>OY754987.1:9391255-9693755 GCA_963576475.1 Molanna angustata | reverse complement strand
ATCTCAACACCATAGCACAAAAAGTAGCTCATACCCATTGAGACCTCTAGATTAGCAATCTCAACACCATAGCACAAAAAGTAGCTCATACCCATTGAGACCTCTAGATTAGCAATCTCAACACCATAGTGCAAAAAGAACATTCTACGAATGTGAATAGAATTCACACTTGTGAATTGTCATTTGTCATTTTGATTTTTTAAATGAAAAGCATCAGAGGTGTGAACAAGATCTCTGTAAAAATGGGAACCTACCAATAGTAAAGCACCATTACTATGATACAACTTCTAAAAAGCTTTAAAATTGTTCGAGATCGCAAAATCCGCATGACCAATGGGACCTTGAAGAGTTTTTTTGTAATAATTTGCACATATGTGTGTACCTATGTATGTGTAGGTACCTAAACTCTTGTCTGGAGTATGCTGCTGTATGGCAGTGAAAATTGGACTATCGGCTGGAGAGAATCTAGAAGTCAGGCTGCCTTCGAAATGTGGTGCTACATGCGCATGTCTAGGATCCATTGATTAGACCACATTCCGACGACGTGGTACTGAGCAGAGTCGGAGAAACGAGACAACTCCTAAAGAGTGTTCCCCAACAAAAATCCAAATGGATATACCATAACATCAGTCTGCTTGTTACTACACTCAAAAAATGTAGTTGTTAAAAATAAATGATTTGCTGCTAATAATAACCAAGCAACTTTGTTAATATAGTACCTGCAAAGTTCGTTGCTAAAAATTGCCAAGTAAATGGTCTGCTAATTTTAACCGAGTAGCTTTGTTAACAATATGTCAAAATTAATCTAGTAACTTGGTTAACCACGGACAACTTTGTATAATCAGCCAAGTAACCTGTCAAAACTTAACCTACTAACTTTGTAATATCAGCAAAGTAACTGTCAAATTCAACCAACCTAGTTGGCTAATTTCTATCAACTTACTCGGTAATCTGAACTAATTCATTCAGTATCCACAACAAACAACTTGGCTAATTTCAATCTACTAATCGGTAATCTGAACTAATTCATTCAGTATCCACAGCAAACAACTTGGTTAGATTTAATTAACTACTCAGTAATCTGAACTAATTCATTCAGTATCCACAGCAAACAACTTGGTTAAATTCAATCTACTACTCAGTAATGTGAACTAATTCATTCAGTATCCACAGCAAACAACTTGGTTAAATTCAATCTACTACTCAGTAATGTGAACTAATTCATTCAGTATCCACAGCAAACAACTTGGTTAGATTTAATCAACTCACTCAGTATTCTGAATTAATTTATTCTGTAGCCACAGCAAAGCTACTTGGCTATTTTCAATCTACTTACTCAGTATTCTGCTAATTTACAGAGGTAGGATATTTGGAGTGAAATAAAATACAGGTTTCATTCAAAATTTCATTTATTGCACAGGAATGTGATTTATTGTATAAAAAAAATATTATATTTCTAATACATAGAGACATATTAAACATAATAAATATAAAAAAAACATCTTTTTATTCTCAAGAGTACATAATTTTTATTTCATGCAAGTTAGGTTGGTTCTGAAAATGCCAAAAAAACAACAAATTCTGGGTTTCAGATAATTTAAATTAGGTATGAACTCTTTTCATGTAGGTACATGCGATAGTTACCTTTTCTAAAAATTGCTGAAATTGACGATACAACCCTTTCAAAAAGAATTTTGTGGATAAACGAGTCAAAATTTACTAGCGAGGGGATTATAAACCTTCACAATTTATATGCATGTGGTCTAATGAGAATCCTGCGTGGCCCGTTTAGTGTACTTTCAGAGAAAATTTAGAGTCAATGTTTGGGCAGGAGTGATAGGCAATATTATCGTGGGACCATACTACTAGCTGGACAACCTTAATGGTATAAATTACATGGATTTCCTTCAAAACAACTTGTTGTGTCCGGTTCACTATGCAATAGTATGCCAATTCCCGGATTGGAAGTCTAGGCCCCATTCCGTGGCCCGCACAATCCCCAGAGCTATCGCCACTTGATTTCTATACCTATTTTGTACAGATAATGCAAACATCTTATCTTCTTCAGAATATTTTCAATGAAATTTATTACGTCTAATATTCTGCTCTTGGTTTTCAAGAAAATATTTTACAACTAGAGGCAGCTCATTCAGATATGACCATTCACCCTTTTTTAAACATTTTTTCAATACCAGGACACGTCTTTTTAAAGATATATGTTTCCGCAAACAATTATTTGTTTTCTTGCGAGTGAACGAAGAACGCCTGACGAAGAAAATATACAAATCTGACAGGAACGGAATAAGAGGTCGCGGGCGCCCTAGAAAAGGATGGCACGACCATGTAAACGAGGGGCAGCTGCACAGATGTGCGGTGGTCTGTTGTTGTCCACAGTCACATGTCGTTGGTATTCCCTGTTGCAGGAAGCCCCATGTAGACAGGTTATCCAATGTTCTCCCAACGCCCGTCCTCAGTCTGTTTAGTGTCTTCCACGTACGTCACTCCACGTTGTGGCCCGGGGGAAGACTCTCTTTAAGACTCTCCACTGAATTCTGGCTGCATGTTGTTTTTTCATCTTGCCTCCTTCTATAATGAAACAAGAAATGTTTAATAACAATGATGCATTTAATTTCTATCAGACCATCATGGAGAAATGCAGTCGTGGTACCTTTGTATTAAAGTAAAGGCTCAAAGCTCGACTGCAAAAACTATAGAGCCATAAGTTTGTTAAAATTGAGTACTGTTATAGTGCGAGATTTGATGTATGCAGACGATAAAGTTCTGTTAGCAGTAAGTATGGAAGATCTACAGTATCTTGTAAGTATGATATATGAATATCCGTATCCATACACCGTACCTACGCCATACATACAAACACATCATGATGAAAAACTCAGTGTGCACTCTCTACATGATATCCGTTGAGTAATTGATGTAAAAAATATGCTTAAAAATTGTTTAAAAAATATAATCAATATTTAAATAAATAAATAAAATATAAACTTTGTTTAACTTACTTTTCGAGGAACGTCCTGTGGATTACATGGAAATGTAGATACATAGGGCGACAAACGTCGAGCGAGGTTCAGGAACTGAAAACATACACAGTTCATTAAGTAGTTAATACATCAACAATATACCATCACGCCAGGTCCCTTGCGGGATAGGCAGAAAAGAGAACCGAATGCCACATTTTTCTATCTTGGCATACATTCATCGCCTCGTCAACATTCATGCATATTCTCATACATGTTCGTCTATTGTTCACACTTCTAACATTTCTGTCTTTCAGAATATCGTTCACATGGTCATGCCATCCCTTTATTGGGCGGCCCCGACCTTTCATTCCATTCCTCTCCGCAATGTTTATTTTCTTCGTCAGGCGTTCCTCATTCATTCTTCCCATGTGGACAAACCATCTAAATGTGTTCACTTTCATTCTATTATTGATATCTTTCTTCATCTTACATTATTTCCTAATGTCCTCATTTCTTATCCTGCCACAAATCAAGTATTTGCAAGTAATACATCAAGTGTTTGCTATAGGTACATTTATTGCAATTAAATATTTTATTTAACTTACTTATGATGGATGTGGAAAGAGTGGTGAACTTGAGTGGACAATCGTAAGCGGGTATTATCTGGGATGAGACGGTATCCATTGATGTTGACACATAAATGAGTTCTGTAAAAACAAATGTAGAGCGAGCGTTAATCTGTTATTTTCTTACAACTTTGAATTCATTTAATAGCATGATATCACACTGTACAACTTACCATTTCATCATTCGTCCTTTTCCTCATGACTGAGGATAGCGGCTGTAGTCTGTCGCCACACGTATGGCCCGCCTCCATGCCAATCTATTTTTGGCTGAACGCAGAGCACCAGTCACCGAAGACCCCGTCCCTCCACGCTGCCCATCACAACAAGCTTCTCGAGGCAGTCTGGTTCCCTTCTGGCAATGTGTCCAAAGAATTGAAGGATACGTCTGTAACATATCGTCGATAGACGATCCTCGATCCTTAGCTCGTCTAGAATTGACACATTGGTTCTTCTGGGTGTCCATTTATATTTTTCCAATATTGTCGTTAATTCCGTTGAACCACAAGAACATTGATGTGGCATTTGATAACATTGACAACATTGATGTGGTATTTTTAAATAATAAAAATAACACCATTACACCACACAATTTAAAACAAAACAGCAAGACACAAAAATATTTGAACAAGAAAACACGTCGTTTTGAGTTTTGACAGAAGACCAAAGCGAAACGGTTGCGCGTAATACATATTATTGCCAGAACAAAAAAAAATTCAACATCATTTCAGACATTTCAGTTCTTTCCAGTAAATAAATTCATCTGAATATTTTTAATAAACGCAACATATGTAAAAAAATAAGAAATAACAATTATTTTAATAAATAAAGTAGTTAATGTATTCCATCATGAGTGATGACGCGGATATGAAATTAAAGTAAAAATGAAAAGTAGAAGTGAAAAGTGGACTGTATTTTTAAAGGGCGTTTCGTTGCAACCACTGCAAGGCAAAGGAAGGATAAAGGAACACTCACTTACTTGACTTTTCCTTGGTGCTCTGCCTTGTTGGATGGTCACAACTTTCACTAGGATCCCACACACACACACGCGGTGAGAAAACAATTATGGCGAATTTCGGTGAGTTATGAGGAGCGGTAAAACGGGTGAGATGTGGGTGGTGTCGACAGGACGCGGTTTGAAAGGAGACTGATTTTGGATGTAGGGTGGGCAGCAGTTGCAACAATATTATATGTCATTTGATAAAAAAAATGCGACAATAATTATAATGACATATTGGCGTCAACATTTTCCCCGCCCTTAAAGGGTCGCCTTTAAAAAAGTGAAATGCGTGATGCGAAGTAATGTGATGCGATGCGTGGAAGTATACATAAAAAATATATATAATAAAGTAAATAATGTTAAATATATATTAAATATAATAAGATAAAAATAAAATATATGAACAATACAAATATAAGATAAATCATTGTGTTGGTAGAGGACACAAACGTGTTACCGGTCGCACGAGTGTGCCCCTTGCAGTTTTAACAGTGACAACGCGAATAATATTGTCTTTTGAAGGATGTACCTTTTCAATTATACCCAAAGGCCATGAAAGAGTTGGAGAACTGTCATTATTTATTATAACGATCGTTCCAACCTCAATTGGAACGGATGGTCTATTCCACTTTTGTCGCACCTGCAGCTGATGTAAGTATTCAGTTCTCCAGCGACGCCAGAAAGACTGTACTAACTGATCCAACAGACTATGTCTTTGAAGCAGATTGTTCGCGGTTGACTCCACATAAGGTGCTGGTAGAGCGCGAAGCGGTAAGGTATTTAAAAAATGAGCCGGCGTTAGAGCTGAAAGCTCAGAAGGGTCAGCGCTGAGTACAGTGAGAGGGCGTGAATTCAACAAACACTCTACCTGTGTCAGAACAGTAATCAACTCCTCGTAACTGAGGATTTGTTGTCCAATCACTTTGAACAGGTGATTTTTTACTGATTTTACTGCACTTTCCCAACATCCACCAAAATGTGGTGCAGCAGGCGGTATAAATTTGAACTCTATGCGATTTTCAGAAAGCTCCTTTTCAAAAGGAACGCGATATTCTTTTGAAATAAAATTATATAACTGTCGTAAATAATTCCTGGTACCTACAAAATTTCTAGCGTTATCTGAATATATATATTTTACTGGGCCACGACGTGACAGAAAACGTTTTAAAGCGGAAAGAAAACTAACCGTACTGAGATCAGTTGCGACCTCGATATGCAGAGCGCGTGTTGTCAGACAGGTAAATATGCAAAGATAGGCTTTGCGACTCTTAACGCCACGAGCGCGTATAGGTGTATAATTTATAGGTCCTGCGTAGTCACATCCTGTATGAATAAAGGCTTTTACTGATGGGGTTACACGTTGAACGGGAAGGTCTGACATCAATGGAAATTGTGAACGTGGCTTTGACTTAAAACATATATTGCATTTATTTATTCTGGTGCGTATAACACGCCTAGCTGCTAATATCCAGAACCTTTGTCTTAATATTGACATAAGAAGTTCAGGGCCAGCATGTAAATATTTCTTATGGTAATAGTCTACTATTGATTCGACAATTGAATCGTGGCGGGGAAGTATAATTGGATGTTTATGTGCGTATTTCTCGGCTGAGTTGCATAAACGACCACCGACGCGGATAATGTCATCACTTAAAAAGGCCTTAAGTCTCAAGAAAGCGGAAGAGCAATTTTTCTCAGCTCGTAAATGTTTAATTTCTATTAAAAAATGCCTACGTTGTATATCACGGACTATCATTTGCTCAGATATCTCCAAATCGGTTGCGGTAATTGAAAATAAGGGTCTACGCGGAATTCTTTTGATAAACTTGCCTACGTATGCTACGACTCGGAGAAGCTTACTCCAGGAGGATACGCGAGAGGCGAGGTCCTGAATAACAGATCTAACTTCAGAATCTGTAGTGACAGGGTAAGCGGTTATCTTTTCTTCCGGCAAGTTTTCCACTTCAATGTTCTTGCCCTTGTTCACAGGCCACTGCGAAGGATCTAACACAAGCCAAGGCGGACCCTGAGACCAGAGTGGATGATGGGATAGCTTTCCAGGCAACAAGCCACGTGACAAACAATCTGCAGGATTGTCACTTCCGGCAACATGGAAAAAATGCTTTGCGGGAAAATTATCAAGTGTCTTAACGACACGATTGGCAACAAATATTTGCCAGCGGTGCGGTGAGGAGTTAAGCCAACATAGCGTTACTTGAGAATCAGTAAACGCATATACTTCAGAAATTGGAAAGCGTTGATTATAAGTATCATATACACGTCTTAGTAGTTTTGATAACAATTCAACCGCGCAGAGTTCAAGCCGTGCAATAGATAATGTCTTAACTGGCGAAACCTTTGACTTGGCACAAACGAGCTGAATGCACACTGGCTGATTAATATTTGTAGTGTGTGTATACACTACTGCCCCGAATGCGCTCTCGCTTGCGTCTGAGAAGCCTATCAAACGAACGATGCTACTTTCAAATATTCCTAAATGACGTGGTATCTTTATTTCATTTAGTAATGGGAGTTCTGAGCAGAATTTTTCCCACGTATTTATGATATGGCCGGGCGGTTTTTCGTCCCAATCTACCTTTGAGAGCCATAATTCTTTAATCAGCAATTTTGCAAATAAGACCACGGGTGCTACGAAACCCATTATATCCCATATCCTTGCCACAGTAGCTAATATAACGCGTTTAGTACATGTTTTATTAGGAGCGGTAATTTTGAATTCAAAATTATCATTTACTTTTGACCAATTCAAGCCTAAAATCTTTTGTTGCATGACCTTATCAAATTCGACAGTTTCGCTAGCTCTATGTGTCACGGGAATGCTATTAATAACATTAGCAGAATTACTGCTCCACTTTATTAAATCAAACTGGCCACGTTTAAACAATTCAATTAACTGACTAGATGCGGACACTCCCTGTTCTTCGGTCATAACACTAAAAACGACATCGTCCATATAGATATAATTGTTAGCTATTTCTTTTGCGAGAGGAAACAAGTCACCGTCATCTTTGACGAGTTGCTGAATGACGCGAAGCGCGTGGTATGGACTAGACTTGAGACCAAAACAAACTCTATTAAACTGGTATGTAGTAAGCTGATCCTGAGGTTTAAAACGATAAATAATCCGTTGGAAACGACGATCCCGAGCATTCATTATGATTTGTAAAAACATTTGCTTGCAATCTGCAGAGAGTGCTATGTGGAATAACCGAAAATTTAAAATAATGGTAAACAGATCACCTTGTAAATTCTGGCCGCAGTGGAGGACATCATTGAGTGATAATCCCGAACTAGTTTTACAGCTTGCGTCGAGAACCATACGTAGTTTGGTTGTGGACTTATCTTCGCGTACTACGCCGTGGTGTGGTATAATATATAAGGGATAGTTAAAATTATCTTCAGCCGGCGCGGGTGATAAATATCCTTTGTCCAGATATTCACGAATAACTGTATCATACGCAGATCGGAACACATGAGAACTTTCGAGTTTCCTCTCAAGACTCAAGAAACGCTTCTTTGCGGTATCAAAAGAATCTCCGAGCGAGAAAACGTCACCACGAAAGGGTAGCGCTACTATGTATCTGCCATCGCTATCCCGCTTGGTAGTTTTTTGAAAGAAATATTCGCACTCAATCTCCTCTGGAGAATGAGTGGGCGGTGTGGCGGTAGGCAATTCATCAATCTGCCAGAAGCGTTTGATTAAAGTATTTATTTCTAATTCATTATCATCACATAATGTGCTACAGCAAGCTACGGTCATGTTATCGCGTTTTGATAAAACGGGAGCTCTTCCCATGACAACATAGCCGAGAGTGGTTTGTATAGCTCTAGGGATTGTTTCGGAATGACCCTTTACTATATTAGGTAACAGAAGTTGTGAAAACAGCGAGGCACCGATCAAGACATCAATCTGTGCCGGAGTGTGAAACGCATCATCTGCGAGCGGGAGCCCATTAAGAAAAGGTAACTCGGAGATGTCGATAGGTATGGAAGGCAAATTGTCCGTAATTTTATCCACAACAAGAGAAGAAATATTGTATTTCACCTCTTTATTGTATTTTGATGCAAATTGAAAATTAACAATTCCCTTAGTACTTTTTTCAGAGCCTCCGATGCCTTTCACTGCTATATTCTTCATGTTTATATTTAATTTAAGCATATTACAACATTCTAACGTCACGAAGTTACTTTGAGATGCGCTGTCCAGTAAGCAACGAATATTATGTTCCACCCCATGAACATCGTGAACAATTACGACGGCCGTAGCTAGTAAAACCGTAGTGTATTCGCTACCTTTCGCAGCAAATGAGTGACCATCGTTTGTTGTGCTCGCATTGACGTGTGGCGACGGGTCAATCGAAGTCGAACAGAGCGCGAGTTCCGTATTATGCACGGCGACGGCGGCGGTTGAAGTAGAGGCAGCAACATGCGCCTGTTGGGGTGGCGGATTTGATCTCGAATCTAAATGTAGTAAACTATGGTGGTTACCATTACAGATTTTACACTTAAATTTCGAATTACATTTTCCAGCTCTGTGCCGACCACTTAGGCAGTTTACGCAGCCAGAGCGCTCTTTTATTAACCTAAAACGAGCGTTCGGAGTCATGTCAATAAACTCTGGACACTTATAAAAATTGTCATGTGCGATATCCTTACATAAACATTTATATGCATCGGACACTGCGACATATGATTGCGGTTGTGAAAACTTTACTCGATTGTTATTGTTTGTGTTTAATTTTGCGGACGAATTGGTACATCGCTGTAATATTTTGGCTTGTTGCTTGACAAAATCAACCAAACTTAATAATGACGGAATTTTATCCTGGCGTGAATGTAATTCAAATGCCCGAACTGTTTCCGAATCTAATTTCTTTTGTGATATGTGAAGGAAAATAAAATCGGTTAAATCTGGAAGTTCTAGGTTTTTTAAAGCGTTTATGGCGGTAATATGACGATCTAAAAATGTTTCTAAATTTTGAACAGAAGCGGAAGAAAATGATTTTCCATCCAATATTTGATTAAGATATGTACTGGCTAGCATGCGTTTATCTTGATACTTATCAATTAGTGATTGTAATATAAGTTCATAATTATTTGAAGACTGATTTATACCGGCAAAAGCGGATTGAGCCTTGATTGAAAGCTTTCCCAGTAAGTAATACAATTTATCAGTATCCGAAAGAGTTGGGTTATCGTGAACTATACTTTTAAAACTTTCATAAAATCTTGGCCACGATCTGATGTCGCCATCGAAAGATATTAATTCAATAGGCGGCAATGTAGGTCTCGATCTCAATAACGGAGCGTTTTTTAATACGTCATTTTTTAAATTAGATTCTATTTTTGACAATACAGATTTCACACTCCAGTACATGTCCTCGAATGAATCCCACGTATCTAGTTCTGGTTCGCCATTGTTTACTTGGATGTTTAAAATATTATATTCATTGAGCGTTTTTTCGAACTCAACACGTAGCGTATCTATACAAATGGCGGCAGAAATTAAATCGATATTGTCTTGTTCATTCCGCACCTTTGTAGAGCGATCGTAAATCATCTGCAAGCGCGCGAAAATGGAATTCCGTTTTGATAATTTTAATTTCAATAACATGCTTTTATCATCATCTAATTCAAGAATTTCCGCTTGCTTCGATTGAGGTCTCTTAGCCATATCGAAATATAAAAGGTAAAGATAAAATAATATTTATTTAATAACTTAATAACAATTTCAATGTAATTTCGTATGTATAATGTTTAGTAGTCGGCGCAGATTCCGCTTGGTTCCGTCCGCCGAATTCTAAACTGCGTATGCAAGCAATGTAGGTACCTATTCGACTCAATGCATTCGAGAAATTTCGCTGATCGGCTGATGGCGTTGTGACAAATAACTTACTATCGTATTGTAGGGAACTACAATACAATATTTATTTCTGTGCGATGTATTAACAACAAAATAAGTATTATACGTACTATTTTATAATGCGAATTTTTTTTTTTTTTTTATGAATAAAATAAATATGTAAATATATATGTGCGGGGTTAATTATGCACTAAAATAGTGCTTACGATAAAAATATATATGATGCGGGTTAGTTATATTATAAATACGAGTAATCCTTTATAAGTTATGATACAAATGCGTATGTTATATATAATGCGAATATATAAATAAATATACTTAATATAATATACATAAATATATTTAATTGTCGTATTTGAAAGATAAACGGTTCAAGAATAATACCTCAAAGTATTGGTATATCCGTCTCGTTTAGGACCATAAAATGATGACGCGGATATGAAATTAAAGTAAAAATGAAAAGTAGAAGTGAAAAGTGGACTGTATTTTTAAAGGGCGTTTCGTTGCAACCACTGCAAGGCAAAGGAAGGATAAAGGAACACTCACTTACTTGACTTTTCCTTGGTGCTCTGCCTTGTTGGATGGTCACAACTTTCACTAGGATCCCACACACACACACGCGGTGAGAAAACAATTATGGCGAATTTCGGTGAGTTATGAGGAGCGGTAAAACGGGTGAGATGTGGGTGGTGTCGACAGGACGCGGTTTGAAAGGAGACTGATTTTGGATGTAGGGTGGGCAGCAGTTGCAACAATATTATATGTCATTTGATAAAAAAAATGCGACAATAATTATAATGACATATTGGCGTCAACAATGAGAATAAGTAGATATTAAAACGAAATACCATTTTTATATATGGTCATTCCACCAATATCAACCACCGAAACGTAAATATTTGACATGTCGCTTTATACACAAATAGAACGTAGAATCAAACCTTAAAATTTACTAAATACAATATTCGTCAACATTATTATTGAATGAAATTGTTTATTTTTCAGCGTGTTAATTCAAGAAATGATGTTAAGAAATTGATCCTAATTTTCTATAACAGTTTTACGTTCCCGAGGTTTTTTCTTAAAAACAATTTTGTAATATGAAAGTGTAGTTCTTTTAGGATCGTTTTATCATTATCAGTATACTATACAAGTCATTCCTGTGACAGGCTCCAAATACAACGAAATTAATATGTTTTAAAATTAATGAAACGCATTTTTTCAAGTTAGCCAGTGTGATATTTTTTTTAATATTAAAATGACAAATGATAGAAAAAATCATGAATATTAAGTTCAAGCATATCAAAATAATAATAGGTATACATCTGCAAAAAAATTTGCTGTCTAACTTGCTTAACTCAGAAAGTATGTTGCCTTAGTATGAAGCAGTGCTCAACTGCAACACAATCGCTGTCAACGTTAATTCAGTTGCAATATGGATTTCGAGGAGGAAACATTATTTATTCTACTATAAAATAACTGACCTACATGGGCACATCCAACATTGAAAATACTGAATATTTCACACTTTTGTATCCATTACAGAAAAATACAACAAAATCTTTTTAACTGATGTCAATGAAGAACTGACTCATATTTAATTTTATTTATTTTGTTCTTTTTATTTTTTTAAATATATTATTTCATATTTTATTTATTTATGAAATAAAAAATGAAATAAAAATTAGGAAACGGACACCGTTATAAGAAAAAGTATTTCTCCCAAAGAAAGTCTAGCAATTGTAGTGGTCAGATTGAAGAAGTTGTGTATTGCTGTCACAACTAATCTAAGAATTTAGCTACACGGCGAAATTCGACCGCAATCCGACTGCTCATTTTGGCTACGACTGCTCAAGCGGTTAGTGTTTTGTAAACAAGAATTTTGCACTGGAACTGCAAACATCCGTGCTGCAACAGTTTGAAACAGCCAACCCCGACTGTTTCAAGCACTTTCTATGGCGACCCATAGTCTTTTAACATTTTATAAATAACAATTGAGTGAAAAATCCATATATTATTTATATTCCGAATGACACATCATGCCAATCAAAATATTTAGAAACCAGAGGAAGCAGCTATCTTAAATGCGCTGGAAGAGATTGCAGAGATGTTGAGTTTATTAAAGAATACTATATATCAGGGGTGGCCAACCGGTTGATCGCGATCGATCTGTCGATCGCGACTATTAGTCCAGTCGATCGTGGCAAGGCAAAAAATATAAACATACATAAATACGTAGAACAGATTGCGCAACGTAATCACCAACTGCTGCACCCATCACGTTACGTTCACGTTGTCACGTTACTTTATTTATCTAGATTTCTGGGCATTGGTTTCCAACGAGAAATATCCATGTTTGAAGAAATGTGTTGAACAATATTGCATTTGTGTTTTGGTTCAACATATTTATGTGTGTCAGCATTTTCCTACTCAAAGCAAACAAAAAATGAACACCGTTCTCGCTTGACAGACGCTCATACACTGGATTCTTTAAGGTTAGCAATTTCCAACTACAAACCTGATTTTGCTAATCTAACGGAAGATGCTCAGACGCAGTGCTCACACTAATATACAAGTAGTTACTAAGAATAATTTTCAGTTTTATGTTTTCCCTCTTAATAAAATTTAAAAAATACTACTTAATTGTGTACTGAACCATGCTGTTTCATTTTAAATTTCAAGAAGTATGTAATTGGTAGATCGCACAGGGCTTCCTCAGTAAACAGTAGATCTTGGATCTAATCAAGTCGGCCACCCCTGCTATATATAATATATTATCATGCAAGTATTAATAACAAAAGCGTTGTTCCTATCTAAAGATCTGCAACCATACTATGGATAGTATGCCATGTCCTAGTAGACTTGCATAGTATGGTGAAAATGAATACATTATCACACTGCCTACAGTTATAAGCAAATAACTTGAGAAATCACATGGGCTGCGTAGAGCGTCAATTTGTGTATTTTGCTTAGGTTGTACACCTATATGCAACCATCCACGATGAAAATTCTCAAGTAATTCCCTCAAGAGTATACTTACTCTATTTTGATATAAGTATATTTACTTTGTTTTATTTTTTTTCACATGGAGAAAATGTATTTGCAGTCTAAATGAGGTTTGATAAATATATAGTATGCAGACAAGTTCATTGAATATAAATATTTTTTTTTTACTATCATAGTTCACTATCAGGATTATTCAGCCCTTATGGTTTTAACACAAACTACATTGTTAACATTAATAATATGTATATTGATAACACTAATAACATATTGACCCTTCTTCTTGTTACTCTAGGATTTGTGTTAAAATATAACTTGTTTAATATCGTTGGGACATAAAGTTAACCGTTTATGATTTTAAGCAACACAAACAGAACGGCCAACTCTCTCCTCCTGCACAGGCTGTTCATTCCAAAGAATAAGTTAATTGATTGTGTCACACTGAATTTCCATTGAAATCCTTATATTCTTTAGTTAATATCATAGTGAGGTGACCAGACAGTTGAGCAGTTGATATTCAATGATGCTGAGAGTATAGTGCAATGATTATCTATTTATTTAATTTGTGTATGGTCATAGTATGGGTAGGCTATAGTTAGTCTACATATAAAGCCTAATATTCTGTATGCTTTCCCCAGCATGGCATCAACATGAATATTAAACAACAATCCAATATCAAACGATTGACTCACACTTTTCAAATGGGTGTATGTTAATGTTAGATATTTATGTAGATATTTATTTTATTATTTGTGAATGTTATAAACTGACATTAACTAATATTGAAGTTATGAGTTATTTATATTAGTTATATTAACTAATACATACATACCTAAACACAATAACCATATTGGGGCAGAGAAAACCAAACACCACAAAACCAATCTTGACAAATCAATGATCTTGACATAATTGGACATAATACATTCTTTACATTCATTAATTGCCCCATTATGGTCTCTTATTATTCATCCAGCTTTAACATCAAAATAGTATAAACATCTTTACATTACATCTCAAATGTAAATATTAGCAAATTAACACAAGATATTTGTGAATAATAATGATAATCTTTGACGAATATCTCATCTTAATTCAACTTAATTCAATTATTTTTCAGTGTCACATGTCTAATTTGACGAGTATTATACTTTACTTAATCATTTTTTAATGTGACATATCATATTTGGCGAGAATTATACTTTATATAATATTTTTTTTAATATATCGTGTCAAATTTGAGAAATATTAATATTTTTATGTATAAAATGTCAAATTTGACAGATGCCAAATACAAAATGTCCGTATAGGTACCTGTTACTCGGTAAAATTTAAACAAGTACATTGCTATTGGTAAGCAACTTCATTCTAACAGTATTATATTCGCAAATAATAACCAAGTGCAACTTTGTTATTTTTAATCATGTATAGGTCAATAACTACCAACATGACTTTTTACATTGCTATTGGTAACCAACTACACGTTAACAGTATTCAATTGTTAGATAATAGCCAAGTGCAACTTTGTTATTTTTAATCATATATTGGTTAATAACTACCAATATGACTTTAACCGAGCCAAAAAGGTACTTTGCTAACTTTAGATTTTTTCAGTGTATCGTGGAGGGAAAGACGGAGAGTCAGTGATGTATCTACCTACGCTGTATCAGCCAAGTATCCGCCGCAGCCAAGTGTCTCGCAGCCAAATATCCCGCACCCAAGTGTCCCGCACCCAAGTGGCCGCAGCCAAGTGTCCCTTTCCGGTATCAGCTACCAAAAGACAAAGATGCTGGCGAACAACAGAGATATATTTGGAGATATGGACTGCTTGCTGCAGACAAATCCTATAGGATTGTGACCATGAACGTCCAATTCAGTAACTTTACAAACCAAAATTCAGTAACTTATTAAACTTATAATAACGTTTTAATTTTAGAATTAAGGTCATTTGAACTTAATTTTAATTAGTATTTTAATTAGTAAATATGTTTATAATAATATTCTATCACGCTATCCGTTGCGAAATAAAGTTTTGACTGAAATTTGAAACCGCAAATATTGAGGTAGGTATTGCAAAATGTTCTGGAGTAGGTATCCGATGTGCATGTGTGTGTGTACCTATACACTGGGGACTAGAACGATGAATCCAGGGACGGTCTAAGGTGATATTAATTGACTGCCGCAACACACCAATTGATAGTGCACTAGGGGCGTGACAAATTGACCGGTTATTGCAAATGCTTTATGTCTGACAGACAATCGCAAATCGTTATTTATGGACTCCTAGCACAATTGATTCCCTGATTTGGTTTTTGGGGCCCTTCTATTTATTCCAAATAATATGTAGGTATATAAAAAAATCTATTTATATTCTGTCGTACCTACGTATTTTATAAACATATCATTACAAATTCATATGCACATACTTACACACATTTTTAATTTTTTAATAAATTGGGTCATTTATTTCCTCAAAACGGTATCTATATATTTTCTGTAAAATACAATTTTGTATTTTTTGAAATACATGTTATGTTAAAAGCTATGTACCTACCTAGTCATTATATATATTTAGTTATTTGAGCCGATTGTGGCCAATAAATGTCCTTTATGTGAATGTTCACAAAAACTACAGCATATTATTCATCCAATTTTTATGTGACTGAAGTTTCGAACGTTCTAGCGGAATTAACTAACGGAAAATGGTCAAGATACAATAAAGATAACCCATCTTCATGTATTATTTTTTTAATTATTAAACTCCCCCCTTGGGTTAGTGAGGAGTAAAAGCAAAGGTATTGTCTACTGCGGAAATTTACTCAAGACAAAATAATTAATAACTTTTACTTACAAACTTTAATATTTAAGTAGGTATCATATTTGCATAAAAAGAAAGAAAATCTTAAAAGTTGTAATTTGTACCTACATATATACCAGACAAATTAAGAGCATAAATGCTTATGCTGTAGGTGAACGAAATCGGTCATGGCAGTCGAACTCGCGACCACTGGATTACTAACCCAGTACACTAACCGCTCTGACACCACCCATATCTATATTATTTTTTATTATTTATCTATTAGGTACCTACAAAAAACATGAACGATGAACGACTGACCAAAAAAATATAGTTACATGAGTGTAAGAGATGAAGTGGATAGCAGGGGTCGCCCCAGAAAGAGATGGCATGACCATGTGAATGATATTTTGAAAGAAGGAAACTTAAGAAGTTTGAATAATCGACGAGCATGTATGAGACAATTCATGGACGTAAAAGAAACTAGAAATGTGTGCAAAGTATGGCGCACGGTTCCCTCTGCTTACCCCGTAAGGGACAAGGTGTTATGGTATGTATGTATATATACAAAAAACACATTTTACATAGAAATAATTACATACCTTACAAAAAAGAAATTAAAACACTTTATAATATGACATCCTAATATCAATATCATTAAAAAATAGACGAAAAATCGCAGATATGATGATACTATATGAAATATTAAATTATCAGTTAGATGTACCAAATATCCTTCCACAAATTCAAATAACAGTACCTACCAATTAGAAATACCACAATTAGAAATATTTTTAACTTATAATTCTTTAATACGAATATCGGTTATTTCTCTCCGATTCCTCGCTTAATCAGAATATACAACTCAGTTCATCAAATTAATTATATTGACATATTCTCAAACTCCAAATAAACTTTCAAAAAACACATACGGTCTTACTTATTAGATTTCGTTAATAGCTTACTTAACGCGCAACTAGATAAGCACGACTAAAATAGTTAAGATCGGTATTAAAAATCTTACTTATAAACGTAGACTAAGATATGACTTACTAGTTCACTAAATTGTTTACGAACACCCTCATTTATTTTTTTCATATGGTCACATTGGCTTCACAGATGTCAAAAAATAGAAAATTGCATGTAATTTTTGGATAGCTGACATCGAAAAATGAAAACAAAAACCGCGTTGTACCGTGTTGAGTCAAATTAAACACGATTGCGATGAAGAATAACTAGGAAAATCGTTACAAGTATTAAATTTTTCTGTCAATCTCAAATATGCGTCGGAACATATGTGAAAGATCCGCCATTTTGAAATATTTGTTATGACGCGTTAGTCAAGCGTTAAACAACCTCTCGACTTGTCTTAACTTGACGAATATGAAATTAAGGCGTAATAAAGATAGTCACAGTTTATTAGTAAACTTTTACGTTAACCACGCTCTATTACCAGGTACTATAGATAGTTTACGTTTATAAGTAAGACGGATAATATCCCAGTTCGTAACATCTTAATTATATAGTTTAAATTTATGTATAACTTCTCTGTTCATATTCTCATGTTTAATTATTGTTGATTTTCATGTTTCATTTGTTTAATCTTTAAATCTACAACTCTAAACTTACTATGTAACATCCACCCGCAACATAATAATTATATACATCATGTAAAATAGACACTGCACCTTCCGTACACTGCATAGTGTAGTGTGGGTAGGAAAATTTATATACCTACAAACAATTCTTATTATGATATGTACTTCCCATATATAAGCTATTATGCGCAGAAATATTTGGGCATTCATGCCTGTGTCTGTGCTTAATTAAATAAAATAAAAAAAAAAATCCTTCAAAAAGAGATAAACTCGTGTTTTGAAGGAAATATATAATAATAAAATTAATTTTATTATTCTTGTTTTGATTTTAATAATGAGTTAATGTTATGTAGTTGAATACATATTTGGTTTTTCCTATTGAAATATGAAAAAAATAAGTACCATACATCATGTTCAAATGAATCTTGGCGCTTACATGACTTAATGGGTAGCCAATTGTGCGATGGTTTTTTTTTTCTTCCAAAGGTGTAATTTTGAGCGTTCCCTGACTCAGTTAATGATGATGGAGGAGATGTGTGGTATTCCGAAGACCACCTGGTGTTATATGCCACAAATGTCTGATTAGTTCCAGGCATTACTATATTATATTATTATGGTTGTTCATTCACATTTGCAGAATCTCACACGACTATGGCGACTTAGACTAACACAGGTAGCTAGCGAAACCCAAACCTTGGCACCTACTTACAATACTTGTTTTGAAACTAGCTGGCTCTGACCTATTTATCATAAGCGCAGTAATACGGTTGGCTAAAAATTCGTTGAATTACTAAATTGAAAATTATTCTTTTTTTTTATTTTAATGTCATCTTGGTTGCAAGACTGATTTGAATATCATCTTGGTTGCAAGACTGAATTTGAATGTCATCTTGGTTGCAAGACTGGATTTGAATGTCATCTTGGTTGCAAGACTGGATTTGAATGTCATCTTGGTTACAAGACTGGATTTAAAATATCATCTTGGTTGCAAGACTGAAAAAAATAGGAAAACTGTTTGGTTACAGATATTTAAACCATACTTTTGTAATAAATAAACAAAATTAACGGTAAAATTTGTCTATGTGCACAAAACAGTTGGTTACGAGTAACCAAATGTTTCGTAGTCACTATAATTAGGTTATTATTAACAATATTTTTTGTTACTATTAACATTTCTGTGTATTATTGAAAAATAGGTTCAGGTCCTTTATTTTAAACCATCTAAATTTGTTAGAAGCTGTTAAGTAATTTTGCTGTTATTACCAAGTTCATTAAAGTAAGTTGATTGAACTTGTTATAACAAACATCGTCAGTTATTAACAAATCTACTTAGTTAATATTGACAGATTTAAATGGTAAATGTTAATTATAGAAAAAACGTTAACAAAAGTTTTTTTTTTTTTTTTTAAGAATGAATATGTCCTTGTATAACAAGTACATATACATCCTTATACATTCGCTAAACTAAGCATAAATGCTTGTACTATAGGTGAATGGAAATCGGTCGTGGCAGGATTCGAACTCGCGACCTCTGGGTTGCTAGCCCAGCGCGCTAATCGCTCTGCCACCACCCATCTCATATTTATTTTAAACTAAAAAATTTTTATTTACCTGTCCTACTATACTAACGAAGTAGCTTGGTAATAACAGAAAGTTATTTATTTCTGATATTTCTAGGTTCTGGGGAGCTAATATATGTCAAATAGTAGATACCTAATATAACACACATTCAATAACAAGTTGCCACATTATGGAGACCTATGATATTTAACGTCTCTCAGTTCCAGACTGAAAACAAAAGTAAAACTGTGTCTCCACCTGGAATCGAACCCGGAACCTTTAGCTCAGCAGTCAGATATCTAACCAAATGAGCCACGAAGGCTGAATTTTAGCGATTCAGTGATTAATTTTATATACATTTTTTTGCAATCTAATCAATTATTCAGTGAATTTGCTAAGGTTTATTGTATCATAGCAATGTAGTAAAGAATCTATAGGTTTATTAAACCACAGCAAAGTAGTAAGGAATCTATAGGTTTATTGTATCATAGCAATTTAGTAAAGAATCTATAGGTTTATTGAATCATAGCAATGTAGTAAGGAATCCATAGGTTTATTGTATCATAGCAATGTAGTAAGGAATCCATAGGTTTATTGTATCATAGCAATGTAGTAAGGAATCCATAGGTTTATTGTATCATAGCAATGTAGTAAGGAATCTATAGGTTTATTGAATCATAGCAATGTAGTAAGGAATCCATAGGTTTATTGTATCATAGCAATGTAGAAAGGAATCTATATAGGTTCGTTGTATCATAGCAATGTAGTACCTAAGGGATCTATAGATTTATTGTATCATAGCAATGTAGTAAGGAATCTATAAGGTTTATTGAATCATAGCAATGTAGTAAGGAATCCATAGGTTTATTGTATCATAGCAATGTAGAAAGGAATCTATATAGGTTTATAGTATCATAGCAGTGTAGTACCTAAGTAATCTATAGGTTTATTGTATCATAGCAATGTAGTAAGGAATCTATACTAATCTATAGGTTTATTGAATCATAGCAATGTAGTAAGGAATCTATATAGGTTTATTGTATCATAGCAATTTAGTAAGGAATCTATAGGTTTATTGTATCATAGTAATTTAGTAAGCGATCCATAGGTTTATTGTATCATAGCAATATAGTATCATAGCAATATAGGTTTATTGTATCATAGCTGTTATTCCCCCACCATCACTGTTCTACTTATGGAGACTAATCACGGTCCCTTCTCTGAAACTCTGAAAGAACACACGAAGAACATAAGAGTACAGAGAATTCTAAAATCTTACAGATAGGTACTGCAGAATTCGGTGCTATTCAAATGATTTTTATTTTTATTGATTGTCCATATTTAAAAAATGATCAATCATACATCTCACTTTTTCGTGATAAAATACCCATCAATTATTATTAAATGTTATTCAGCTAAAAAAAGTCAATAGACCATTTTTTGATGGATTCGTTTTTCAGTGTGCATTGAATACGAGTGAGTTGTGACCAACACTAAACTTTTCACTGCATTTTTTAAAAGCTGGAAATCTCTGAATGCATTTTTATCAAGTAGATTTTTGTCATGCACACTGTATAAACAAAAGATAAAACGTTCAATTTTCCAGAACGAGAGAGCATTTCGAAAATTTTGACTGGTTAAATTGTAGAGAAAAATACCTATATATATACATAAATATAATACCTATTATCAATATGAAGTCGAACGAACTTATAGTTTTGGCTGTAGAGAGGATATGAATTTTCATAGTAGGTACCTACACCATACCTACATGCAAAAAAATCTCTCTAAATGATACCTGTTTAAAAATGAAAAAAAACGATCTAAAACTATAAAATCAAAACTCTTCACATCTATGAAATATTTCGCAGGTACCTACATACCTTCTTATAAACACTGTACAAAGGACTCAAAATTCCATACTAATGCGAAATACGCCATACACACATAATAAAAATCATAACGCAACTCATAGTATGCACTCACCACATGATACTTGTTGAAAAATTCGTGAAATCATTTCATCCTTCATTCATACCATCACGGCATATCCCACAGTGTGGGGTAACCAGCGACAAGTGTGAGAGCTTTGTAAAAGATTGTGAAAAATTACTATATAGGTAGTATCTATATTTTGAAAATAATTTCCCCAGTACCCTCAAAAGATACGTCTTTGAAATACAGAACAGTTTGTATTTACATCCTTATTCTATTGCATGAGTTTTTTTTAAATTTTGAATTTGTTTAAAATACTTTTCTTGTAAAATTAGTTTTGATAAAACCCTTTTTTTTATTGTAAGTAACTAAAAAACTACATGGCCTATGAAGTAGATTTTTACTTCAATCGAAAGAGAATATGAAAATCTACCGGCTGAGTTTTTTTATTAGTATAATATTTTAATTACTATTCTGAGCTGAATTTTTTATTATTTTAACTCTATTTTTGCACGAAAAAATGTAGTAGGAATATCACATATCAGATGATATACAATATTTTTTGTACTTCATAGATTAGAAGGTAATTTAGTGTGCATTTTTGCGTACATCCGTATACCCAGGGTATACAAGGGCCTTAAACACTTATAATGTGCCCCACAACAATTAAAACATTCGTAAAATCATATATGTCCACTATTTATTTATTTATTTATCAAGGATACATACAGTTTTATTAATAAATTGTAATGGTACAAAATAATAATCAAATAAACCAGTAAAGTTTCCATAAATGGTTTACAATAAGATACTTTATGAAGAAAAATAACATTAGTTATAGCAAGAGGAAGAATAAACACGATTGAAATAAAACATAAAATAATAAAAAACAAAAATAATAAAATAAATAACCACTATACCTACCGTACCTATTAGTAGTGGAGAGAAAAAATGAGCTAATGAATAAAATTGTGTGATCAGCGCCCATAAAGACATAATTATCATCGCTCTCTATAGTGTGTTAGTTTAACAAATCCGGTAACTTTTACCCAAATTTGTGGTACAGCCGCGTGTTTTTGTGACATGGAGCAGTCAATATGGGTGTTTAGGGGTACAAGCATAATACAAAATCCGGAGCAAATTAGTCACAGATCGTCACAGCATCTCATTCAGTACAATTGCTCCTAATTATAACGGAGAGATGGAGAGATCACACAAATGGGGGTGATGAGATAGGTAGGTATACATACTATAACTACAGGGAAAATGTGGCGACACTTCAGCGGTCGTACTGTCTAAATTCAACGAAATTCAAAAAGGAATATTTCTTCTTCTTCTTTTTTTGCTAACGTGGCATTCTACCAAATCGTCAGGACGATATCTGCAAGTTTAAAGTTATTTTGAAAATTGAGGTCTTTAGACTATGAATTACAGAAGGGAATATAACTACTAGTCGACGAAGTACCAGGTTTTATCATCAAAGGTTGTGCTGATCATTTTACAAAACCGTTATGCCATATTTTTAATACTTGCTTATCTACCGGGAATTTCCCTCATTTATGGAAATCAACCAAAATAACGCCAGTATTTAAAAAAGGTGACAAATGTAATATATCTAACTATCGCCCTGTTGCGATACTAGCAGCAATTGCAAAGATTTTTGAATTAGTTTTATTTGAAAAGATTTATAGTCATGTTCAACCTCATTTAGATGAAAATCAGCACGGCTTTAGACCGAAAAAATCCGTTTCCAGCAACTTACTCAATATTACTCAATATATATCGAAACACATGGATAAGGGTCACCAGGTTGATGTTACCTATTATGATTTTGAAAAGGCATTTGACAGAGTAGACATTGACATTCTTATGATGAAACTTGGTAAATTCGGCTTCTCGGAAGGTATGATATACTTTTTTGTGGATTACTTTCGAAATCGTAGACAATATGTTAGTTTCAATGGTGCAATTTCTTCCGAATTTCCTGTTTTTTCTGGCGTTCCTCAGGGATCTATCTTGGGGCCTTTGCTATTTTTATTATTTATCAATGACATTGGTCACACCATTAAATTTGCAGATTATCTTATTTTTGCTGATGATCTTAAGTTATTCACAACAATTTCTAATCCTGAATGGTGCCATCTTTTTCAATCCGATATCGACTCGATTGGTGAATGGGCAATAAAAAATAAACTATCCTTTAGTTTTAAAAAATGTCATGTTTTATCTTATAGTAAATCAAAAAATCCTATTCACTTTACGTATAAACTAGGCAACAATATTCTGGAAAGAGTCAATACAACAACAGATTTGGGTATAGTATTCGACTCTAGACTTACATTCCACGAGCATATCCTTAAATTAGTTGCAAAAGGATACAAAATGCTCGGGTTCATATTAAGACATTGCCACAAATTCAAAGACCTTCACACTATCAAAACTTTATACAATACACTTGTATTGAGTATTCTCGAAACAAACTCAATTATTTGGTCTCCATATGAGGCTACATATTGTATTATGATCGAAAGAGTTCACAAAAAATTTCTCAGATATTGCTACCTTCGGACGTATGGTACATATCCTTGGTTGTATCCATCTGCTTTTTTATTAGGTATGATTGGATACAACTCCTTGGAAAACAGAAGATTATTTTGTCTATTGAAATACTTTTTCCAACTAGTAAATGGGTTAGTATATAATCCTAGTTTACTTTGCGAAATAGGCATACATGCTCCTATTAATTACATCAGAGGAAGAAATCACGCGTTGTTTCTGCAGCCATACAGTCGGACAAATTTATTAGCCAAGTCTCCAATACACAAAGCCGTCTCGATGTTCAACATTTTGTCGAGCGAAGTTGACGTCTTCAATATCAGTGAAAACAATTTTCTGAATTTTATAATGTTTTATTTTTAAATTGTACTATGTATTGCATAAACTGTATTTTTTAAATTGTGTATTATTTTGTATTTTTTATTTTGTTTTGTTAATTGTGTATTATTTTGTATTTAAATTGTGTATTATTTCTTAAATTGTGTATTATTTTGTATTTTTTATTTTGTTTTGTTAATTGTGTATTATTTTGTATTTAAATTGTGTATTATTTCTTAAATTGTGTATTATTTTGTATTTTTTATTTTGTTTTGTTAATTGTGTATTATTTTGTATTTAAATTGTGTATTATTTCTTAAATTGTGTATTATTTTGTTGATTATGTATAACTTTGTAATTATGTTTGTTGTTCTTTTTAATGCCATGCCAGTTTAGGTTTCCCTGTAAAGGCATGGCATTCTCTTTGCCAAATAAATAAAAAAAAAAAAAAGATGTGACTTACATATTGAAAAATATTTTAATTTGAACTTAGTAAAATAACCTAAAATAATTTCAATTGAAATAAAGTTGGAATATTATTATCTATATGCGTATATGCAAATTTAAAAAAAAATATTCGATAACCTATATTCTTCTTCTGGTGCCTTGCCAGGAACCTCCGGCGTTGTAGATCACTCTGGCGAATCCCTCTCTGTCATGTGCTGCACGGAATATCTGCTCCACAGTACTGAAGCCCGTCCATTCCCTGATATTACGCAGCCAGGACATCTGTCTCCTTCCAGTCCCTCGGCGACCGTCTATCTTGCCCTCCAGTACATATTAATTGGAGCAAATGGTATTTTTCTCCCCTCATTATATGGCCCAGATATGCGATCTTGCGGACCTTTATTGTAGACAGGAGTTGCCTAGTTGTCCTGGCTCGACTTGAGACTTCTGTATTTGTAACCAGATCTGTCGAAGGGATTTTGAGCATTCTGCGATGCTACCACATCTCAAAAGCTACCAACCTATTCATGGTATTAACCTTCAGCGTCCAAGTCATCACTAACGACTTATGGCGTATTAAAATTTTATGTCTTATCTGAAGCCCAATGTACACCTCAATTCAATTGACTTCATATTGATACGTATCATAATGTGTAAATTGCACAGACTACATATGTATCTATCTATACAGCAATGGAAGAGGGAATCAGAGAATGTAATGCTATTTTGGGTTCTATGCATTGAGAGGATCAAAATTTATAAGGGGGGAACGGACAGACACACTTAATATTCAACTCAATGATATATAAAAATAATAGATACGTTACTAGTTTTTTAAATCGGTAACCAAAAAGTAAGACGCATACCTCACTTAATTACCTATTACCGCACTTTAGTTATACTCAAGCGGCGGTACTAATAACGAAAAAGTAGCGAGGTTGAACCATGGAATAGAGTGACTAAAACCTAACGGCCAAAAATCTTACTAATAACCAAGTTTTAAAACTTCTATTTTATTCCATGGTTTATATCACCATGGTAACGCTAAACCATCCGGTCCCCTAGTTTAGTGGTGGAATAGCAATAGTGAATTTGTGAGCTGTCAAAAGTCAAATAGATCGTGCGTATTGTATTTTGTCATTTTTAAAGAAATACTTTTTTTAATTATGGACAACAATCTGTTTGATTATAGAATCGGCGATTTTGAAAGATCGTTTCAAGAAATTGAACAGGTGGAAAGTTTTTTGATGACGCAAAATTTGAAAAAAGGTGTGTTCATAGGTGCGTTGTAATCCGTTTGTTGATTACGACGACATTAATTTTAGAAGAAAGTACAGATTTTCAAAGGCAGGAGTTAGACATCTCGTAGATTTATTTGGAAGAAGGCAAATAAATGAAGATATTTATTTTCCATTGATAATTGTTTTAAAATTAATGTAATAAGTTATGTTGTAAGTTAATTTATTGGGAATTCAACCAAAACGTGACGATACAACAGTAAACCATCAAAACCATGCAGTAAACAAACAATGACAAACATAGAAATACGATGATTCTCGATAGATGTCATAGATGACGGCTAATAAAGTCATAGAGAATGAACAAAAAATAGCATAAAGTAAAGAAAAATTCCGAAATTCCCGTTAAATGGCTGCGTTCACACAACATTCATTCCGTATTCCATGGTTTACTAAGTCCTTGTACATTTTTGCATTATTAGTAAGAACCCACTAAACCACGAATTAGTGCCTAATACGTGGTTTACGTAGTGCGAGGTTTAGTTGGCTAAAACGAGTTTTAACGAAAATGTTATTAGTACCGCTGAAGATGTTGTAGTATTCGGACTTATTGTCGTAGTCAAAATCCATCATGTATGATGAAAACATGTAAAAGTTACTCTAGAACTGTGAAGAAACGACAAGATATATTATCATTTCATGCTACATATTTAACTATTCAATAAATTATAATTTATATAGATTTTTCGATGTTTATTATAATGTGATTGCAAAGAAGTAAAAGAGAAAAGAGTGTGTATTGTATGATCGATTTCGCACTTGATGTATTCTGTTGTGTGTGCTCTTTCTTGGTGATATTGTAAGAATTCGTTTAAATGTAGGTACCATTTTTGTAGGGCATTTTGCTCTCATACGACGCGACGTGTCTAAATATAAAATGTCATTGGTACTCCAAAATATACATATTATATGCTTCGAAGCCTCTAAGTTGGTGTTTATTGACTTCAAAGTTGGAAATAACACGCAATAACTTCACCACAGCATACAATTTTCTCACACTGGACTAAGATTAATTCAGTCCATTTATTAAGAGATATAAATTCTCTTGAACGAATCGACAGTTGGATTATTTGATGAATATACTAATATAAAATATTCGTAGATATTGAGATGTGGACGAAACATCATCATCATTATATACCTACTTGAAGAGCTTAAAACATAAAAAACAAATATTAATTTTACCAAACTATAAAAAGTCATTTCGTCATCACCCTGTATATAAGAAATAATAGTAAGACGTAAATATGCGTAACATCCTAACATGTTTAAAAACCATTTTGTTTGTAGTTAGAGATTTTCAGTCTATATAGACATCCTGTATTATTTGGGTCTATGGTGAAGATTGTCATCCATTGTGTACCTAACCTAATGTATTGTACATATATATAGGTAAGTACCTAGGTATATCAGGACACAGATTGTGATGATGATATTGACTTCATATTAAGTGTTGAAAGACAGACCATGAGTCTGTATTATCGACGCGAACAAGGGATATTGGAAATTGATTGAGCGTTTCAGGGTTGTCAAAAATTTTTTTTCTTTTTTTTTCAATATTTTTTTTTATTTTTTTTTCTTTACACAAGTGAAAGTTAATAATTAGAAATTATGTAAAAAAATGTTAATTATGTTTAACGTTGTTTCGTTCACAGAGTGGAAGTTCATAATGAAATTATTACAAGTATGACAGTTATAATGAGTTATGAGCCTGAGTGCTTTAATTTCAACTATGTATGAATTGTCGCCTCTGAGGAAGATGCCATCGAAAGTGCTTAGGCTCACTCATTATAACGTGGATTAAAACGGTGTTATTCTTGTAATAATTAAAAAAAATGTATTTATAAAAAAAAATAAAACGCGGTTTAAATCCACAAACGATTAATAAATTTAGTTCACTAGTCTCATATACATCTTCATACATTCATATTATATGTAAAATAGACACTGTATCTTCCGTACACTGGATAGTGTAGTGTAGGTAGGAGACTTGTATACCTACATACAATACTCATTATATGTACTTACCTATGTATAACTATTATGCGCAGAAATATTTGGGCATTCATGCTAGTGTCTGTGCTTAGTAAAATAATATAAATTGATTAAGCAAAAATGCTTGTGCTATAGGTGAACGAAAACGATCGTGGCAGGATTCGAACTCGCGACCACTGGATTACAAACCCAGCGCGCTAACCGCTCTTCCACCATCCATTTAATTTTTTTTCTCAATTTAAATAAAAAAAATGGCTTTGTCTTTGATTTCCTTGCTTTCACAATACAATCGCTTTTTCTAATATTTTAACATCTCTGTTGAGATGTTTTCAGAGATAAATGCTTTCATGGATTGTCAAACACCAAAGAAAAAAATGTAGGTAGTGGAGAGTTAATTATTGCCCACAACCCACTCGTGTACAAAGCACTGATAAAAAATAAAATTCGTTTTTTAAAAAATATATTGTACTATTTAGCCGGAATTCCAGATTGTCATTTTCATTCAAATATCAGTCCATATTAATTTGAAAATTCGAGTACCTAATGTCATTATTTGTTATTGTAAGAGATTTTGTCATCCTTGATTTAGTGGTATAAAGACATATACACTACAATACCTACCATAAAGACATAATATACTTCCAAATTAGTCAGAAAAGGCGTGACGACGAGTGAACGGTCCTTTATGTTGAACCCTTAGCATAGGTAGGTACCTACCTACATTATACGAGTATGTATACCGACCTTAATATTACCACAAGAACTATAACTAACAATGAACCCCCATGGTTATAATTTGCAATGCGACAGCTGAGGATATTTTGATGTCTTGTTTACTAGAAGAATATGAATATAATTTTTTTTTTGTGACAATTTTAAGACCTGCAAGGCTTGCAAGACCAAGATTAGGTATGCTAGTCCAAGACCAAGACTCGTTCTAGTTTGTAATTGCAAGACCAATACCAAGACCGGGGGGCATATTTACCTTTCCGTGTTGATTAGGAGGCTAGCGCTGCCTCGAATTAGGCACTAGTTTGTTGCGCTAATGCACTTAAAAACTCGTGTTGAATTCAAGGCACGTGTCCCCCAAATGCTCACGATTTGGAAACGCTAAATTTTTCACTACCAAGTCATTCCAAAAAGTATTCAAATATTTTATGGAAAATATTCAGCATTTTCATATGAGTTTATTAAATTATTTTTGATTTAAATATTTCAATATGAAAAATTGATAATTCTATAATGCCATTTGCCATATTATGAAAGTGATGTGCCTTTTTAGTAATTTTTTAAATAAAAAATTCAAATATCAAGTTTCCTGAGCTTGGGGTCAACCCACCCTATAAGGAGGGTGATTTGTGCCATGACAAAACGAATATGTATAGGTATATTTATATAAGGATTTCAATTTGTTGTGTGAGAATATCTCTTAACGATTTATTTAATTTAAATTAAGGAATTTTGATATGATTGAGTAAACTTTAGACGAATTTAAGGGAGAGAAGATGCGACATATTTAATTAAATTGAGATGCACTATTCAGATATCCTTCAAAATCTAATGGGGTCTAAGCGAGTATTAGATATAGGTACATACCTACTTACAAATATTCAAAATTTAAAAATAATCGAATGAGTAGGTACTTAGTCTATTATCGATAAAGTTGAATAAACACGCCATACCTACCTACATCTATTAAATATTAAGAAGCACTGCCCCCTTAGACAAGAAAAGATAACTCAATGTATGGAAGTGACAGTTGCCAGTCACGTAAGTTATCTTTTCTCGTTTCTTTTCTTGAGCTAAATGTCACGTTGCCTAGGGGGGCTGATAAGATATCCTTCAAAAGCTAATGGATTCTAAGCGAGTAGGTATTGATATACAAATATGCAAATAATCGAATGAATACTTTAGTCTGTAATCGATAAAGTAGAATAAACACGCCGCGCCGTGCATAGCACACATCACACACATTCAGATACGTTGTGGTGAAACTTTCATAATAAAATATCAGCATGATACTAGTTGATAATCTACAATAAAAAATATTTTAAATTGCAACACCCCACCATCGCAGGAGCGTGCCTAGAACCTTCGGACTAGGCAAACCCTGAAAGAAAATTGGGAAATGTTGAAAATTTTATATTTTTTAGCATCGTTGTTTATTTGAGTGGCCATGAAGGTACTTTAAAATCACATGCCAAAATAATATTCACATTTGTGGCCCTGTCAAGCATTGTATCTACGTGCGTTTCAATTTTAAATCTTGTAGTATGGTTTCAATAAAATAGACAAAAAAAAATAGGTCTTGAATTTCTTAACTTGATATTCATAGGCAAGCCAAGATTTTCGGCTTCTATAAGCAATCCCGCTACTGCCACCGTGTCCCCTTGGGTTATTGAGGAGTAAAAAGACGGAGTATGGAGCACGAAACGTGGAAATAGGGGAAAACCGAGAGGAAGATTTTTCTATTTTTGTCGTCGTAAGTTGGCTATCGGGCTATTTGTGCGGCGGATGACCAGTTTTTTAGCTGACCACAAACCACTCATTTTCAGCGTATATAAGTTAGACGTGCCATCACGATATCTACATATATAATAACTAGTTGCATGTAACACATGAGATCCAACTGTCGATAGCGATAGTATGTATAGTTGAAGAATATGTACCAAACTATAAACCCATAAATACAAATTATTGAATATTGTCAGATATTCTGTTTTCTATACAACATATGTAGGTATGTATGTCAAGATAGGATAGTATGGAGGAAGGTCCTTTTTTCCTACCCAGAATATGAAAATAGCATGATGGTTTGTATGTATGTTTGAAGATGAAGTATCAAACTATTAAGTCTTCTTACATATTGTTTATAGTCGACTGCCATACAAAATTTTTTGAAGCTATGTCGTCACTAAATTCAATTTTTAAAAAAATTGTTACAAAAAATTGAGATCTTCTACTACAATGCTAATATTTTTTATAGAAAATTAAATTATCTAGTTGGGGTGTTTCGGCTTTTTTCGATAATTGTAAAAGTTTTGGAAAAATAGGCAGTTAAACTCATAAATTTATGATAAAAAAAATACTTTTCTTAATACAAAATGTTAGAGAAACCCTGGAATTTTTTTGAAAAAACTAATTTGAGATTTTGTATTTGTCTATGTTTGTACCAATTTTCAGCGTTCTAACTTTTATGGTTTCTGAGATATATGGAAAAATAAAATAAAAATTCAAAAGTTGATAACCCCTGACTGAAACAAAAATTCAAAATTTTGAGTAAAAAAGTTTTGTAGGCCTATAACTGTGTATATATTCTGAAATTTTGGGCTCTGTAAATTGAGCGGATCAAAAGTTATAAGGGGGGGACGGACACACACACACACAGACACACACACAGACACACAGACACACGAAATGTTCTACTCCGAATTCTGAGTAAATCCGTCTATGGAACATATATGCTGCGAAGCCTCTAAGTTGGTGTTTTTTGACTTCAAAGTTGGAAAAGCCGTGAAAAAAGTAGACCTCTCCATACAATTCTCGCGTATTCTGGCTTGAAACATTGTCGATATGTTAAGAGAACAAAGTTCTCCTGAACAAATCGACAGTTGGAATATGAATTAAGTATGAGTATATACATTGATATATACTTATATACATATTGGATGGTAGGTATATTATGATTTATTTGATAATAATGATTATTAGATTGTTTATTGATAAATATATAGAATGTATTATATTAAGTAGGCAGGGCCTAATAAAGGATAATGATATTAAAATACCGCTCAAAACCGCACCTTTCAATAGATTTAGATATAAGATAGGTATTCATGGAAGATGGCGATGAGGTTACTTCTTATTCAAATCTATACAAAATGTTACACTGGTGTCTGCATTGTTGAAAATAGGGCTGCACTCACAGTATTAGTATTTTTGTTTTAATTTTATTTTATTTATTTATTTATTTATGGTTACAAACAGTCACAATTACAAAAATACATTAAATAAGACAATTAGATGGGTCGATGGCAGAGCGGTTAGCGCGCTGAGCTAGTATCTAATCCAGTGATCGCGAGTTCGAATCCTGCCTCGACCGATTTCGTTCACCTGTAGCACAAGCATTTATTTGCTTATTTTAGGGAACGTAGGAAGATGTATATGTACTTGTTTAACAAGGACATATTCATTTTTATTAAAAAAAAAATTACCCACATAAGGTCCAGAATATGTACACCAATAATACAAAATTAATAAAACCACGTGAATGATGGTGTATCTGAATCAAAAGGATCTAGGACAGGGAAGATTAACAATAGGTATTACAATATTACCACATAATATTAACAATTTACAATATACCTAACTTTATATTACAACACATATTCAAAAAACACAATCACAATACATATATAGAAAAAGATACACAATAAAAAACGAGTGGCTTGTGGCCAACGCTTAACTCCTCACGATCAAGTCATTCTATAAGGTATTAAAATTTTGTATGTAAAATATACAACATTTTCATGAAGTGAGGTTGTTAAATTATTTTATTTAAATATTTAATTATGAAAACTTGATTCACATTCTTCAATGCCATTTATGACAGTGATGTGTCTTTTTACCAATTTGAAAATAAAAATTTCAAATTTTTATTTTCCTGAGCTTGGGGTCACTTTGAATTATTTGATTGTTAAAAAAATTGAGAATCACTATTCAGATATCTTTCATAATCTAATGGGGTCTAAGTGAGTATTTAGATACCTATACAAATTTCTAAAATTTGAATTGAATTGAATGAGTACCTACTTTAGTCAATAATCGATAAAGTAAAATAAACACGCCGTACATAGCACACACACGCACACAGATACATTGTGATGAAACTTTCAGAATGCAATCTCAGCATGATACTAGTTAATAATCTGCAATAAAAAAATACCCTTAAAAATTGCGAAATCATAGCTCCCCACTTTGGGTTAGTTATCAAAAATAATCGTTATCTTTTAAGTTTGCTAGATGTGACAACCCTTTTCCATGTTATCCTACCTACCTTATGTTATTAGCGTTACAAAATGATGTAAAAAAGATCATAAGACCACCTAGTATCTTATACAGCCATGGACTGTATATAGGTATAGTGTAGGTGATATTAAGATGGAAATAATGATGAATCGGAGATGTGGTTAATTTGGAAATTACTCGACATTAAGAGAATCACACTTATAACATCACAAGTTAATATATTATAAAATAACGTTGGTATATGTAATATGGCTCATTAGTCACACAGGATTTTTTTTTAAATATAACTGGTGGTCGATGAAAGGTGAGAAACAGACAAAGGTGTGTCCTTGAGGTGATTTCTCACAAAAACGGCGCCTAATAAGTGATCCAATTACTTATATATAATAGCGATCATGCATCATACGTCAAAATACGATGAAGGTTATTTAAATTTTTCATTTATTTGACATTACGTATTTTGATTATTTTTCTTTTCTGTTTATGTTTAATTATTTTGCATTCAAAAACATGTAACCTTAGGCCAAATTGAAAAAGTACTACCTCAGAACAGACTTGTCTAGTGAGGCAGTAAATTTCCAAATAGTTACAATTGTACCTACATAGTATGTTTATAATAAGTCTTTATAAAATATAAGTAGTTATATTTTGTTATTGTTACATATAATATGTGTAAATAATGGAAATAAATAATTTCATTTCACATCAAAAAAATCTTTAGAACCTAGCTACCCAGATTGGATTTTTTTTAATTAAAATGTAATTTTTTTATTGATTTGATTTGAATTAACTTAAAAAATAAACATATTCATATTACATTAAATGTATTTATTAAAAAAAAACTATATTCTTTCTAAAGAGACAATTTTTTAAGTCAGCAGTAAAGAATTATTGCTTCGATATTTCAAGCCGATTTGATAGGTAACCTCTGTTTTTTTGAAGTCGATTAAAGAAAACCGTTTTTTACGGGGCGATTTATATTTTTCTATGTGTATATACATACTTAGTTAAAAAGGATTAAGATAATAAGAGAATATAATTAATAGCTTTACCTAAGGATAACAGGACATAATTAACAAGAATAGAGTGAATGATTTGTACGGGTGGTCAAAAGGGTTTAATAAATTCATCGAACATGTTTAAAAAGAGGATTCAACTAGGTTCTTACCCTAGTCATATAATCGTTACAGATTCTCTAAAAGAATATTTTAAAGCCTTGCTAAATTTATAAGGATACTTACTTTCTTTACGAGTCCGAGTACTTCACCACTAGACCATCCCACTCCAGAATACAGTAGCCAGTGCAACGGCATTGTCATTGACCATCATCAGGTCTTCTGCGTCGCACCTCACTGGCATATCTCGACAGATGAGGTGTCCGTCAGTTTGTATTTACAAAGATCTCTCGATTCTATTATTCTTTGTTCTATATCTTCCCTATTTTTTTTTAATTTTATTAAATTTATAATACATATATAAAAAAAAACAATCAAAAAATATACACAATAAGTAAAAACATAAATTATTTCCCCTTATCAGAGTGCAAGCACTCGTGTGTAAAGGGGACATTTAAAAACAAAAGATACAAATTATAATAATATATGGTTATTAACTATATCTAAATATAATTTAAAAATCCATCAAATTTAACAAGTTTGTTTTATTTTTTTTTTATTTTGAATTCATTATATTCATTTGCCAGTCTCAAATCTGTTTCAAGTTGATTGAACCACACCACCCCATTGTACGTGTAGTAGTGCTGTGCAAAACTTGTATGTGTTAACGGGGTACACAATTAACCCACTATATTTTGTCTATTACTCGCTACACGCACAAAAGCATGATGCGACCTTCTTATGTCTTTATGTATTTAAAACAGCATATATATTTTTAAAAGACGGCACTTTAAATTCACGAAATAGTTGCAAAGTTGGGTAGTCAGATGGTTTTTTATTAATCTTCTTAATTATATGATTTCTATGACATTTATTTTACTTGCATGCCCATTTTGCCACGTCCATGTTTCACTGGCATACATACGTCAAAGTGCAGAGACACTGACCTTTTAATAAAACACAAATAAATGCTTATCTCATCACCATCTACAACCCAGGTAGGATCTTGACTTCCTATAGAGTTTGTCTCCATGACGCCACGTTAGTTCTGGAGACCTATGCTATAAGCATTATTCGAGACTCCAGCGACCGAATGTTCGGCATTCCAGCTGTCCTTCTTGCCTTTGGTGCTCCATTCAAAATCGCCTTTGGGATGCCTTCATCGGCCATTTTTCGTACGCGTCCGCCCCACCTAAGTCTCCAAATTAATATCTCCCTGGAGATGGTGGGATCTTTGTGAAAATCATAGCTTATTTCTTCTTCTCTGATTTCAATCCTGAGATTAGTTTGCAGCAATTTCTTCAATTCTATTCTTCCATTCTTCCCTGTCTTGTGCGGCTCTTTTGAAATCAACATATGATGAGCAGCGCACATCTACCAGCAGGTGCTCCAGATACTCTAGGCGTGGGAGTCCCCTTGAGCTTGTCCCCTCGGTCATACCCTCCATTATGGCGTGCAAGAGGCCCTCTTGTCGTATTACATGGCCGATCCACATTGCACGCCTTTCGGACAATTTCCTGAGCAGGTGCCATCCTCCTTCGATTCTTTTGAGAACCTCCTTGAGATTGATTCATTTTTGCTGTGTTGGTATGCCACATGGGCCTTTAATGTGGTAGTTTCCAGTTTCATTCCACATCCTATGCCGTTGACCACGAAGGTTTTTCCGCCTTTGGAGATTATTTACTTATCCAGGACAAGAGGGTGACCGAAACAACAGACGCCTAATGAGGCGAAAGTTGGAGGTCAGCAGGGCTACTCATGAATTTGATTACAGATTAAGATATAATAATATTATTATTATCATTGGATTACAATTCGTGACAATTTCATACTAAACGTAGATATCAACAAATTTTCACAATTAAATGTAAAGAAAAATTAATATTGGATTATGATCGAGTACTGATTTATACATTTTTAAGATAAAGGCAAGCTAAGAATGTACATATTAAGAATGTGTCATGAGTATGCTCGGTCCCTGTCTATATTCGCCTACACGAGGTCGTTGCTCACTCCCCGCAATACACGAGAAGGAAATAATTAGATCAGGATTTTCCCTTCCTCAAACCTGAAACTAGAAGGCATTTCTCAGAGTTCTCCAGAACTATAGAGGATTTTATTTTATAAATGTTTATTTACTGTTTATTTTGTTGAAAACTTCGTTATCCATTACGAATCCAATAATTATTCAACATCTACAAATAATCCTCTTGTAATCGATTTGTTTGAGAACTCGCGCCTTGTGAATAGCTTTAGATCTCATTTATAATATGGTGATATTAGATACATCAATTATACTGTAGTATTTATGTATGTACATATATGTATATAATTTAATTAAGGCATTACAAATGAAGTTGTTAAGAAAAGCAGCAAAAGAATCATTACTTACTTCATATCTGTTAAGAGTTGTAATTTTATCGAACATAAAGATATAAAAAATATATGAAAAAAATATGATCGAGGCACCCTTTGATCGTCCATGTTATATTAAAACGATATAAATCTAACACTTTCAAGACCGCAGAGATACAATTGTTGAGTTCAATTAATACTTTATTAAATAAAAATATGTTAATTAAATACCATAGATTTTTTTCAGTGTTTGAAACTGTCACTTCATGATAGAACTCACTAGAAAAAAAACATTGTAAATTTTTTTTTCTATTAATTTTAGATCGCAAATGCGACAGAATCGCTGTCGAGCATCTTCAGAATGCTGATACCCATGCATAGAGATATACAAATACATAAAGTTACAATTGGGAATCAAAAACGTGCAATACGACTAGATAAAAGACACTACTATAGATGATTACCCTCATTGCTGAACTATGTGAGACGTTATTTGCCTCTTGTATTTTCAGTTAGGTATCCGGCTCTTACTGTAGAAATGTACACGCGAAAACAATGAAAATAGAAAATATTGTAAGTACCGTAAAATCTAACTACCATTCTAACCGGTGCCACACACCACATTTATTTCTTTATTTTCACAACACAACAAATCAATACATAATTCTCAAAAAAATATTAACATGTATCATGGAATTTAAGGATTATTTATTTGGATTCCAATTTGAGTATATATATTGGGAGTGTTGATTGACAATATATTAAGATTTGACTAGCACATAATATTATGTATTACGAAGAAAATTGCGAAGAAGGTTGGTTTTTTGGGCAGAATAAGAAACAAACTAGATTTGAAGACAGCTAAATTAGTTTACAATAGTATTGTTGTTCATCATATTAACTACTGCTCAAGTGTACCTACTATTTATGAGCAATACAACGGATAGTAAAAAGTTACAAACTATACAAAATAGAGCAATGCGGACAATTTTAAAATGCAGCAGATTTACCCGAATCAAATATATGCTTGAGAAGTTAAAATTGTTGTTAGTAAAACAGCAAATAATTTTAAATGTATTAATTTCCATATATAAATTAAAAAATGGACTATCGCCGCGATATTTACAAAAAAATGTTCTGTATAATTTCGAAGTTCACACCTACCCGACGAAAAGTCGGCGGGACTTTAGACTGCCTCAGACTAACCTGGCAGGTAGGTACACAAAATAATGTGTATTACAAAGGTTTTCAACTGTTTAATGATTTACCAGATGGTGTGAAGTAAGCATCTGGTCTTGTCGCTTTTCGTCGCCGTGTTGAATACAGAAAGGAAAAGTTTTTTTAAGATATTTTGTGTGCTTCCTTTATATTTTTGTGTAAATTTGAATATTTTCTTGTTTTTTGTTGTTTTTATATATTTCATACTGTTAAAACTTATAAATATGCTTTATAAAATAAATAATGAAAAACTTAAAAAAACATTTCATAAAAATCTTGTTTTATTTTGACTTCTGAATAATGTTTCCAACTCAGAGAAGCAAAAGTTGTTTGTGATATATTTTTTCGTCTGCTGGAATCGAACCCAGGCCGCCGGCACAGTAACCAAACGACCTACTGCTACGACGATCGATATCCATTAATTATTCGAAATATTAATTCGTTAGTCGAAAATTCATAGCAGGTTCTCAAAGTGTTACGGCGATTCACCACCAGCGGCGCTGCTAGTGCGGTCTCTTACCAAAGGTGGCCAATAGACCACCTTGTAGTGTTAAAAAGGCCCCACCTTCAAAAGTCGCATCATCCACCGCATCCTCAGCCGGTTCTGACCCATGATTCTTATGAAAATAAGGGACATATTCGAGCGAGCGTGGTCACCTCACTTAGAGTCGCTTAGGCAACTCTCCGATAATTGCCGAGTCGAGCCGAAGTAAATCTACATAATATTAATATCAACGTGTGGTTTTGACTCGCATTGGTTTATGATAGAGAGAAAAATAACGATTTTGGTCATTTGATCTATAGTTCCGGTGACCAAATTTCATTAATGTACAGGGACAATTGATTTAGTAAGAAATGAACGACTTCGGATGGTATTACGAAATATGAGGCGAAATAGCCTAAATAAAAGGCAGAGGTCGTCCTTCAAAGGATGACAGAGAGAAGAAAATAATGTTTGGGATTGGAATGTCTAAAAATTTCTTTCAAAACCTAAGCAATCCTGTTCCCATCGATACATTTTTTTACGAATTACAAAAGAGTGTTAATTTATATATTTTCTGTGAGGCACCGAATTAGAATAGTGCTTCCACTCTTTTCTATTACTATTAATTTCGGGTGTCCCTTAAGAGGCCTTCTTCTTCTTCTTCTTCGTCAGCTAGGACTATGTCCTGTAGTTCTCGGCACCTGCTCCTGGGAGGAGGACGTCCAGCTGTCCCTCCATAGTTTGGGTGGTCTTCCTGGAGGTCTGCTACCTGTAGGATGTTCATCAGCTGATATCCTCATTACTCGGTCTGAGCTTGCTCTCCCCACGTGGTCTCTCCAGAAACGTCTTCTTGTTCTACCCCATCGTACCACGTCCTCAACATCACAAATTTTCCTTATTTCGGAGCTCCTCATTTGATCACGGAGGGTTACTCCTGCAATGGGCCGTAGAGTCTTCATCTCCGTGGTTCTAAGGAGACTTTTTGTACGGGTGGTGTCAGCTCTTGTCTCCTTAAGAGGCCGGTAATCTAAAATACAAAAGATAAAGTAACATCTTACATAGTTCAGTAATAAGCTACAACACCTTTTATGAATATTATATTTTTATGTGTGAAGAGTTTGGAATGCGGAGTGTCTGCAAACGCTTGTCGTTCTTCTTTTTATAAGATTATGTACATACATGCACATCCATACACCTGTAGTTAGTTACCCCAAATTGTGGTGTAAATACCGTGATGGAATTATGAAATCAACCTATTTCAAATGTTCCCTACACACTTAACCTCACCACCATATTATATCAATGAGAATATTTTTACAAACCAATAATTTAATATAAACAAGTTGCAGATAACACATGAGATCCCACTGTCGATGGCGATAGTATGTGTACCTATAGTCTAAGAATACGTAAAAATCCAAGTATGTTAATAATAAAATATAAAAAACGTACCAAACTATAAAACCTTTAAACCAAATTATTTAATATATTAATACCTATATTTAGTTTTCCTCTACAAAAACGTATAATATTTTACTAACAGACAACTTTTATTTTATTTTAAATTAGCACTATGTTGCCGAGGTTACAGATTCAAATTTGTAAGCTTATTCAAATACCATTATACTTTGTATTTACCTATTCAATTGTCTATCCATTATAGAGTTCTTCGAATAGACCAATTACCTACAGAAGTTGCGGAATCATTAAAGTTATGTAGGTATAGTAGTAAAAATACTTATAAAAAAACAATATAATAAACAATCAATGTAACAAATAATTACTTCAATTAATATCCTCAATCCGATTTATTTAACCTGTCTCAACCATCATTGGAATTCAGCATCTATTATTATTGTACCTATCTGTTTGATGTTCGAGAAAGAATATAAGAAAACTTAAATTGAAATTAGTAATTTTATTTTGTTACAATATAACATGGTCACTCTATCGATAACCAATGACTGCAAAGAAGGTTTATAACGTTTTATTTTCAAATAAATCTTAATTTATTTCCATTATGCTTTCACTAGTCGATGAAATGGCTATCTTAAATAGATCGGTTGATTATTTCTATAATATATCTCTACCCATCTACCATAATATATAACTATATAATTAAAATAATAATGTATTTTTAACCCGCCGTTTAATGATACAACATAATCTCAAGGGCTTTACACATTGCTTGATTGTTGGTTCTAACAAAACAATGCTGTCTAAAATAGTATAATTGTAGGAAGTTATACATAATTTTATTATTTTTGTAATAGAATATAAGTTTTTATAACTATTCTATGAGTCGAAAAGGCCCTTACAAGTCGTACATAGCACATAGCACACAACACATACACACAGATACATTGTGATGAAACTACAATCTCAGCATGATACTAGTTAATTATATGCAATATGAAAAAATAGCCTTAAAAATTGCGAATTCATAACTCCCCACTATATCTTCTAGGGTTTTTGAGGAGTAAAAAGACTTATAATTAACATACTTCATACAATTGATCCTGTTCTGAGGCAGTACCTTTATCTATTTAGTTTAAGGTTACATGCTGTTGAATGCAAAAGAATTAACAAACATAATTATACAAAGAAGAAAAATAAACATGACCTCTCAAATTATTTGAATCCATAAATTGTTATGGAAATGATGAATTGTACAAAACTATGGTAGAGATTCTCAGGCTATGAAGGCAGAGAGTAATGCATTTTGTTAGGATATTTAGCAGTATAATGAGCAGATTGTATTCTGCCATTACTTTTCAGCCAGTCTGTTACCAGTTGTTTTGAAGATTACATATCTTAATATAAGATTACATATATAAAAATTTCGTCTCCGAAACCGCCCAACTGAATTAAATAAAAAAATAAATAATTTGTATGGTTGGTTGCAGATCAAAAGATTAGATAGTATTGGGCCCGATAGGTGGCGCTATTATCGAGATCTAAAAAAAATATTTTAATTTTTTCAAAAAATTTTTTTTTTTAGATTTGTAGATTATTCATCCAAACATATATATACCTATATCTACAAATTTTGACTTCCCAACACCCCTCCACACGTTTTTTTACATGAAAAAAAGTAAATTTTTATGAAGTTGTGTAATTAAGAACGGTGTGAACAATAATATCGACATTGTATTACTCATCTCGAGAACGAAAAAAATAAAAAATACTTAAAATGAGGTCTACTTATACGAAATGCGATCTATATATAAGGTGGTTCATGGCAGAACAATATATAAAATGAGGTTTATATTAAATACCATCTACATAGAAGACAGTCAATAGAAGAACAATATATAAAATGTGGTCTATATAAAATGCGATCTACATAAAAGACGGTCTTTGGAAGAACAATATATAAAATGAGGTTTATATGAAATGCGATCTTCATAGACGACGGTCTATGAAAAAACAATACATAAAATGATTCACATATAAAATGCGATCTACATAGAAGACGGTCTATAGAAGAACAATATATAAAATGAGGTTTATATGAAATGCGATCTTCATAGACGACGGTCTATGAAAAAACAATACATAAAATGATACACATATAAAATGCGATCTACATTGAAGGCGGTCTATGGCAGAACAATATATAAGTAAATAAATAAAAAAAATAAAAAAAAGAGATCTATATAAAATGCGATCTGTGGCAGAACAACGTCTGCCCGGGATCCTTGTATGTATATTATATATTAACATACATACATACCTACCATCACTGCATTTTCCTACTTATGGTAATACCTACTTACTTATAAACCTTTTTGAAACTTTTGTGTGTTATCCTTGAATACCTACCGCACAAAAGACACCGCACCGCTAGTACATAATTGTGTACACACAATCTGAGAACCATTTATTTATTGGGTTTGTATTAAAAATTATCGAAAATTTCTTTTGTGTAGATAATGTTTACAATGAAAGGCTATAACTTTTTATGAAAACAAATTTTCCATGTACCGACTCAAAATGCAACATAAACGTTTTGTGTAATATTCTTAACGTGTTGCAAGATTGAAAGCGGATACTTACAAAAAAATATTGCGCAAATACATTCATTCATTCACACCATCACGGCATATCCCACAATGCGGGGCAACCAGCGACAGGTGTGCCGGTGTACATAACCGTATAAAAGGAAAGACGAAAACACGTGTGTATCCCAACACACACCATGATATCATATGTTTCACACATACATTAAATTGATTAGTTTTTTTCCTCTATGATTTCATCTGTTAAAACTGTAAAAATGCTCTCACGGTCTGGAAAATCTCTTGTTTTAAATTGTGATGTATCTATTTTATTTTAATTTTTGATACATTAGAAATACACTCTTCAAAAGTGCGTTCTGGAATTGTCAAAAACCTTTAAAATAAATTATATTACGTGTGATTTTGCATATTAATATTTATTTTTGGGTTGTTCCGGACTTTGTAGGAAAAATGTAGTATATAAATACATGTAGGTACAATATTAGTTTTTAATTGAAGTTTATATGTATATATGTGTATATTATAAAATTGTTACAATTAAGATCACAGCCAAAAATCCCCTTAAGGGATTAGGCAAAATAATATGTTTATTGTAATTATATTCTTTATTAATAAAATAAATAAAAAAAAAAAAAAAAAAAAAATGTATATAACAATAGTAAAATAAATGGGAAAACTGTTTGCGAAAATTAAGTGATCGACTTCATATTGATATTGTATGCGTTTATAGAAAATTGTATTTTTTAACTACTATGAATGTAATAGTATTCAACTACATACAATCGTGCCATCTTCCTCATGGGGTAGGTAGAGAGAACCAAACACCGCATTCTTCTATCTTGAAACATATCCATCATTTCATCAACATTTATGCATCGTCTCATACATGATCGTCTATTGCTAAAGCAAATTTTACATCAATTTCTCAACAGGTAGGAATCATGTAGTTTATTGTATTTTATCTCTCCTAGGTTCTTTACAGAACACTTGGGTTCATCGTTACATGGTTCACAATATTATGGTCACAATAGTAGACATAATACATTGAAATAACATGACATCATGGTTTAACAGAGTACATATACAGCATTTTAAAGAGTAAATAAAAAAATAAAGAATATAGAGAATCAAAAAATATGTAGGTATACAAAATAAGCAATTCGGGAAAAAAAAAAGAAAAATTCAGTGCTAGAAGGATGTAAAGGGTCCTACTAGCACCATGTCCAATAAACTGTTGTTTAAGATAAAAGTAAGGTACATAGCATTGAAAAAGTAGAAACAATACAAGAACAAAGTCAAGGACGACAAAACAAACAAATACACATATATAATAGTTAATTAATTAGTATGTTAGTGTTCATAAATATCACAGATTAGTTGGATTGATGTTTAGTATCTCGTCAGTAGAGTAAAAAGCATTGTTAACAAGATACTTTTTAGCCTCTCTCTTGAAACCCAAAGCATCCAGTGATTTCATATTTCAGTGAGCGCATACTATGAGTTTTTATGTATGTGGTGTATTATGAAAAATTTTGTCCTCAGGGAAACTAATACTTGTTCAGGAATCTAATAGATATTTCCTTTGTATCGGCGCTCCTGTCAGCGAGCTGCAATGTGTATATACTCAATGATTTTCGAAGATTCACGACAATTGACGAAGATCGACGAGCCTTTAGCCCATCGCCGTCGATCGTACAACAATTATTCTTACCATTCATGCGTTGATCGTTTTAACAGAATAGAGTCGCGTTAAATCTTAGGTAATAATTAGTTCCAACCCACGACATCGCAAATAGTTTAACTTATTATTTTTATTGTATCTTTATTTAATTCGAATATACCAGTGTTGATCATGTATGTAGTTATTTTATTTGAAACCCTTGATGACCATAATAATATATTATCAATATCTAATGAACTTACATAGGCAATATTATAATTTGAGGTAGATATTTTAAATTAAATAAGATCCTTTTGAACACGCAAATTTGTAATATAATTATAATCCTTCTGATATAATTATTAGATAAAATATAAACCTCCAAAACTTCATAAAAATGCATTTAGGGATTGTCGACCTTTCAAGAAAAAAAATTTACACTTAGGTACCTACTATTTAGTCGAGAGATTAGTGTTGGCCCCAACCAACTCGTTTTTTTTTAATGCAATACGTATATATTATTTATGGCTTCAAGTTGCTTTGGTCGGCGTGAAGTGATTGCCTTATGGCAAAAAACCCACATATGTGCACATTGATGTACTCACCTACATAAACTTTCCAAAATAAGTAAATATATCCATACCTATAATCTATTATTCTACCGATATTTTTGATTCCTACTTAAGCCACACTTTGTATTTCATCGAGACAATAATTTCATCGACTTAAACTATAATTTAACATTAGTATATCTGTAAACAAAAAGAAGAGCTATGTATAAATGATATCCTAGCAACAAGAAGATGCAAGCTGGTAATAGATGACATTCCAGTGGAGCCAGTTATGACTTTCAGATATCTGGGTGTGGAAATCTCGAGCCATAGTGACTTATACCTAGAATTTAGATAACAGACCAATAAAGCAGACGCTAGTTCAGGATGTCTCAAAAATATCATCTGGCATAACAAATACACAAGAACGGATAGTACCTAAGGTCAGAATTTATAAGACATGCGTTAGACCGATCATGACATACGCGGTGGAGACAAGAGCCGACATGACCAGAAACAAAAACCTCCTACGAACATCGGAAATAAAGGATTTAAGGGCTATCACTTATAGGGATAGCATTCGCAATGATGAAATTAGGCGGACCTGTGAGACCGAGGACATCATACGATGGAGTAGAGATAGGAGAATATTCTGGAGGAACCATTCGTCAACAGGATGGACACATCTCGAATCCCATCCATAGCGGCAAACGAAATCCCACCAGGGCATCACCTCCCCGAAAGACCATGCAAGAGATGGAGGGATAGCTGGACCTCAGCAGTCAGCTTCACAGGAATAGCTTTCTCGAAAAACAGATCCACGATCTAATATAAGAAGAAGACTTAAATTATAAAATAAAAGGTTTTATTAATAGTAATTAAAATAACACAGTTCTAATCCACAATGAGTTTTTATTTTTAATGCCTAAGTGCTTTCGATGCTGGAGGAGTCCAGTGAAAGCGCTTTAGGCATTACAAATAAAAACTCATTGTGAATTAAAACTGTGTTATTTTAATTATTATAAATAAAACCTTTTGTTTATAATTATGAACATCCACTGTGTTATCGAAAAAACTTTTAAATGATTAATATTTTTTTTTAATTTTACAATGTAACTGGTTGCAAATGTAACAGAGGATAATGAAAAAAATGACTGTTACCTAAAAAAATCAGACAAACGTATAATGTATTTTCAACTACCAATTTGCAAAATATTACTACGTACTTATCAACATCGGAACAATGAATTCCATAAAATGTTATACAAAGCCGACATAAAAATTACAAGTATGATTATATCATACCTACATGTTTGACACGTTTAACAATACATTTTTATTGAATATAAGTATATTATTCTTCATTCATAATAGTAAGTTATCAATGTCGACCGCAAGAGGGTGTTCATGTTAAATAACTTTTAAGTTATTCACATATTTAAATCCTATATTTATTTTTCTTACTTTGTCCTTTTCAACTACATAATGTATATATAGTGATGTATCTACTATCTCTGTCCGTACTCTTCGTGTAAACATCTGTTGTAGTTTTCTCAATCAATGGTACCTACCTACCTATGACAACATAATTTATATTTTTAATTTTATTTTATTAAATTAATGAATTATTTTAGTTGGATGAATTATTAAATTTCGCAGACGCGCCACATAAGAGGCTATATTGAGGCTATATTGAGGCTAAATAGCAAATTTTGAAAATCTTTTCCCCAGTACCTACCCCCAAAAGATACGTTTTTACTCCTTACTAACCCAAGGGGTATAGTGGGGAGTTATGAATTCGCAATTTTTAAGGCAATTTATTTTATTGCAGATTATCAACCAGTATCATGCTGAGATTGTATGCATGTAGTGTGTGCTGTCCTTTGGAAAATAAAAAAAAAAAAATAAATAAATTAAATCAATAAAATAAAATAAGATCAATAAAGTAATAAAATAAAATAAATAAATAAATAAGATTAAAAACTAGAAGGCCTATGAAGTAGATTTTTACTTCAATCAAAAGAGAATATGATAATCTACCGGTTGAGTTTTTTACTTTTCAATATTTTTATTAATATTCTTGCTACCTATTTAATATTTTACATACATATTCCACAGATTTGGTTATATACCTACAATATATTTTCGTGTTTCATACAATATATGGTAATTTAGTGTGCATATTCCCAAGGTTAACAAGGTCTTCATACAAAGCTTTGGAAGATATTGGACTAACAAAAAAAGAATAATAGGTAGGTATTGATTATATTCATCAGCATTTGCCCATCACTAATTGCCTATATCTTTTTAATCCTTTGACCCCATACAAATTACACCCCTGTTCCTACAGAAAACGCAAATGCATCTCATTTCTCGAAATTACCTACAATTATTATCATTCGCAATGAATGGTGCAAATAATAGGTAGGTTCACGGCGTGGATTGTTCATGAAAAGGGCTAGTGATTATAATGTCCAACTATCAATACTTTTAACATTGTAAATTCATACACCCTTTCAATGAAAGACGTGTTATTATAAGTTCGAAGCCAAGGATTTTATTTTGTACCTTTTGTTTAAGAAAATACATAGGTACCTACCTACCTACAAGACAAATAAATAAACAAAAAAAATAACAATGCAAAAATTATACACCCTTTTACATGCATACATGCCATCACGGCATCGCTATCCCACAATGTGGTGTTACCAGCGACAGGTGTGCGAGGGTTCACTATCTTAGCTGAGGAAGCACAACACATGCGAGTATCCTCACACAACAGTCTCGTCTCACCTACCTTGAAATAATGCAATATTCAGAATGGGTGCTGAACCTCATTACCTATTGATTATGAAAGATGTTATTTTACCTGTTGTATTTTCGATTAGGTACCCGGCTTTTACGATAGGTACATCCGAAAACGATTATGATAGAATAGAGTGGAAGCACTATTCTGAAGGTGCCTTGCAGGAAATTAAGCAGTACAGAATCGAATGTTTAATATGACAAAAAATATTTGTCTTCGACGCTTTGCGTTCTTCTTTTATATAACTTTTGGACAAAGTTCATAATAGCATATTGAGAGATAATAAAATAACCTTTCATTTAAAAAAAACGACATCAAAATTAATATGTGTCAAGATAGACAAAATGTGGTGTTCAGTTCTCTCTGCCTACTCAAATAAATCAAATTTTATAATTTTATTCAAATGCGGCAAAATTTTATCATGTTAAAATTAAATTATCTAGTTGGGGTGTTTTAGCTTTTTTTCGATATTTTTAAAAACTTTGAAAATATAGTCAGTTAAACACATAAATTTATCATAAAAAAATTCTTAATAAAAAATGTTTGAGAAACTCTAAAACTTTTTTGAAAAACAAATTGAGATTTTGTATTAATTTGTATAGGTATATTTATTTTCAGCGTTCTAGTTTTTATGGTTTATGGTGATAACCCCTGACTGAAACAAAAATTCTGGGTACAAAAGTTTTGTGGGGCTACAACTATCTATATATTCTGAAACATATATGCTGCAAAGCCTCAAAGTTGGTGTTTTTTGACTTCGAAGTAGGAAACACCGTGAAAAATATTAATAGACCTGGCATACAAATCTCGCGTATCTTGGCTTGAAACTTTGTCGATATGTTAAGGGAAATAATTCTCTTGAACAAATAGACAGTTGGAAAATAGTGATTTTGCGATATTATCCTTTTCTGCGATAATTTCTAGCTTGTGTAGTTTTTGAAATATGTGGAAATAAATAGGTATAAACAATTCAGATGGGTGGGGGCAGATCGGCTATACTAGCGCACCTTTAGCACAAGCATATATTCTTAATTTAGGAAATATATGAGGAGCTATTATGTACTTGTAACAAGGACTTTACATTCTTGAAAAAAAATTAATATGCATCTATGAAAAATATTTTGCAAATTGATTTTGGTGTTCGACCCCGTGAGACCGCGCCAGAGAGGTTAAGCATTAAATAATAACTAATATATAAAGAAGTGTGTGGATGTGAAGGCTTCAGTAACAGGTAACTAACAGGTAGGTACATAATATAGCGGCAAACATCAAACAGAGCGGCATACATCAAAGGCCAACATGCCGCCATACCTAGTAGGTAGGTAGGTACCAGAATCTGCAGAATAGGTACACCCGGTCAAAATGTTTCCGGAATATTCGATACAAATAATGGGAATCGAACTTTCCACATACTTCTTCTTCTTCTTCCACTCCTAAACGAAGGCCTCCACATTTGCCTCCATATCGTCCTGTGTTCTGTTCTGCAGCTTCATAATTCATTCGTCCCAACACGGCGGCTCTCACAATCTGGGGTGACCAGCGACAGGTGTGCATCGTCTTAGTCAAGGAAGCACGAAAATCTTCACATACCATTATCGTCTGTCAAAAAAATCAAAATATATTTCAATTATACGAAAGATAAGCTTTATTTCTCTTTTAGAGGACGATCTTTTCTTACGTGTCTGGTGTCATACTTGTTTATTTTATTTTGTTTATTTATTTTTTATTTTTTTTTATTTTTTCAAATTGAAGCTTACAATGTACAAAGAATAGTAGGGTCGGGTGGGGAGAAAAGTGCCATTTTTCACTTTGAGTCAAATAACATGATAATGCAACTAGTAAAATTGATTCTCTTTTATTATACGTAGAACTACATCATTCCTCTATATTTTTTAGTAAGAAAGATATTTCCAACTCCAAACACAAAAAAGATATTACGCATTTTGTTGACCCATGTCAACTGGAACTTTTTACCCCACCGATGGGGTGAAAAGTTCCAGGGTATGGGGTAGAAAGTGCCAAAGGTAGAAAGTGCAAGGAAGAGCTTCATTTGATGCATTGCTGGCGACGATTGCGGAATTATTTGATGTATTAAACGCGTTGGGAGATTCATCGTATTCAGACTCTTGTGGATTAGGACGATCTGTGACATATGATGGTGCAAAGTCATATTCGCTAAAACTATTTTCATTGTATGGGAATATTCCTGGTTTTCCAAAACCTTTGACTATATTATTCGGTGTTAAGGCTAGTGGTAGGGCAGTGTGAACTATTGAGGGAATATTGTATATTGTCATCGTACTTTCAGTATTGTTATTCACCCAAAAGATTGTTCTGGGGTGAAAAGTTCCATTTGTCACTTTTCACCCCACCCCTGCCTATAAATAAAAACATGTCAATATTTTTATTCAATCCAAACAATTGATATTTTTACAATTAGAACCTTAAATATAACAAAATTAACAAGTAAATAACACTTACTTTAAAAACCAATCTCAATACGTCTGTTCACAATCCAAAAAATAACTCAAACGAAAAAAAATACTTTTGAGGCGAAAAAAAAACAAATCATCCGTATAACCGCTATAACTGTCACACGTCAACTGAAATTGTACATACATGTCGCAGAGTGTCTACCTACCAGTAGAGATGACCTAAGTAGTTGTATAATTTTGCTATATAAGAAATTTGATAGATGGCACTTTTTACCCACGGCACTTTTCACCCCACCAACCCTATATATGTATAAAAATATCAAATATAACAATTATCATCTCCATACATCAATTATTAGCTTACAATACTATCATAATTGATTACAAAATACAGTCATATATTCAAGATACAAAATCATATGTGTGTGTGAGGGTGTGTATGTGTGAGGGTGTGTAAGTGTATATGTGTATGCGCATGCGTGTTGTGCGTAAGTGATAATCTCATGAAATTCCTGTTTTTAATTTTTGAGCGAGTTTATGTTTTGTGTCACTGAATAGGTCTATGTCAAGGGACTTCTCATATTTTATATATGTGTTTATAATTCTGTTTATAGTTGAGTTTTTCGCTGCATTAGTTTTGTATATTTTATAACATGTGTTATTTAAATATGCCATCTAAATAAAGTAAGCATACCGAAAATATTTAACACCCTTCCAAGTGGTATGGATAAAGTTGATAATACATCCTCAGTTAAAACTGTATTTAAGAAAAATTGTAGAAAGTAATTAAAATCATTTGACTCATTTATAAGTAGTAATTATATAAAAAACATGTATCTCATATTATAATTTTAATACTGTAACTTATAGGAATGTAATATGTACTTGACTTTTTGTATGGGAAACTCACTGATAGCCTGTAGGCTAATGAGATCACAATTATTATAAATAAAAATATATATTTACTGGTTATATTTTATGTTATCAATTGAAAAACGAGTGGGTTGTGGCCAACGCTAAACTCCTCACTAACAAGTCATTCTATAAAGTATTCAAATTTTGTATGGAAAATTTCCAACATTTTCATGATATGAGTTTGTTAAATTATTTTTTATTTAAATATTTTATTATGAAAACTTGATAACTCTTCAATGCCATTTTATGAAAGTGATGTGCCTTTTTACGAATTTGAAAACAAAAATTTCAAATTTTAAGTTTCCTGAGCTTGGGGTCACTTTGAAATATTTGACAGTTAAAAAAATTGAGATGCACTACTCATATATCGTTCAAAATCTAATTGGATCTAATCGAGTATTAGATATACATATTTGCAAAATTTGAATATAATCGAATGAGTACTTTAGTCTATAATGGATAAAGTAAAAATGAACACGCCCGCGCCGTACATAGCACACACACACAGATACATTGTGATGAAACTTTCAGAATACAATCTCACCATGATACTAGTTGATAATCTGCAAAAAAAAATACCCTTAAAAATTGCGAAATCATAACTCCCCACTATATCACCTTGTGTTAGTGAGGAGTAAAAAACATATTAGGTACCAGACAAAACGACTGTCGTATAAAAAGGGAATTGGTAAATTATTGTTGAACATATTTTTTTCCAATGTACCTATATCATATTAATTTGTGGAATCTCTCTATATTATCTCAAGAGAGACTTCTTTTTCCTTGTCGTGGAAATCTGGGAGTTGTAATTTAACAAAGACTTGCTCGTGTAATTTTACTAAATTACAATATATTTACAACAAATTAAATATTATATATACAATTTACAAGTTGACTCAGAATTGATACTGTTTAACAGAGGTATTTATTTATTTAGGGACAAATACAGTCTTAAAATACTAAAATGGAATAATACACTATAAAATAAAAACAAACAGACCAATAACATATGTCCACAGATATTAAATATAAAACATTTCAAACATCATAAATTTAAATATAACTAAGATGTATGTTTGCCTGTGACGGGAAAGGAAAAGGATGGGAAAAGGATTGTGACAGTTAAATTGTTATATTTTTGTTACAAACAACAACTCAAAATGTAAATAAAAGTGTACAAAATATAATATTAGAAAAAACAAAAATAAAAAATTCAACATACTAGTTCATGCTATGCACTTATAGAGAGAATTTTTGTAATTTTCCTAGAATGAATGCTATGTAAAATTTTCATTCATTACATAAACTTTTTATTGTTCCCATGCAATATATAAGTTTTCAATACAATAATAAACCTTTCACTAATTAATAATAATTTTATTTAATTTCAACCCCACCTCCACAGATGTCACTGTTATACATTTCATTGTTTTTAATTTTTATATATAATTAATATCTAACTTTTTTTACATAATTGCATGAAAATACTGAAAATATTTAAATTTGAGAAAAATATCAGAATTCAGAGTCTTACATACCTACTTCTTATTTATATCAACCCTTAGATAATACATATAGAACATTTGACTAAAAGCAAATATTAAAAAAGATAATATAGGGGATCATGTGGATCTTGGGCATATTTTTACACTTTGAATTTTAGAATTTATAATTTAAATAATAACTCGAATCTGTTTCTTTTTAAAAGATAATTCAAATGTGCCCAACCCTCCCTGTGGTAGAGAGGTTTTGGCATACTCAATAAACCATCTTTCAAACAAAATATTTACTACACAGATCCATACTGAAAACTCAATTAAAAACTATGTCTCCGCCGGGAATCGAACCCGGGGCCTTTGGCTCAGTAGTCAGATATCCAACCAACTGAGCCACGATGGCCGACAAGATGAATCTGGCGTTCACTTCTCACCGCCTACCTCAAAAGGTCTCTAAATAGGGAATAATATAAATAAAATTATAACTTTTTTTAAATAAATTTATTGCGAGGACTGTACACCGAATCGCGTCAATTTGTATCGTTTTCCAGGGGTGTTTAAGTCGCGTCCCGCACAGAGCCGCGGTCCGGTCCGGCCATTAGCCGAGGTGATTGACTTCCACACACACACTAATTGAATTATTAAAAAAATGACTAATTGACGGCCACTTTTAAATATTATAATGTAATATCTCTCAGAGTGAAAGAGGCCCCCGATGCCCAAATTGATGATAACCAAAGCGTTTTAACTAAACGAAGCAACGGTAGCCGCGTGGACTATAAGTGCTGTGATTGACAAAATGGGGCTCGGGATGTGCGAACGTGTCGCGAAACATTGTTTGATGTTTGATTTTTAGACATTTTTTTTTTCATATTCCATTTTGGATATTTTTTTCCATACCTATCTCACTTTGGATATATTTTTTTGCATATTTCATTTTGGAAATTTTTTTTATTAGGTAGGTATATTTCATTTTGGATTTTTTTTTTCATATCTCATTTTGGATTTTTTTTTTCATATTTCATTTTTGATTTTTTTTGATATTTCTTTTTGGATATTCTTTTTTCATATCTCATTTAGGATTTTTTTTTCATATTGCATTTTGAATTTTTTTTCATGTTTCATTTTGGATATTATTTTTCATATTTCATTTTGGATATTTTTTTTTATATTCCATTTTGATATTTTTGAGTTGCAGGGCGACTAGTATAGGTAAGCAATTCAATGATCAGGGGTTCGAATCCTGCCTCGACCAATTTAAATAAAAGTATTTAATTATTAATGTTTAATGATTTACTTATAAATAAGTAAAGTATGTTCTTTTAATAACGACATCGTTTATCTATAAAACTGGGCCGTCCATGTAAGGCAATTTTATTTTTTGCGCATAAATAATTAGATTGTAACTGTATTTTTAATCTCCTATCCTCCACGCCTCCCATTACAACGAGCTTCTCAAGGTTATCTGGGGCCATAGTGGCAAACGAAGGGTCCAAAATACTGAAGATAGGCAGTAACGAGATTCACCGTGCATTCTTAAAGTTGAAGTGTCCAGAGAGCGAGTTGAGTACAAAATTTGTCTGTCGGTGTTTAATGCTTTGAATAACCTCGCACCCCATAATACATTCAAGAGCAGTGTCAGAAAAAAGAGCTATCTGGGAGGCATCTCACACTCATTTCTTCTGGATCACATAGTAACAACTCCCTTAAGAAGTTGGACAGAGCCAACAAAGCGGCTTACTATGATCGATGCTTTGGTATTGTGAGTGGTCCTATAAAGTGGAAAAGATTGCCTCCAGATTTATATTTTCATTTTCTTTTTGTTAATTTTATTTTATTGAATTTTTTTCTGTATAATATGTAGATATCCGCAATATTTTGTATATCTATATTATAAATTTGAATGTTTGTATGTATGTGTTGAATGCGCTCCTAAACCGCTCATCCGATTGCGATGAAACTTTGGTGAACTGTCGAGAGTATACCAGGGATGGTTTCTGGATCAAAAAATTTTAACTTCTTCTTCTTCTTCATTGAGTTTTAGGTCATTTTACCTATGAAGGTGGACTATCCTGGGAACCGTTCATCCGATTGCAATTAAACTTTGGTGAATTGTCGAGCGTATGCCCGGGATGGTTTCTGAATTTAAAAAAAATTTCTTCTTCTTCTTCTTCATCGGGTATCAGGTCATTTTACCTATGAAGGTGGACTATCCTGAAAACCGTTCATCCGATTGCAATGAAACTTTGGTGAATTGTCGAGCGTATGACCGGGATGGTTTCTGGATTAAAACAATTTCTTCTTCTTCTTCTTAATCGTGTATTTGGTCATTTCACCTATGAAGGTGGAGTTTCCTGGGAGAATAAGATGCAACTGTCCTACCATCCCTTCACAGGTCTTCCAGAACGGTTTCTGGATTCAACCTTTTTTCTTCTTCTTCTTCTTCTTTATCGTGTATTTGTTCATTTTACCTATGAAGTTGGAGAATCCTGGAAAAAGAAGGTCCAACTGTCCTTTCATCTCTTCGTAGGTCTTCCCAGTATTGTGTCGGGAATTAAACTTTTTCTTCACCTACTTAAGGGACGAGAGGTAATGAAGGGAAGGGAGGTACCGGCAGGCCTGACGGGACGGCAGTAACTGAAGGGACTGGAGTAACTGAAGGGACGGGAGTAACTGAAGGGACGGGAGTAACTGAAGGTACGGGAGTAACACAAGGGACGGGAGTAACTGAAGGGACGGGAATAACTGAAGGGACGGGATTAACTGAAGGGACGGGAATAACTGAAGGGACAGGAGTAACAGAAGGGACGGGAGTAACTGAAGGGACGGGAGTAACTGAAGGGACGGGAATAACTGAAGGGACGGGATTAACTGAAGGGACGGGAGTAACTGAAGGGACGGGAGTAACTGAAGGGACGGGAGTAACTGAAGGGACGGGAGTAACTGAAGGGACGGGAGTAACTGAAGGGACGGGAGTAACTGAAGGGACGGGAGTAACTGAAGGGACGGGAATAACTGAAGGGACGGAAGTAACTGAAGGGACGGGAGTAACTGAAGGGACGGGAGTAACTGAAGGGACGGGAGTAACTGAAGGGACGGGAGTAACTGAAGGGACGGGAGTAACTGAAGGGACGGGAGTAACTGAAGGGACGGGAGTAACTGAAGGGACGGGAGTAACTGAAGGGACGGGAGTAACTGAAGGGACGGGAGTAACTGAAGGGACGGGAGTAACTGAAGGGACGGGAGTAACTGAGGGAGGTACTGAAGGGACGGGAGGTACTGAAGGGACGGAAGGTACTGAAGGGACGGGAAGTACTGAAGGGATGGGAGGTATTGAAGAGTCTGAAGCGACGGGTGGTTATGGAGGACAATTTTTAATTATACAGGCAATACGAAGTTTGCCGGGTGTTCACTAGTATTTTATAATAATAAATTGTGATAACTATGTCAAGTATACAGGTAGTGAAGCAGTTATCTTTAATATACGTATTTTATAATATAACTAGAGGACCCGACAGACGTTTTCCTGTCCGAACTATTTCTGAAACAATAAAACATATATTTGAATAATATGGATGTTATTATTCGTTGAGCAAACTTATATTTTCTTGTTCGATGAGCCGCTTAACACATTGAGGTAAGATTGATCGTCATTTCGTATATAATTGCAATACAGCATAAAATATGGTCTGGACACGGAAACGAACGAATTTAAATATGAATATTAACGAAACAGTGAACAGAAATTGAAATTACATGCATAAGTATATAATTGAAATATGAATAATACCAAAACAGAGCGAAAAGAATTTTAATTGTCAAAAAAGCCAAACTACGACGCAAGTGACAGATTTCTTATAGTGTTGTCAGATGGAAAAAAACTAAACGTTGCCAATTCCACATTATTATTTCCACGTATTATAATTTATGGTTATAAATAATCATGTTTTTTATTTACCTTTTATTATATTAATGTTTAAAATTCCATTTTGTGAATCTAAACCATTCAGGGACTCACACAAACACACACAAAAAATTTCATCAAAATCGGTTCAGCCGTTTAGAAGGAGTTCAGTGACATATACACGTACAGAAGAATTATATATAGGTATATAAAGATATGATCTAAATATTTTTATGTTCATGCTATGTAATTACTTAATTTTATTTAAGTTTTTTTATTTATTTATTCTCTGGTGCTTAATGTATATACTTTCGTGTTTGATTTAACTTTCTTATATGTTTTTATTTTATTTTATATCCTCTGCTACCGTTGATATGTCTAGATGTTATGAATGTTTATAAATTGTATTTCTTTGGTTAAGTTGTGTCATCTAATATTTTGTTTTGTAAAGGGCTTTGAGCCGTGAATGTCTCAATAAATAAATTAATTAATTAATTAAAAAATATTAATGTAGTGCTTTTTTAAGAGTTACGAAGTGGATACACGAAGTAGGTATCTAGGTACTATATCTTATATTAATTTAACACGCACCCAATAACAAGTTGACACATTATGGAGTCTTATGATATCTACATGTATTCATCGTCACCCATCATATTGAAAACATAATTGAAAACTGTATAGTGTATGTCCACCGGGAATCGAACCCTTTTGGTTCAGGAGTCAGATATCTGACCAACTGAGCCACGAATGCCGATTATGTAAATATACAATTGCATAGCCATCATGTTCATAAATGTAAAAATCATCTCGGAAAATCCAAGTCGTGTTTGTAAATGCACTCTATTGCTCTGTGGAAAGTGGAAACCTTTCTCTGTCTGACCATAATGCACGGATTTAATCAAATCTCAAATACCTACCTAGGTACTTGGCAGCGGATACAATCTCTCCGATCTATTCACCCAGGTAATGAGATATCTTAATTAACGCTCGCATTTTCAAAATGGCGGACTATTCGCGTCTGTGGCCAACTTCCGTACAGTTTCTAATTCGAAACGTGATACCGTGTGATTAGACCAATCGTGAAATTCAATTTCCTCACATTCATAAGAATCCATTTGCGTAATACATACTTAATTCAATACTTAATTAATCGTTCAATTTATGAACACGCCGAAGACATCCTGAATTTTACGACAGTATTTATTTTACCTCGCTGATTATATTTGCTTGCCTTTTTTTGGAAAAACAATAAAAACATTTTATGAGTTAATTCCCTTACTTAGGTAATATAACCTATGCCTGTTTAGGTACTTTGAATCGACTATTTTTACTTTCCACACTATGGAATAGGGGAGAATCATGATTTCGCAAAATTTAAGCGTATCTTTTATAATAATTTCATCTGGATTATGTAGATAATATTGTATAACTAGATCGATTTGTGATTTTTACGTATTTTTTAAGTTTTATGTTTCACTATATCCAATGTATTAACTATAGGACTCATTTTAATTTATTGTTTTGCAAACTGAAAGCGCCCTTGAGGTGACCACGGTTGTCACTAAACGGCGCTTTATAAATTGTCTTAATTATTATTTTTTTTTTTCATTGGTGATTTTAATTTTATATTTTATTAAATCAGGGGGGCAAGTCTGGTTCGACCGGCGAAATCAAAACCCCTGTGATTACCCATATCATGGATATAATTATAGTATGGAGTTATATGATATCTAAAGATATTGTAGAACTTCATATAATAATTATATCCATGATATGGGTAATCACTGGGGTTTTGATTTCGCCGATTGAACCAGACTTGCCCCCCAGATTAACATACTGCAAATCCAATGAATGACGGTCTTGTAATTTTATCTCATTCTAACGTCGATCTATTAAAATATAATAATAATTATAAACACATCCTTGCATCTTGCGTAAGTGGCGAGTTTATTGCTATGTGGAAATTTCTTCCATCTATGTAACCAGTGTTTCCGTAGCAGAGAATAAAGAATTGCGAGAGATGATTAAATTAAATTTCTCTTCAGTGGGGATCGAACCCAGACGCTCGCACATCACCAACTGTACCACGGCTGTCGGCACATATACATATCAACTAAGAGATCATTTTTGATCTTCCGCATATGTATAAAATCACTCAGGCTGGTTCAAGGGGGATGAATGATGGGGAGTACTGCCTTATTTGTGGTAGGTATCACAAAGGAGCAATTGGCCTAAGTGTGTTCTCCTTAAAAGGCTATAGTAGGCTATATAGTATATTTTGAAAATAATTTCCCTAATACCCTCAAAAAATACGTCTTTGAATTAAAGAACAGTTTATATTTATATCTTTGTTCTATTGCATGAGTTTTTTTTATTTTAATTTGTTTGATACTTTTCTTATAATATTAGTTTTATTAAAACCCTTTTTTTAAATTTTTATTGTATGGAACTAAAAAACTACAAGGCATACGAAGAAAATTTTTACTTCAATCGAAAGAGAATATGAAAATCTACCGGCTTAGTTTTTATTATTATAATATTTTAGCTACTGTTCTTGCTATTTAAAAAAAAACTCTAAATTTTACCTTTTTTTTCAGGAAAAAATGTTGTTGGTATATCACATATGTATTACGTGATATATAACATTGCTTCGTGTTTCATACATTACATGGTAATTTAGCGTTCTTTTTTGTGTACACCCCGTATACCCAGGGTATACAAGGGTCTTAAGTACCAGCAAAAATAGGAAAAAAGAACAATGCGTATAAAATAGAATATTGTATATTCTCCCTTTCTTAAGTGTTATAATTTTAATGATTTGATATTTTCCACACCTCTTGCAAAAAATGTATTTTTTTTATTTCAATAAATTGTGCGATGACTAGTCTACTAGTCATTATTTCTTCTCTCAATAAATAAACTTACTAATTTCCAAAAGCGCTGACGAATGCCGATCCCCTTTGGCCAAACGGCAGATGCTTCCATCCCGTCATAATCCCAGCAGGTGCCCTGTCTTATTAAAAAATGACTTGCTTATTAAAAGCATCCCCTAACGACGGAGACCATTTGATTGGGTATAAAAATATTGTTTTTAAAAATAAACTAAAGATTGTTAATTGTGTAATTCAATCAATCTTGAAAGCATCTTATTTTAAGTGAGACCCAATGAAACGAGTGCTTGCTGGGATATGTGACCAATATCAAAATTCCCACTACATTATTAGTTAGTGTGTAGTTTATTTATTTCTTCTTCTTCTTCCTCTTTTTTTAGATCTATTATCTGTTTTTACAGGTCCTGGGACGAGGATGTCCAGCACCCCCTCCATCTCTTTGATGGTCTTCCCAGTGGTCGGCGTCCTTCTGGTATTTCGCGCATTACGATCTTTGGCAACCTTTCTGGATTCATCCTTTTAACATGATCTTTATTTATTTATTTGTAACTATTTGTGCATATAATTTGTACACAATGTTGATTGTCATTTTTTCCGACCAACAAAAGCATTTTTTTCCCTTTTGACGATGCTTGACATTGAGCTATACCGTTGAGTTAAAATTCAGAGGTTCCCAAACTTTTTTGTGACGACTTTTTTGTGACCCCTTGACATGTTTTTCGTTTTTTGGTAGACCCCCTACTTACCTGATATTATGCTTCTCGGGCAACTAACAGGTACTATGACAAATATTAATTCAACACGCACCCAATAACAAGTTGCCACATTCTGAAGACTTACGATATTAATCGTCTCACAGATCCAGACTGAAAACACAATTAAAAACTGTGTCTCCCCCGGGAATCGACCCTGGACCTTTGGATCAGCAGTCACATAGCTAACCAACTGAGCCACGAAGGCCGGCAAAAATCGAAGTCAAATTTTAATTGTATGGTCTTAGATTTTATGGCAGGCATAGGCGTAGAACCATTATAAATGAATATGAGAAGGGGAATGTTATGAATGTTATCTAAGTTTTTGGTATGATGGAACTTTAAGGAAATTTGAAAGTAACATGATAAAAAATGTTAAAATAAAATATTATACAACGAAAAATAATAACAAATTGTTATGCGATAGGTACTATTAGTGTATGTTGAGATCCACTATCGTGGACCCCCATTTTCATTTCATGGACCCCCAGATTTTTTTTCGCTGACTTAGACCCCTTGCAGGTTGTCATAGACCCCTGGGGGTCGATATAGACCACTTTGGGAATCACTGAGTTAAATAGATCGAAACTAAATAATACTTTGTTCATAATAGTTTTTATGCAACCAGAGTCAATCCAAGTGTCGATTTGTTCAAAATAATTTATTTCTCTTAATAAACCGACAGTATTATCCAGTGTGAGAGAATTGTATGCAGTAGAGTAGTTTTTCTGTGGTTTTTTCATCTTTGAAATCAAAAAACACCAACTTAGAGGCTTCGCAACATATATTTTGCTATTTTATTTTGTAAACATACAGTCTTAATCAGTGGCGGCTGCTAACTAATAATTTTAACGGTTCTGTGGAGCAAAACAAAAACACTTATTTATTTTTTGTAGGAAAGCTTTGATCTTTTATACTTACGAACTCTTAATTACTCGCATATTAAAATCCTGTATTGCCTGAATCAACTTTCTTTCGGTGATCAGCAGACAATGCGTTGAGACGGTCCTGCATGTGTCATGGTGTTTCTTAAACATATTTTTATTCTATTTAATGTGTAAAAATTACGTTCACTCTCAACGGAAGTCGTGGAAATTGTACATATTAGTTTAACAGATTGTGAAGATGACTCGGCTAGACCATAATTTAAAAACAGTTGTCAAATTGAAACCTTTCTAAAATCGTCAAGATTCTAAATTGTGCAAAGTTTATTTTCAACATAACACAAAAATCCACACAGAATTCAATAATACTCAGTCATGTAGAAAAAATATACAATATACAATGAGTTATACATAATTTATAATCAAACAAACATATTATTTAAACAACAGTGAAATGCGCGCCGCCTAACAAAGAATCGGCAAACTACATAGCTTAGCGGTGCGGCGCGCCAATGTCCTCTAACATTCGTATGAAATATCTATCATTTCACGAGCCAGTACGTTATCTAAGTTTCCATACATTTGTTATAGAATCTGTGGTGCGCTTATAAAAACACACCGCGGGTCTCTCACAGATGCATAAATTCAGGCGTTTATTTAAGTCAAGCGATACTCGAATTTTTTGTATTCAATCTTGTACTTACGTTACAAGTAATTTGGAATTTTTTTAAACATGTTTGTTGATACATAATTTGGTTTATGCTTTTACTTTATTTCACCGGTTCAGCGCTCCAGCGCACCTAGGTAAGGAGCATCCGCCATTGGTCTTAATAACAAGTTATACATTAATAATAATATAACACTCCTTTAGAGGACCAATTAAGTTTGCAGAAATAATCAATTTTGTGAATTCAGTCCTAATATATAAACGACAAAAACGATTGTACATATTATGGTGGAAATAATATTAGAATAATACATATCGCGTCACCATAATCTATTCTACACACCTTTGTCAAGAACTAATTACGATCAAAACAGTTTTATCAACCGCTGCTGTAATTACTATAATAATCTTAGCCCCCAGCCAGATCTATTTAATCTATCCCTACAAGCATTTAAGCAAATTCTTAATGCGCCTACAAGCATCGGTTAGGGAAACTGTCCTTTCCCTCTCTTCCTTCTCCCATTTCATTCCTCAATTCCCAGTTTCCTAACCATACCCCATTCCTAAACAAACCCTTCATGATCAATTAGACGTAAATGTATTTGTATACTCTGTGAAACATTATAATAGGCTTCTTATTAATTAATTATTAACTGTATTATATTTTATATACAAAAGCTGTTATGTTTCCAAATAAAATAAAATAAAATAAAAATAAAAAAATATCAAAATTTACTGTAACGGTTTTGTGTAACTATGTAATATTGTAATTTGTTGTGTTGTGATGTCCGGTGTCCGTTCTAATATTTTTTGAAAAAGACAAAATACATTACTATGTAAAACCAAAATGTCAAATATTTGGCTTGATACAATTGTAAACTGCTAGCTCTAGAATAGGGTTACCTAGTTGGGCAGCAGTAATCTTCATAATAGTAGTCTTTGCGATAAAGGTGTGAAAAAAAAAATATAAGGACTGTTGCTTTCATTGTTTACAAACCAATTTCTCAATAGATGGCGTTACAAAAAAGTTACTTCGTTACTTCATAGATGGCGATGATATTTTTAGCTTATTTTCAAACGAATATATTTTCATGATTAAAATATGCAGAACTTTCGAAAATTTGATTGATTTGGAACTCAATGGCCATAAGTGCGAACGTTTATAAAGTAATCACGTAAACCAGTCGATGATAGGTCGTAAGCCCTGTAGGTGCCTTGATTTTCCGGTCATTCTGTGATATTCCGAATTCGTCTCTATTGAGATGTTAAAAATTTGCCATAAATTACAAAAAGTAGGTAAACCTTAAGTTGTTGTAAAAGAAAAGACAATATTTATTTTAAAAAAGTACTAAAAATGATAGAAAAAAAAATGTAAATAAATCGACATAAATAAGAATAAGAACAGAACAAAGTACTTAGTATTATTCTATGAAAACAAAAAATAAATTAATAAAACAAAGCAAAAAATAAAATATTTTCCTCTTGAGGTAGATTAAGATATCAATATTTTCAAATATAGCTATATTTTAACTCACCAAAAGTATGACATATATATGTACAAAGACATTAATATTCATTTAACTACGCATTAGTCCTCTATTAAAAATAGGTAATATACCCACTTAAATTAAATATAAACCATAACTCAAATTGATTAACAAAACATGTACCTGCATAAATGTGAATTCTTTTCCAATTCACATAAATATATGTAGATTTCGCTTTACTCCACCAATATAGAGTTATATTTTATATAAAATTACGATTATTTTATGTATATTAATTTACATATTTCATATATATTTAATTAAATGTACTCTAACGACGTTCAATAATAATAACTATTATTGTTGATAATTAAGTATTCCAATCTAATATAGAAATAAATCTTATTCTTATACACGTTAAAAACGCTCTATCTGAGATATCTACACGGAGATAACAAATGTAGGCGCTTATATATGTATTATAATAATATTACTAACATCCGCCCAAGAATGAAAAAAAATAATAAAATACCTCACACAGTACATAATGTATGGATAACTTTTTATGTGTAAAAGTAGGACCGCCTAAAATACAACATAATATCATGAATGTACCAAGGGTTATAAATTACCTTCATACACACATCAGAGTACCTACCTAAGAAATAACAAGATTAAGAAATTACTTCCAACAATGAAGAAGAGAAACTAAAGACTATGTGTGGGTACCTACGTATCAAGGGTTAACGATAAAATACTCTGTTTCGATATGAAAAGAACTTCGGTAATAATAATTCGAAAGTATTTGAATAATCACAGTGGAGATCCACAGTAAAATTTAACAAAGTACCTATATCCACTGATTTGAATTTTAATGCCGAAGTTCATTTCGACCGAGTCACCTCGGCGAAAACGTATCATTTTAAAAATCTAATTTGTAGAAAATTCGTGAGCCTTCGTGGCTCAGTTGTTTCGGTATCTGACTGCTGATCCAAAGTTCCCAGGTTCGATACCCGGTGAATACACAGTTTTTAATTGTGTTTTCAGTCTGAATCTGTGAGACGATTAATATCGTAACTCTCCAGAATGTGGCAATTTTTTTTTGGTGCTTGTTAAATTAATATTTGACATAGTATCTGTTAGTTGTCCGAAAAGTACTGTTAAAATAAAATAGTTTTGAGCTTCGATTAGTTTACAGAATCAGTAAAATGGTAGAAAATTGCAAAAATGTCGTCGTTATTTAGCATAGGTATGCCACAAATCAAATAATATTAAGGGGGCATATAAACCTAAACACCCCAATATCAAATCAAATTCCTCAAATTTGTTTAAAAGTGACTTTTCAACATTTCTCTAGTGAATATTCGTGACACAATTTTAAAAATCAGCCTTAATTTTCCTAATGAAATATTAAAAATATCCTTTTTTACAGCATTTTATTAAAATTTACTACATAACTATGTGTCGAAGAGAAATTGATTTAATGCTTAAAAAGTGCATAAAATCAAAGTTAATGACCGATACAGTTTTTTCATTTCAAGTCAGGTTTGTTAAACTGCAAAAAAAAACAAAAAATTTTGAGTTTCCGATAGATTAAATCACATATAAACCATTTTTAACGCACGCGATAGTTAGCCTCATGAACACGAAACTTCATAGAGAATAAAGCGGTTTTAATATATCATGTTTTCAGTCACTAGATTTAGCGTTATATGCCCTCTTAATCTACATAGATGCTTCCTTTGTGTGTAGATGATGAAACCGACAATATGTATTTATTTTTTTATTATTTATCTATTTATTAGTTTATTCATTCATTCATTTATTAATTGCAATACCAACATAACATATGAATACTAAGACATATAAAAACATGCTCGAAATATTGTATTTAGGTAACCAAGTAAAATTCTCATCTAAGAGAGTCATTGAAAAAGAGGATTGATACCTTTGAGATGTGATTAACGGAGAGTGCTGCAAACACATCGGTCTGCTAGAAACACTAATGAGAGGAAAAAAAATTTTTAGAAAGAATTTACTTTTTTTTCAGTCAACAGCTATGTACACTTTTTTATATAAAAAAATACATGTAAATAGAACCAATTATAGACTATTATGTATTAGGTAATTAGTATTAAACACATATGTACCTACGTATATACATATTAGATAGGTTACACATACATATGTATATACACATTAGATGGGTTGATGGCAGAGAGGTTAGCGCGCTGGGCTAGTAATCCAGTGGTCGCTAGTTCGAATCCTGCCTCGACCGATTTCGTTCACCTTTAACACAAGCATTTATGCTTATTTTAGGGAATGTAGAAAGATGTATATTATTTTATTTTTTATTTTATTTATTACAAAAAGACTCGTGTTTTGAAGGGAATATGTACTTGTTTAACTAGGACATATTCATTTCATTTAAAAAAATATAATAATAAGAGAAAAAAATAACTGCAAGAGTACAAAAAAATAAGAATATAAGGTAAAGCCACATCATCACATCATCTTTTCTCGAATACCTTATTTATTTAGAATGATTTTAAGGTAAGTACCAACTTACCCGAAACAAATATTTATTAATTGTTGAGTGAAATATTTGGCTTAAACAACACATGGATTGGATTAAAAGAAATAGGTATTAAAAAAATAAGAATAATAATAATCTTCAAAAAAAAAAATTCGATTCCGTTTATTTTCCGTTTTTTTAATATAAGTATACCTACTTTTTTCTCGATCTACGGAATCAGGCATATCAATTCGTTGATGTGTTGAGTATATTTCGTTCTCTTCCGAACGTTTCCGAATACCAATTCGCTTCGGATCGAGCTATCCGCGTCGTATGTGGGCATTTAATAGAAACATTAGGGCCTATAGGTGTGTTATCTGACGGTGGTCCTCTCGGGATGCGATCGTGTGATGTCGGGCTCGAGGCAAGTACCTACTTACTACTTCACCACACTTCGCTACAGAGAGAAAGAGAAAGAAAGACTTACAGCACAGCCTCCCAACCTGTGGTACGCGTACCAGATTGATGGTTTGTAGTAGGTACCTACGCGAAAAAATCTGTTGTGGCGGACACGCAGAAATGAATGATTTACTTACTATCACGCCATTACCCTGCTTGGAGTTAGCAAAACAACCGATAGCCACTCGTTTCTATCTCAACATACATTTTTTGCCTCGTTTACATTCTACGTTTACATTATGACCAGCAATTTTCGCTTCCTTCGGAAAGTTGCGGTTATTTATGAGCTATCCGTTTTCAGTCCCCATATGCGGAGCGGGTGGTGTTGTGCGTAGATATCATTCATAACTTAATGACTCCATTTACTCTGTTTCTTGCCATAAGTACCTTATCTTTCGATATCCTATTTTCTAACTGTCGTTCGGTTGGAACACCCAACACAGATATGAATATTTATCGACTTCCTCGAGCTGTTTTCCGCATATAGGTAACTCTTTTCCACAGAATTTCTTAACAAAACACATCCACCTTTTCTTCACACAAAATGTTTAAATGTTTTTCTTACTTACTTACTTACTTACTCAGCCTCTCCTTGAGTCTAGTATTGGACAAAGGCCTCCCGCTTGGTCTTCCACTGGTCTCTATCCTGTGCCATTCTTCGCCATTTTGGACCTGCAAATGTTTTTATGTCGTTGGACCATCTGGTCTGAGGCCTTCCCACGCTTCTGCTTCCTGTTCTTGGCCTCCAGTCCATCACAACTTTTGTCCATCGATAAGACAATACATTTTTAATATTATGGATGATGTTACAATTTTACGCAACGAAATGTGTAGGTATACATACATACATAGGACTCCAGGGACCACTTTCACCGATAATATTTAGAGGAAATGGGCTGCAGCTCCTATGAGAAGCTAAAAAAGGTGGCACAGAACATGACGAATGGAATAAAAGATGCTAGGCTTGCTGCAAAGTAATCCTTTAAATTGATACGGGAGAGAGAGAGAAATAAGACAAATAAAAAAGGTTGAGAAACTATGACTTACAGTATACCTATGATTATTACACACTTAAACGTACATCAACTTAGGTAATACATACGTGTACATCAAATGCAGTGCTGGAGTAAGATAATTACAAATTCAATACCAGTTAAAAGTATATAATTTGGTTTTATTGATTTAAAAAAAATAATATCCGCAAATAATGTATGTTATGTTTTATAGTTGTAAAATATAAATTTCGCGCAAAAATAACTGCATCTATGATGCTTAAAATGACGATCAAATTATAGATACTTTCTAGATAAATTTATCTTTCATAATCATAGTTCTTTCAAATTTTCGTTTAATTTTACCTATTTACAAAAAACCTAATTTTATAAACGATGATATAACGTTTTTCAACCTCTACATACCTATGACATACTGATTAACACTATTTTTATTTATTTATTTATTGGTAAAGTAACAGGTTAAAACCTATAAATAATTTACACAATTATCAATTAAATAATTACATAAATAAAAAATATATAAGTACAAAAATAAAACGAGTGGGTTGTGGCCAACGCAAATTTTGTATCGAAAATATTCAGCATTTTCATGAAATGAGTTTGTTAAATTATTTTTCAATTAAATATTTTATTATGAAAACTTGATAACTCTTCAGTGCCATTTTATGCAAGTGATGTGCCTTTTTACCAATTTGAAAATAAAAATTCATATGTTCAGTTTCCTGAGCTTTAGGTCACTTTCAAATATTTGACAGTTAAAAAAATTGAGAAGCACTATTCATATATCCTTCAAAATCTAATGGGGTATTAAATATACATATTTGCAAAATTTTAAAAGAATCGAATGAGTTCTTTAGTCTATAATCGATAAAGAAAAATAAACTGTACCCTGTACATAGCACACAGCACATAGCACACACACACAGATACCTACATTGTGATGAAACTTTCAGAATAACATCTTGGCGTGTATGTCCTTTATTTCTTAGTTGCTTTAATATATCTTTTTTATTTCTCTAGCTGTCGTTTGAAAAGAACGTACGCTTAAATACCTACCGAATTTGCATACAACTTCACGTTGCTCGGGTCGGTTGGAAAAGCTTATTGCTACAGACAAAATAATCTGGAATTCCGAAAGAGTTGGCAAACGAAGTTCACATTCTGGCACACATACATTATGATGAAACTTTCAGAATACAATCTCAGCATGATACTAGTTGATAATAATACCTTCAAAATCGCGAATTTATAACTCTCCACTATATCCAATTGGGGCAGTGAGGAGTTAAATTTTATCTCTTTTATGAACTCTGAAACGCAAAACCCATAAATAAGCACACTATAGAAATAAGGAAAATAAATAATACGGAATACATAGTCCGATGGGTTTGACAAAGAAGACGATACTTGAATGGTCACGTATGTGATAGAATGCAATATGATTGACTTCCACGTATCGCTCTTCAGGGGAAGCCAGGTGGAAGAAGACCACCAGGAAGACCTCCGAAACGATGACGTGATAGTTGGGAATCCACATCATAGTAGACTAGAAACTCAGCGGCATAAACAGATCTACACATAGGAATAAGAAAAATATAAAACAAATATTTTTTTAATTGCATATATTCGCAAACATTGGATTATGTTCCCTGTCGGGAGTCAAATGTTATTTTTTACTGACAAACCTTTAATATCTCAATAGAGACGAAGTAGGGATATTGTAGAAGAACCAGGAACTCGAGGCACCTACAGTGCTTACAACCTGTCATCGGCTGGTTTACGTGATCACTTTATGCGCTTGCGCAACATTCACCAATTATGCTTTCTTATTGAGTTCCCTTATCAATGTAATTTTTGAAAATTCTATATATTTGAATACTGTGAAACAATTTATTTGAAAATAATGCATTATTACTATTGCCATCTATGAAGTAACGAAGAAACCTTTTTGTAGCGCCATGAAGACTATCAATCGTCTCATAGATCCAGACTGAAAACACAATTAAAAAATGTGTCTCCACCGGGAATCGAACCCGGGACCTTTGGCTCAGCAGTCAGATATGTAACCAACTGAGCCACGAAGGCCGACAAATTTGTTGAAGCAATCTGCATGTATAGTATACCTACCTACCTAAAACTCACATATAACAGCCGAAATCATCTTTCTGGGTTGTCCCTGACTTTTGGACACGAATTGGATAAGGAGATGATGCGTCAGAATTCTTTCGAAGTTGTGATGAGATGTAGTTCCAAAGTCGGGCTGCTTGAACGGAAAAAGTTGTTTAAAGAATTGCGCACTGGAATACTTAGTGTTCTTTTGGTATCTAAAATTACATCTTAACAGAAACGAAAACTGTTTTTTTTCAAATGTCTTATTTACTAAACAATAAAAGCAAACCAATCACCATTGTAATTTGTGTCTATATAATACTTAGGTACATAGATAACAATATATCCGGGGTAATCGAACGACCTGTCATACTCATAGTTCAAATTAAAAATATTACACTTGTCCTCTCGCTCTGTCATTATCATTTTTAAATCTGGCATCTCCCTCTACGAGTCAATTTGCAGCGGATAATTTTACTCGCATTTTGATTGTGCAGGGATGTCAACAATTGAAAAAATATTTCTAAATATAATTATTTTTTATTATAATCATTGTTATCGAGATCGGTCAGACAGGATAAGAACTAGCTTCCACTTTTTAGACATTGAATTTAAGTTATTTTCTTATTAAATTTATTTATTTATTTATTTATTTGGCAACGATACATAAATTACATTGTACATAATACAGGGTTAAGTACATATAACAACAAAATATTTTCAAGATTACAGTGATAATATATCCTAAATTTAATGATAGGTAACTATTAAAAGTGTTTTCTTATTTTTAATCATTATAAAATTCTGTATTAATATTTTTATATTGTCTCATTGGACGAACTAGGTGAACCTGTTTTAGGACGTCCAATAAGTAGGTAAATACGGTTAGTATCAATAACTTAACCATATTATTTACCTTCTTCTTCTTCTTCGTCAGCTAGGACTATGTCCTGTAGTTCTTGGCACCTGCTCCTGGGAGGAGGACGTCCAGCTGTCCCTCCATCGTTTGGGCAGTCTTCCTGGAGGTCTGCTACCTGTAGGATGTTCATCAGCTGATATCCTCACTACTTGGTCTGAGCTTGCTCTCCCCACGTGATCTCTCCAGAAACGTCTTCTTGTTCTACCCCAACTTTTATTTACCTAATGCTTGAAAACTTAATACATAACATATTCTAAATAATTTAATAAAGCGAACAAACTAGAATGAACTGATCTATGCTGATGGATACAAGCCAATTTTTTATTGTGGTTTTTTATAGAATGTCTATTTTCATATTTTTCCAAGAAATAATTATCAATCATTAGTAAATTCAACGTATAATCAGCAATATACATACATATTCAAATACAAAAGTCAGGTAAAATCAGAAATGAATCGCCTACAAAGACTTAGTCATTATAGATTGAACTGAATTTTCAAAATTTTGCTGAAATAATATTATGAATCGTTTAACTGAATTCGATGTCTCATGGAAGATTCGATTTTTTGGCATGTTTTGATAAAAGCACGATGTTAAAAAAGTCTTTTTATTTTCTGCATTATACTCTACATTTCTTTGTTTTTTTTTGTCCAAACAGACATCGGAAGCAAGAAGGTCGCAATCTACGTAGGAAAACAAAAATTAAATAAGATTGGACATAAGAAAATAGTTTTAAATTCGTTTGAAAGATTTGACGCATACGACAACAACGCGGTAATTTAACCTAATCACCTACAGCATGTTCCATGATAGTAACGACATGAGCATATCAAAACACAAGCACTAGTGGAATCAGGGTGGCCGAATATTAGCGGTTACGAATATGATCGTGTTCCGGGCATGGAAAGTGAGTAACATAAGCTTGGTAAAAATCTGTTAAAATATAGATAACTAAAACGAGAATTTATTTTCTTCAAACGGTCGCCGTGCCGTGTGAGACAAAATGAACAACCCTGTTTATCCGAGGAGAGAGGAATTACCCATCGAAGGTGTTGGCGCGAGCTATAGTCTATACTCTGTAGGTAAGTTAAGTATATCTTTAAAGAATGATTGTGTGGTGTGGTTGTGTATAATATGCATGTATGTATGTATGTATGATGTCTTAACATTATCAAAAAGGCCGACATCATGGGTGGTTCGCCATCACATCAACAGGACCGAATCAGATTTCAATTTGCCTTGCATATCTAAAAACGGTTTTTGTGAAGGTATTCCCAGTCGTGGATAAAACATGGGTGATTTAAATTGGGGGAACATAGGTAGGTACCTAATCTTCAATATTGGTTGAACATACTAATAGTGGCAACCCTTGAAATATTCCAAGAAGCAAAACAAATTCTATATTTATGTCGGTATTAGAAATAGAGCCCACGATCGACAGACTTATGTCATAGAATAAAGGCTGGTTTATTTTCCGCGTAAGTACACCACAGCGGTTAACAAAAATTGGCTACTATGAACCCTGAGTAGTGGTGGTTTTCGCAGATAACAGATTGCAATAGTTGGGAAAGAATGCATTTCTTTCACGGCCGTTAGCAAAGCGTTGTGGTGTACCACTAACACAGAATAAAATCAGCCTTTATACTATGATTCAATTATGGCGAACACGAGCATTTGGACTAGGTATATTAAAAAATGGGAGACTTGAGGAAAAGAAAGTTTACCAAAGGTATGTTTAAACAGATCTGGTCATATCTGGTTATAAATTCAGAAGTCTCAAGTCGAGCCAGGATAACCACGCAACTCCTGTCTACAATAAAAGTCCGTAAGATCGCATATCTTGGCCACATAATGAAGGGAGAAAAATACCACTTGCTCCAATTAATACTGGAGAGGGCAAGATGGACGGTCGCCGAGGGACTGGAAGGAGAAAGGTGTCCTGGCTGTGTAATATCGGGGAATGGACGGGCTTCAGAACTGTTGAGGAGATATTCTGGTCAACACAGGACAGACAGGGATTCGCCAGGGTGATCGCCAACCGCCAACGTCGGCGTTCCTGACAGGGTACCAGAAGAAGAAGATACTTAAACTATAAGACTAAGCAGGTTGATATGGGCTGTGCATGAACAGAGAACGCCATCATTTCGGGTACCAAAAAGAATCTTAGAGGTCTAGTCGCTCACCTCCACCTGCTCCGCATATGGGGACTGAAAACTGCCCCTTCGCAGAACGCTAGTAAGAATGACAAAAAATGCATGACACGAAGGGTAGCTCTAGAAGCTCCTCTAGACTCGTGGTCTCGGCAAAATTATGCAAAAAATAACAATCAACGTCGGTGAAAATAATATTCAAAGTCATGGATTGTCGCGAGAGTACCTACTTCAAGCCTGTGACTGTAAAACTGGGCATCAGAGAGTTGAACCAAGGACACTCTGGAATTTCATTTTTTTAATTCAATTGCCATGGCAAAACAATTTGAAGGCTGTAAAATTCTTCTTAGAGACCACTAAATCCGCATGCCCAAGTGGTCAAAAGTCTTAGAGGTCAGAAGACTAAAGCTGTGAGGGATGCGTCCCATCTTCAAAGAAAGGCTGGAGGAGGAAGCAAGGGGAGATATGGGCTGTAGAGCCACTGATCAAGAAACACAAATAGACAATTTATTTAGTTTTTTTAAATAATAAGAATGTGTATTTTAATTCAAGATGTAATTTATTTTGTGTTTCTCAATTTGAGTTTTAATCAAATTTTAAATATCAAGGTGGTAAAAGTTGATTAATTCGTTGGTGGCTAAATTATTCGCAAACAATGAAAAACTTGAATTATGATACATATAGGTAAGTACCTAATTTATAAAATACAACATATGTACCTATGCTAATTTATTTTTGTTGACTGTGATAAATATGTACCTACACATTGTACACCTATCAAAATGACGATTGGGTAATGTAAATGTTTCATAATGATTACCTACAATTTGTTTTTTGTTGTTTTTATTAGGTTTGAATAAACATCCTATCTAATACATTTAACTAGTGATGAGCGAATTCAAGACCAAGACTGTCAACTTCACTATACCAGATCACAGATTACGTTAAATTAAAGTATAGATTTGTTGTTCTTGAAATTTAATTCCTTAATTGTTATATGATTCATAAAAGAAAAAACTTAATTACATCATAAAACGAGTGGTTTGTGGCTAACGCTATACTACTCACAACCGAGTCTTTTATTGAAATTCTTCAGCATTTTCATGAAATGATTCTGTTTAATTATTTTTGATTTATAATATATTTTTTATTATGATAACTAGATATTTCTTCAGTGTAATTTTATGAAAGTGGTGTGTATATTTAGGCTGTGTTTCTCGAACTAAAGTATCAGTAAAAGTATAGTTAAAATACTTAAATTTCATAAAATTGTTCAATACTTTTTGGTTGTTTCGTTGAAATCTAATGCCGTCAAACGACACAATTTTATGTAATCAAAGTATTTTAACTATACTAATACTGATAGTTTTATTTAAAAAACCCAGTCTTAGAGATATGAAAATAAAAATTTAAAATATTAATTTTCCTGAGCTTGGGGTCACTTCGAAATATTTGACAGATAAAAATATTGAGAAGCACAATTCAGATAAGTATACTTCAAAATCTAATGAGGTCTAAGTGAGTATTAGATACAAATTTGCAAAATGAAAAGAATCGAATGAGTAGGTACTTTAGAATATAATCGATAAAGTAAAATAAACACGCCGCACATACATGTATTATGTAGAATAGGTTACTTCACCATTTATGCTGCCTGGTTATGGAAATTTAGCATTGGACATTAAAACTGCCCCATCACTTACAACCTTCAAATCTCATATTTAACACTCACTCATCCTCTGATTTACTTTTCTTCTCTTGAACATTAAGTTGTTTTTGGTAAAGTGTAGATATATTTTAATAAGTGTTTATATAGTCCAACTGTCGATTTGTTCAGGAGAACTTTGTTCTCTTAACATATCGACAATGTATCAAGCCAGAATACGCGAGAATTGTATGGAGAGGTCTACTTTTTTCACGGCTTTTCCAACTTTGAAGTCAAAAAACACCAACTTAGAGGCTTCGCAGCATATATGTTCCATACACGGATTTACTCAGATTTCGGAGTAGAACATTTCGTGTGTCTGTGTGTGTGTGTGTGTGTGTGTCTGTGTGTCTGTGTGTCTGTGTGTGTGTCTGTGTGTGTGTGTGTGTGTGTCCGTCTCCCCCTTATAACTTTTGATCCGCTCAATTTACAGAGCTTTAAATTTCAGAATATATAAACAGTTACAGGCCTACAAAACTTTTATACTCGGAATTTTAAATTTTTGTTTCAGTCAGGGGTTATCAACTTTTGAATTTTTATTTTATTTTTCCATATATCTCAGAAACCATAAACGCTAGAACGCTGAAAATTGGTACAAACATAGACAAATACAAAATCTCAAATTAGTTTTTTCAAAAAAATTCCAGGGTTTCTCAAACATTTTTTATTAAGAAAAATATTTTTTTTATGATAAATTTATGAGTTTAACTGCCTATATTTCCAAAACTTTTACAATTATCGAAAAAAGCCAAAACACCCAAATTAGATAATTTAATTTTCTATAAAAAATATTAACATTGTAGTAGGAGATCTCAATTTTTTTTTAACAATTTTTTTAAAAATTGAATTTAGTGACGACATCGCTTCATACATTTTGTATGGCAGTCGCCTATACACAATATGTAAGAAGACTTAATAGTTTGATACTTCATCTCCAAACATACATACATACCATCATGCTATTTGCATATTCTGGGTAGGAAAAAGGATCTTCCTCCATACTATCCTATCTTGACATACATACCTACATATGTTGTATAGAAAACAAAATATCTGAAAATATTCAATAATTTGTATCTATGGGTTTATAGTTTGGTACATATTCTTCAACTATACATACTATCGCTATCGACAGTTGGATCTCATGTGTTACATGCAACTAGTTATTATGTAAAATGATTATATCGCAGATATCTCTGTATGCACTGTAGTCATATGTGTAGTTAAACTGTTCAAATGAGTCTATGCGTGAATGTGTGCAAACTTTAATTTTCTATTTTTCACTGGTTATGTTTATATGTATATGCCGAAACTGCATTGTCATGTTACTATTTCTCAGATGGTTGACTGGAAGAAATGGCCTCCTGGCAATAAGTTCCCCATTTGTACAATTTTATATAGGTATGTACAAAAAAGTTTTTAAATAGATAAATTATCTTATCGGCGTTTTGAAAGACTTATCAACCGTCTTATCATTTTTTTATTTTGTTCTAGAAACATCTAAAATAAATGCCTAGTCAATTTTACGATTGGCTTTATTTTCAATTTGAAAGATAAAACAAATTGTCTAAGAATATATGTAGATAACAAAGAGAATACCTACCCAGTATGAAAAAATATGGATTAAAGGCATTGGACACAAAATAAAATGAACGTTACAACCATGTCCGAAATAGGACATTTATACGAATGGGATGTGCTCAATACTTCACAAAATACTGTACAAATCAATTGATCAAATTTTTAATAGGTAGTCAATATGATTTTTTTACAGAAACACACATACACACTATCCTCCTCCCTATTTCCTCGTTGCTCCGTTTTTTTCCTATTACTGTTGCAATAAAATAATATGATAATTTTCACAATATGACACTCAAAGTCAAGATAGGTACCTACTCGTTTTAGATATTTTATCATTAAATATAATATTTTTTTTTTTATATTATGTATGTTCACTAATATAATTATGTTATAGTGAACGATATAATCATACAGACATATATGCACATGGATAGGTAGGAACCTATATGTAGTGACAGTTCAATGTTTTGAGATTTAATATTGTTGCATTTTATCCTACCTACTTCCTTTCATACCCACAAATTTGCCTACAAAATTCAGTCAGCATCAAGACCACACCGTGTGACCTTTATTTATTTATTTATTTATTTATTTATACATCTTCTTGTACATAATATAAACAAATATAATTGTACACTGGCGGGCTTATTGCCATTAGGCAATTTCTTCCAACCAACCAGATTACAAAGTATGACAACATTGTATATGTACAACAGCAAATAAAAAAGAGTAAAAGAAATCAAAGAAAATAGTATAATACTTAAATACTATTAAAACAACAAAAAAAAAATATAATTCATAGCAAGAAAAGGGATATGGTAAGGACAGGAGAGGAAATCGGGATCAGGTGTTCAAGGATAAATATTCCTTCTTTAGTTTTTTCTTGAAAATACTAAGTGAGTTAGACGACGCAATATTCGGACTAAGGCTATTCCATAATCTTGCTGATTGTACTTCGAACGAAGAGCTGAGAAATTCTGTATTATGGATAGGTATGGATAGTGTTGTACGTTCAGCAGATCGGAGTGGAATTCCATGATTGGATAAATAAGTGAATTTGCTTTTGAGGTACTGTGGCAGGTTTGGGTTCGAGAGAATATTGTACAATAGTGACAAAATGTGTATATTGCGCCGCTGGCGTATCCTGGGCCAACAAAGAAAATTACGGTAAGATGATATGCGATCAAATTTTTTCAACCCAAAGATGAATCTGATACATATATTCTGAAGACGTTCAAGTTTATTGAGATGCACTTCATTTGCATCCAAATAGCATACATCGGCATAATCAAGCAATGGAAGAAGAAGTGATTGAGCAAGAGTTATTTTACAACGGAATGGAAGGAAATTTTTAAGTTTATTAAGTGAATGTAGGGCAAAGAAAATAGATTTACTAACATGCGATACCTGTTCATGCCACGAAAGGTCATCATCGATGAAGATTCCAAGATCTTTTACAACCCTGGTATAAGGAATGCATTGGTTATTGATATACAGCAGTGGGAGTTGCAAATTCCTTATAGATGACAGCAGACGAGGACTGCCGATTATAATTACCTGGGACTTAGTATGTTTCGGACTCGCATCAAACCTAGTAAAAATATCAAATCAAACATCGCCATCCAAATGTATCAATTTAGTGTCTGTTAATATTGTGTGAAGTGAGCATCAGGAGACATTGCTGGGAAAATTCTGAACCACCAGGAAAGGTAGGCAAATATTCCATCTTTTCCTTTTTCATGTCACTGGGTAAAACCAGTGGCACACACAATTTAGTTGGTACAACAAAATATTATTTACAATAAAAGAAAAAAAATACATACCTAATTATAATAATAAAATTCCTTTATTATGCGGAAATAATTTTTATACGTAATTCGGGAGACTTCCCCGTAGGTAATTTCTACCAGTCAACCGCATTAGTGCCTATGTACCTACTTGTAGCAAGTGTAAATATTACAAATACTTAAAAAACAATAAACTTTTACAAAAAAATAGTAAAAAAACAAAAATATGGTTCCTAAAGAAAACGGTTAAAATTGTATCCGCACTTTCTCAGAACGGTTGTCATTCAACCAGAGGAAGAAATCGCTTCTTTATGACTGGTCGTATCAAATAAACAATTCGTGGTTTATAATTGATTGTGAAAAAAACTATAGTTAACGGTTAAATTTGTTCTATATATGATTATTTCATCTAATATTTTTTTCAACACTCGCTGCTATCACGTTTTAAATACATTGATTTAGAAAACACCCCAACTAGATAATTTATATGCTATAAAAAATATGAACATTGTATATAAAATATTTTTTATAAAAATTTAATTTATTGACGACATCGTTTCATACAATTTGTAAGGCAGCATACACTACACAATATGTCATATTCTGATTCGTTTCAGAGTACGAAAACGTCAATAACCAACAGGCGACCATGGATAAAAGGATTTTATCCGCGCGGTGTGACGTAATGAGTCCCGTATAAATGCAGTCAAATTTTTGACACTTCTCATATACTAAAATTCAGACGGATAAATTTAGACGAATCAGAATAGGGCATAATATCTCACTCATTAGTTTGATAACTACCTACTAAATCTCCAAACATACATACATACCATTATGCTGTTTTCATATTCTGGATAGGAAAAATAGACTGTCCTCCATACTATTCTATCCTGACATACATACCTACATGTTTTATATAGAAAATAAAATATCTTAAAATATTTATTAATTTGTGTTAAGTGTTTATAATTTGTAACGTAGGTAATCTTTAATAATGCATACTATCGCCACCGACACTTCGATCTCATGTGTTACATGCAACTGATCATAGAAATATTTAAGGACCATATTCTATTGAATTTATTATGGCTTCATCGTTGGTTGAAAGATATTGCTTTATGACGATAAATCCGCATTTGTACAATTATTCGCACCTATATCAAATAAATAAATAAAAACACAACTCTTCTGTGATATTGTAGACGTGGAGAGAATGTTACGGGGCATGTCGAAATAAGGACATTCAGAAAAAACAACCGCCACCGATGACCGGCGATTTTTATTTTGACAGTAAGAATGCACCGAAACAATGACGCGTTAAATCCTTGGCCGACAGTCTTTATTTTACGGTTTCGACGTAAAAGACAAGAAAATTTGACACACTCCTGTGTTCTTTTGAAAAAAATTAAAAAAAACACTTCGATCGTCCACTGAATTCAAATTGATGACGTTCATCTTTGACTGACAGTTGTTGTTGTGAGCGGTTCACTTTACTTTACTCCCGTCCGATCAAACTTCGGTTAATTTAAACCTTTTGTCATATTTAATTGATCGTAATTGATTATTTCACGATGAGACTTTTATCGACAGCGGCGGAAACGATAGTACACAAAGATTTGAAATCAGTTTAAAAAATCATAGATTAAACAATAGGTATGTTGATTAGTAGGTAGTACCGAGTAGGTACAATCAGCAAGACTATATGGAACATCTCAAAAGATTATTTATTATGTATAGGCTCAAGTTGCCTTTGGTTGGGTGGAAAAAATTGCCTTTGTACACATTATTGTACATTAAGTCTTCTTCTTCTTCTTCATCCTCGCCTTATCCCGTTATACGGGGTCGGCTTTTCCAACCATGCAGCGCCAATAATTTCGCTGCTGCGTGTCTTCCTTTCTTAAACCCAGTTTCTTCATGTCCCTTTGAACATTCGTCAGCCAGGTGGTTTGGGGTCTTCCCCTCTCCCTCCTCTCAGTAGCTATGGAAAGGCACTTCTTCACAACGTGTTCGTCCTCTCTTCTCATTATATGGCCAAACCATCTCAGTCTGGCCTCTGTTACTTTTTCGGATATGGGTGTCACCTTAAAACTCCCCCTGACGTACTCATTTCGGACCCTGTCTTTAAGTGTGACTCCTCCCGACCATCGCAACATACGCATCTCTGTGGTATGAAGCTTTTGTTCGTGGGTCTTCTTAGTCGGCCACACTTCGCTGCCATACAATAATGCTGGTCTGACGGCTGTTTTATAGACCTTTCCCTTGGTTTTTACAGGTATTTTTGGGTTGCACAAAACTCCGTTCAACGTTCGCCATTTTGTCCATCCTGATGTTGTTCTATGTGTTATATCCGCTTCGATAGAACCATCCTCGGATATGACTGACCCTAGATACTTGAAGGATTTTGCTCTTGGAAGGACTGAACCATCTAACTTAATGTCTACGTTTATGGTAGCGTCAGGGTTGGAGTTACAGACCATAATATACTCTGTCTTAGTTCTGCTGATGCGTAGACCATTCGATTCAAGTATTTCTCTCCATCTTTCTAGATCTTCTTGAATTTCTTCTGCACTTTCAGATATCAGGACCACATCATCAGCATACAGTAGATTCCATGGCGTTGGCTTCTGGATCTTTGCAGTAAGGTAGTTCATGACGATGTTAAATATAAGGGGACTTAGAGCACTGCCCTGATGAACACCCACTTTGACATAAAAACTCTCAGTTCTAATACACGTTTGAACATCAGCGTACATGTCAGCATTAAGTCGTGTGTAACACTCTGGAACACCATGGGCTCTTAAGGCTTGCCATATTACGGTTCTTGGTACTCGGTCAAAGGCTTTTTCCAAGTCTATAAAAACCATACAAAAACCATACATTATTGCACATTAAGTCAAATAAATAAAATAATTATTTATTTATTACAACAATAAGTAGATTACTGCTGCCCAACTAGGAAATCCTGTTCTAGGGCTAGCAGTTTACAATTTTTATTGACAATTATAATATGCAATTATAATCGCTTTCGCTCACACATTTCACAATCGAAAATACCATAAAATCAAATCTCCAATATTTAATTTGAATAATAGGGAGTGTAGATACAAATTAACAAACTAAGTGCCATCTAGCGACGAAAGAGTTAAATTGTAACGGTTTCATACGAAGTCTAGTATGTAGTCAATTCCTCCATAAATGGTTTGTTTATAACAACGAACGACAAGTCATTAGAAAGGAGTACCTATATAGGTACAACGATCCTATAGATTCTATCTAATTGAAATTCTTCAATGTTTTACACCACTAAGTGAAAAAATCAATTATGTGAAAACACGTTTGACATAAAGGCTTCAATGACTACCGAAAAATAATAGACAAGTACGTACTTATGTAGGTACATGTACTTCCTAACAAACTAATCTTCTTTAAACTTTACATGGAGTGAATCGGAAACCTTTTCAACAAAATACTATATACCTATGTAAGTACGTATCATTAAACATTATTTATATTAAAATGGCATATAACGATTACGTATATACGAAACTCGGTTGAACCGCACGAATTTTTTTGCTCTTGTCAATTTTGCGTTGGAGTGAAGTAATTTAGTCAATATAGTTTCCAAAGTGAATCTTTACGTGCATTGGGAGTTTGTGTTACTTGCTGGACTAATTTATTTGTGGATTAGTGGCGTTACTTGAACGCAAAACTTGATTTTATCATCATCCCAAACACAAAAATTCATAATATTCAACGGTGTTCTATGCGGGGAACAATACTAATTGTTTGTGTATTTGTGACATCAAACTGTCAATCGGCCTGTATGAGTACAATTCGACACCAATACAGTCACATTGAACAATATAGTGACTTGTGACGGAAGTTGCCAGATCGTAAATTAAATTCAGTGATCTCCATATATATATTTTTTTTTCTTTCTATTTTTTTTTTGAAATTGAAACATTACCGTGGATAAAATGGACTCAATAAACTACATAAAAATACAAAGTGAGTCTTTGCAAAAACTAACTGATCTCATTATGGACGGTAATATTAAATTAGGCAAGGCTCAGATGTCCAAATTTTTAGCAGTGAAGAACGAAATTGCAACAGCAAATAGCCTCGCGGCTGCACGAATGGCTAGCTTGGAAGGCGAAAACACTAGTTTGAAGAACATTATGGCCTCTAAAAACAATATGGGCGAAACCACGTCGGTCATGTCACCAACCTTGATGATAGATGCCATAAATGAGATGGAGGAAAGAAAAATCAGAAGCAAAAATGTATTATTGTTTAATGTACCTGAAAGTAACTCCGATCTATCCTTTAATGGCATGAATGATGATGCCAACACTGTGACGCATTTGTTAAAAGATGTTGATGAAAGTGGTACCCTTAAAATAATTAAGTTACATAGAATCGGAAGAAAACTGGAAGATAAAGTACGACCAATAAAAATTGAACTGGATACAAGTGAACAGGCCAAATTCATTATGCAAAATAAGGGTAGAATACGAAAAGAAATTCGCATAAAGCGCGACCTCACAGAAAGCCAACGTAGAGAACTCTCGGATCTGTGGAAGGAGGTGGAAGAAAGAAGAAACAGAGGTGAAACAAATTTAATGGTAAAGTTCATAAACTCAACACCAAGAATTGCTGTCACTCACCATAAATATACAAAAAACTAAATTGCCAATTGTATTGCTACTATCAAAATGTTCGTGGAGTCAAGACAAAGCTAACAGACTTAAAAAATAATGTATCTACTCTAACTCATCATGTGATAATGTTAACGGAGACATGGTTGGACCAGGATGTGCTCACCTCTGAAATTGGTTTTATGGGGTTTAATGTATTTCGCCAGGATCGTAACCAACATAACAGTAATAAAACAAGGGGGGGAGGAGTTCTCAGAGCAGTTAGAGATAATCTTAAGGCAAAAATAATATCAGTCTCCGGAAGTACTTTAGAACAAATATTTGTCCATGTAGACGTTCCACCGGCGGGAATAGTTCTTGGATGTGTATACATCCCACCCGGAGCAGACATCTCAAAATATAAGCAACACTCTGAAGATGTGGAATCTCTTCTCACAAGATATCCCAAAGCTAAATTTGTGTTAACTGGCGATTACAACCTGCCCAATATTCGATGGTCACAGAATTTTGAAGACAGTCTTGAGAAGAATTTTGAGTTCGAGCATGATCGTAATCATCTGGTACATGGGGACACAAACTGTGTGAGTGAATGTGCTAGATCCAAGGAAATAATCGAAATGTTAAACTTTTTAGGATTAGTGCAAAACAATTTCAATACAAACTGTTATGGTAAACTCTTAGATTTAGTCATATCAAATGAAATGAGACTGACTGTAGAGTTGTCTAGTGAAGTTTTATTACCTGAAGATAAATATCATCCTCCCTTGGAAATTTGTACTATGTGTTCAATTCCAGAGTTTAAACCACGTGTAACCAAATTTTTAAATTTTAGTAAAGCAAATTATACTGCAATTAATATATTTTTGAGAGATGTGAATTGGTCTTTTCTCCACGAAAATTTAGATTTGGATCAGAAACTGCAGAAATTTTATAATATTTTGAATCAAATTATTGAAAACTATGTATCTGAGTCGTGTATAAGGTTTCAGGGATATCCAGTATGGTTCAATCATGAAATAAGATCTCTAATCACAGATAAAAAACGGGCCCATAAACGTTTTAAGGAGACAAAAAATGCTGATGATTACCAGGTATTCTCTGACTTAAGGAAAAAATGCAAGAAACTGGCTAGAGAGTGCTACAACAATTACATGGCTGAAGTCGAGAATGGGGTCCGATACGACACCAAGACTTTGTGGAAGTTTGCAAATTCACAGCGGAAGGATAACAGTCAAATTCCTGATACAATGTTCTACAATGGTAATGGAAGTGATGACTTACTTACGATAAGTAGTTATTTTGAGCATTTTTTTAGAAACATGATGGTACCTGACACTGGATTGGGTTCAACAACCCTGCACGATCCTGAGGTGACTGTCTCGATAGGGAGCTGCAGGTTGAAGTTTCTGAACATTGTCAAGGGACTTGAAAGACTGGATGTAAGAAAACCCACAGGTCCTGATGGCATCCCAAATCATCTTTTAAAGAACTGTAGTACATATATGGCTTTCCCATTGTATGTACTCTTTAATGAATCTTTGAAGTTGGGATATTTTCCATATTACTGGAAAGCTAGCTTTATTATTCCGATATATAAAACGGGCGAAAAATCTAATGTTTGCAACTATAGGCCAATAAGTATCTTATCAGCGATCCCTAAGTTCTTTGAATCCCTAGTTCTTGATAGTCTTGCTCCTATTTTGAATGGCCTGATTAACCCCTGTCAACATGGATTTATAAATGGAAGATCGACATTGACAAACCTTATTATATACGAAAATCATATTATGGAAGCATTTGCTAATAAATCTCAGGTGGACTCGGTCTATACTGATTTCAGTAAGGCGTTCGATAGAGTGCCACATAGTATACTTCTTCAAAAAATAAAATTGTACGGAATTCATAGTTCACTTCATGATTGGCTGTCAAGTTATTTATGTTCAAGAAAAATGGTGGTTAGAGTGAAGAATGTTGAGGGTAATGGTTTTGTGACATCTAGTGGTGTGCCTCAGGGTAGTCATTTGGGGCCTGTTCTATTTATTCTATTTATAAATGATATTATAAAATCCTTTGACGGAGTAAACTGCTTGCTTTTTGCTGATGATTTAAAGATGTATAAGAGAATAAACAGCATTGAGGACAGTTTGGTACTTCAAAAAAATTTAGAGAATATTGAGATCTGGTGTAATAATAATAAACTATTCTTAAATGCCCAAAAATGTCAAATAATCAGCTTTCACAGAGTAAAAAACCCTATTGTGTATGAATACCGATTGAATAATACATCGCTGGAACGTGTGACAAATATAAAAGATCTTGGTGTAATATTTGATGAAGGGCTTACTTTCATTCCACACATAAACAGCGTTACAAATAAGGCTTTAAAATTACTGGGGTTTATCCTGAGACTAACTAAGGATTTTAAATCAATTAACTCGTTAAAATTACTTTTTGTATCTTTGGTTAGAAGTCAGGTGGAATACAACACACCAGTGTGGTCACCGTATTACACAATCCACTCAAAGTCTATAGAAAAGGTCCAACATAAATTCTTCCGTTATATCAACTTTAAACTTCAAATACCGATTGAGGAACTTAATTATAACTTTATTCAGTCCCTGCTTGGGTTGCAGAGGTTGTCCGACAGAAGAATAATCGCTGATTTAATAATGCTCTACAAGATTGTCAGAAATGTTTACGACTCGCCAGATTTAACAAAATTAATTTTGTACCGCACCCCAATGCGAGGTACTAGGCAGATCGTAACATTTCACTGTGATAATGTCTGTAGAAACTATCTTTATAACTCTCCAATAATAAGAATACATAGGCTTGGTAACATGTATGGTCATCTCACTGACATTTTTGCAGACTCCTTAGCATTTTTTAAGCGAGCACTGTCGGACGGTTTCGGAAATCAGCAGTGATATTATAATTGTTCATGATTAGGTATGTATTAAGAAACCTGAAATGTATGTATGTGTATGTATGTATGTATGTATATGTATGTGTATGTGTATGTGTATGTATATGTATATGTATGTGTGTGTATGTGTGTATGTATGTGTGTGTGTATATATGTATATATATATGTATATATATATACATATATATATATATATATATATATATATATATATATATATATATATATATATATATATATATATATATATATATATATATATATATATATATATATATATATATATATATATATATATATATATATATATATATATATATATATATATATATATATATATATATATATATATATATATATATATATATATATATATATATATATATATATATATATATATATATATATATATATATATATATATATATATATATATATATATATATATATATATATATATATATATATATATATATATATATATATATATATATATATATATATATATATATATATATATATATATATATATAAATATATATATATATATATATATATATATATATATATATATATATATATATATATATATATATATATATATATATATATATATATATATATATATATATATATATATATATATATATATATATATATATATATATATATATATATATATATATATATATATATATATATATATATATATATATATATATATATATATATATATATATATATATATATATATATATATATATATATATATATATATATATATATATATATATATATATATATATATGTATATATATGTATGTATATATATATATATATATATATATTTTTGTATTGATTGATATTTTGTTTGTATTCTATTATTATTATTTTAAATTGTTAAAGAAAAAAAAAAGATTTTTTTTATTTGAATAGTTTAATGTTTTTATTCTATTATTATTATAAATTTGAAAAAAAAAATGTTTCATTTTATTGGTAATTTGCTTTTATTCCATTATTATTATTTTAAATTTGTAAAAAATGTTGTGTATTTGATTGGTATAGTGTTTTTATTCTATTATTATTATAAATTTATAAAAAAAATATTTTTATCTGATTAGTAAAATGTTTTTATTCTATTACAATTATTTTAAATTTGTAAAAAAAATGTTTTATATGATTGGAATTTTGTCTTATTTAATTTAATTGTAAAGTGCTATTTATTCTGTAATTTAATTGTCATTTAATTTAATTATTTATTGCAATTAATTTTGTTTATAAATTGGTGTATATTATATTTTGTTTTTTTTGTATAAATTTCTAATTGAATTGTTTAGTGTTTACTATTTGTTGTAATTGTGAATTTATATTATGATCATTTTAAATTTGTAAAAGAAAAAATGTTTTTATTAGATATCGACCTGGCAACTTACAAATATTGTAACGACGGTGTAGTGGATGTTGGTGTCTCTTTCTCGCACGGTGACTGTAGTGCTGTGTGGGTGGGACGCCAGCTCTGTAGGTACCTGTAAGTTGTAGTGTCAGGTCGATGTATGTGGACATTTGTGTCCCATTCTGATTCGTTTCAGAGTACGAAAACGTCTATTAACCAACGGGCGCTTGTGTAAAAGGATTTCATCCGCGCGGTTCGACGTAATGAGGTCCGTATAAATGCAGTCAACTTTTTGACATTTCTCATATACTAAAATTCAGACAGATAAATTTGGACGAATCGGAGTGGGACATATTTCGAATTGTGTGAAGGATTTTGTATTTTTATGAATTATTGTGTTGTTTTTCTTTTGTTTAATGCGAGTTTTGTTTTATTTTTACCATATTTTTATAATGGCCAAGAGGCCGTGTATGTAATAAATAAATAAATAAATGTAATGACTGAAAACATGATAAAATATTAAAACCGCTTAATGCACTATGAAGTTACGTGCGTAGGTAGGTAACTATCGCACACGTTAAAAAACATTTATGCGTGATTCAAATTACCGGAAACCCAAAATTTGTTGTATTTTTTTTTCGCAATGGTCGCGAGTTCGAATCCTACCGTCCACCAATGACACAAGCATATGTATGCTTAATTTAGGTAAGGTGTGAGGATCTAACATGTACTTACTTGTTACAAGGACATATTTATTTATTTTATTATTTTATTTTATTTAAACACTTTATTGTACATTACTTAATAGCTAGTACAAATGGCGGACTTATTGCCTAATGGCAATTTCTTTCAGACAACCATCTGTGACAGTTATGAGACAAAATGGTACATGTACAAAAAAGAAAATATATATAAAACCATAAACATATTACATTTTAACACAATAAAGTAAGAAGAATATAAATATGTACATCAATGAAAATTAAACAAATCATAGATAAGACCTGTTACAACACTATGGGAGGGAAGGGAAAAAAGGAGAGGAGATAAGACTAACTACAGGAATAGGGAAATAAATGGGAAGTATGTAGGTTAAGAAATGGAAAGTATGAGCGCGCGTTTTAATCTAGTTTTGAAGGTTCCTAATGTTGGTGCAGTTCTAATGTCAAGGGCCAAGTTGTTCCATAACCGGGCAGCATGGACAGTAAATTATGATGAATATTCATTCTTAAAAAAAAAACTAATGCCACACGATCTTTATTCTGTCAAAAAATATCATTGATTTAAAGAAACAAACTTAAATCATCTGTATGTATTAGCTGTAAGTTGAATTTGATTTACAATTTATTAAATGATTCTATTATTGTGTGTAAGTAAAATATATGTAATATGTAAAATGTAGATATGTTATTTGCTCCTGTCCCAAGCTCAAGTTTTTAAACATTATTGGGACAGTGCCTATTGATAAAAAAATCTGTAATAATTAAATTTTTGTACTATGTGTCTATTTATATTATGCATACTTAATTAAAAAAAAACTTGAATTCCGCCAGGGAAAAAAATCCATTATTTGCGTGTATTATATTATATACATATTCGATCATAAAATATTAGAAAAATACGTTCATTAACAACTAAAGCCACGATCTTTATACAAGAGGTAAAGATAAATTCGGTCAAAAATATCATTGATTTCCGCCAGGGAAAAAAATCCATTATTTGCGTGTATTATATTATATACATATTCGATCATAAAATATTAGAATAATACGTTCATTAACAACTAAAGCCACGATCTTTATACTAGAGGTAAAGATAAATTCGGTCAAAAATATCATTGATTTCCGCCAGGGAAAAAAATTCAATGTCTGCATATATTATATACATATTCGATCATAATCTATTTGAGAAATACGTTCAAAAACAACTAAAGCCACGATCTTTATACTAGAGGTAAAGATAAATTCGGTCAAAAATATCATTGATTTCCGTCAGGGAAAAAAATCCATTATTTGCGTGTATTATATTATATACATATTCGATCATAAAATATTAGAAAAATACGTTCATTAACAACTAAAGCCACGATCTTTATACTAGAGGTAAAGATAAATTCGGTCAAAAATATCATTGATTTCCGCCAGGGAAAAAAATTCAATGTCTGCATATATTATATACATATTCGATCATAATCTATTTGAGAAATACGTTCAAAAACAACTAAAGCCACGATCTTTATACTAGAGGTAAAGATAAATTCGGTCAAAAATATCATTGATTTCCGTCAGGGAAAAAAATCCATTATTTGCGTGTATTATATTATATACATATTCGATCATAAAATATTAGAAAAATACGTTCATTAACAACTATAGCCACTATCTTTATACTAGAGGTAAAGATAAATTCGGTCAAAAATATCATTGATTTCCGCCAGGGAAAAAAATCCATTATTTGCGTGTATTATATTATATACATATTCGATCATAAAATATTAGAATAATACGTTCATTAACAACTAAAGCCACGATCTTTATACTAGAGGTAAAGATAAATTCGGTCAAAAATATCATTGATTTCCGCCAGGGAAAAAAATTCAATGTCTGCATATATTATATACATATTCGATCATAATCTATTTGAGAAATACGTTCAAAAACAACTAAAGCCACGATCTTTATACTAGAGGTAAAGATAAATTCGGTCAAAAATATCATTGATTTCCGTCAGGGAAAAAAATCCATTATTTGCGTGTATTATATTATATACATATTCGATCATAAAATATTAGAAAAATACGTTCATTAACAACTAAAGCCACGATCTTTATACTAGAGGTAAAGATAAATTCGGTCAAAAATATCATTGATTTCCGCCAGGGAAAAAAATTCAATGTCTGCATATATTATATACATATTCGATCATAATCTATTTGAGAAATACGTTCAAAAACAACTAAAGCCACGATCTTTATACTAGAGGTAAAGATAAATTCGGTCAAAAATATCATTGATTTCCGTCAGGGAAAAAAATCCATTATTTGCGTGTATTATATTATATACATATTCGATCATAAAATATTAGAAAAATACGTTCATTAACAACTATAGCCACTATCTTTATACTAGAGGTAAAGATAAATTCGGTCAAAAATATCATCGATTTCCGCCAGGGAAAAAAATCCATTATTTGCGTGTATTATATTATATACATATTCGATCATAAAATATTAGAAAAATACGTTCATTAACAACTAAAGCCACGATCTTTATACTAGAGGTAAAGATAAATTCGGTCAAAAATATCATTGATTTCCGCCAGGGAAAAAAATTCAATGTCTGCATATATTATATACATATTCGATCATAATCTATTTGAGAAATACGTTCAAAAACAACTAAAGCCACGATCTTTATACTAGAGGTAAAGATAAATTCGGTCAAAAATATCATTGATTTCCGTCAGGGAAAAAAATCCATTATTTGCGTGTATTATATTATATACATATTCGATCATAAAATATTACAAAAATACGTTCATTAACAACTATAGCCACTATCTTTATACTAGAGGTAAAGATAAATTCGGTCAAAAATATCATTGATTTCCGCCAGGGAAAAAAATCCATTATTTGCGTGTATTATATTATATACATATTCGATCATAAAATATTAGAAAAATACGTTCATTAACAACTAAAGCCACGATCTTTATACTAGAGGTAAAGATAAATTCGGTCAAAAATATCATTGATTTCCGCCAGGGAAAAAAATCCATTATTTGCGTGTATTATATTATATACATATTCGATCATAAAATATTAGAAAAATACGTTCATTAACAACTAAAGCCATGATCTTTATACTAGAGGTAAAGATAAATTCGGTCAAAAATATCATTGATTTCCGCCAGGGAAAAAAATCCATTATTTGCGTGTATTATATTATATACATATTCGATCATAAAATATTAGAAAAATACGTTCATTAACAACTAAAGCCACGATCTTTATACTAGAGGTAAAGATAAATTCGGTCAAAAATATCATTGATTTCCGCCAGGGAAAAAAATTCAATGTCTGCATATATTATGTACATATTCGATCATAATCTATTTGAGAAATACGTTCAAAAACAACTAATGTCGAGATCTTTATTATCAAATATCGTGTTTTCTTTCAAATATCTTTGTTGTACATTTTAACAAAAATTAACTACCTACTTATATTTTTAACATTGCTTACACGTGGTACAAGGTGTAAACAAAGTTTAAAATATACTTAATTCACGATCTTTATACTAGAGGTAAAGATAAATTCGGTCAAAAAAATGTCATTGACTTACGCCAGGGAAAAAATCCACTGTTTGCATATGTTATATACCTACTTATATGTATATCAATCATAAAATATTTGAGAAATTAGTTCATAAATAACTAAAGCCAAGATCTTTACACTTGAGGTGAAGATAAATTCCGTCAAAAAATATCATTGAATTTCGCCAGGGAAAAAAATCCAATGTTTGCATATATATATTATAAACATACATCTTCGATCATAAAATATTTGAGGAAGCAATGAATCAACGAAGACGGATGCCTATTTGATAAATGTAAAAACACCTTATTAACTTTAGAGTAATGTTGTCAACGCCTGATTGGTTGTGGATGACACGGTGTCTTGTGATGTCCACCGCCAAAGCTGACTGGTCAATTGTTTCGTCACTTTTTGTACCAGATTCATTGGCCCCGTGAACAAAATGACTGTTTCGTAAAACGTTCTGTAAGTAGGTACACTATACCCATCTACCAACTTTTTGAATGAAATATAACATTATTGATAAAAACAACTGAATTGGAATAGAATCATTACCATTCAAAATATGAATATGATCAAAATTCGTTGTTTTTTTTTAGTTTTGTAGCTCATGCCTTCAATATTATATCGACGACTTTTGTAAGGTATATTGTTTTGTCCCAAGTTCTATTATATTTAAATATATAATTCACTTGAGACTTTTTTAAGTCGACAACTTTGGTTCAATTCCAATTGGATACTTTTCAATTACAATCGATTGTGAAAATGAAATGTTTAATAAATACACCAATATGATATTTTTTACTGTGTATTCTTCAGCTCTCTGTCCTCCACTGCTGGATATAGGCCTCTTCCATACCCTTTAATTTCTTTCTGTCGGTTGCTGCTTGCAGTCAATTTTTACCCCCCACAACGGCTATGTCATCGGACAATCTTTTTTGAGGTCTTCCGACGCCTCTCTCGTTTTCCCAAGGTCTCCATCCTAAAATTTAAGGGGTCCATCTTTTGGGGTCTTGTCTTGCAATATGGCAAGACCCATTATTATTGTAATTGTTATTATTATTGAAATCTCATATAGTAAAGCAATGAGGCTCATCACCCATTCTGAATGTTGTGCCTTTTTTGGTGAGAAGAGAACGATGTGTGAGGATACATACACGTGTCGTCCTTTCTTCACTAAAGTAATGCACAATCGCACACCTGTCGCTGGACACCCCACATTGTGGGATATGCCGTGATAATATGGTTTAGTATAAATAAAAAAATAACTTACATACAAAGTTATATCTTTAAATTTAAAAAAAATAACTGTTTGTTTTATTATACAGAGTGTATTTCTATGAATGGGTAAGTAAGTTTTTATAAGATAACTTGTAGTGTCCGGCTTCGGCCACCTTCGGCCAAAAAAAATCACCTTCGGCTTCGGCTTCGGCCAAAAATAACCCGAATTTTCGGCCGAAGCTTTTTGTCAGCCGCTAAAAACAGTTAAAACTTGTAAAAACATGCGCGAACATGACAATTTCTTCCAACCAACTAGATTCAGAGCAAGATAACAGATAACATAGTACCGTATACATCGTATACCGTATACATGTATACATGTATACGGTTATTTTATTTTATATTGCTTCTCGAGCAACTATCAGGTAGGTATTAGGTATGTCAAATATTAATTTAACACGCACCCAATAACAAGTTGCCACATTCTACAGGCCTGTGATATTTATCATCTCATAGATCCAGACTGAAAACACAAATAAAAACTGTGTCTCCACTGGGAATCGAACCCAGGACCCTTGGCTCAGTAGTCAGATATCATACCAACTGAGTCACGAAAGCCGATTATTCATTATTTTAATAGAATTTTTTTAGTAAAATCAAACGACCCAGGACCCTTGGCTCAGTAGTTAGATATCTAACCAACTAAGTCACGAAAGCCGATTATTTATTATTTTAATCGAATTTTTTAGTAAAATCAAACCTTTTCCTGCGGCTTCGGCTTCGGCCGAAAGTTACGGTTAAGGCCGAACAATCGGCTTCGGCTTCGGCTTCGGCCAAATCTGACCTTCGGTCGGACACTAATGACTTGTGGAAAAAAATAGTGGAAAATTTAGACTTGCGAAAATTTATGATATTTTTATAGTTAGTTAATTATTGGGTGCCGACTCACAGCGGTATTATTTATTAATTAATTAATTAATTAATTAATTAATTAATTAATTTATTTATTTATTTATTTATTAATTAATTTATTTATTTATTTATTTATTTATTTTTTTATTTATGTATTTATTTATTTATTTATTTATTTATTTATTTATTTATTGATTTATTTATTTATTGATTTATTTATTTATTTATTTATTGATTTATTTATTTATTTATTTATTTATTTATTTATTTATTTATTTATTTATTTATTTATTTATTTATTTATTTATTTATTTATTTATTTATTTATTTATTTATTTATTTATTTATTAATTTAGAGGACAACATACAGCATATAATAAATTATATATAAAAAAGACGATTTGATTAATAATAAAGCCAATTACAGGTTGTCGCTGTAGTTATTGTAGTATATTAAGATACATTAGGAATGGTTACATAAGGATCACTATAGAACTATTATCAGAAAAAAAAATCATGATCAAAGACGTAATAGTTTAGCTATAGTGATGAATTCAATTTTTAATCAAATTTCACAAATATATAGGTACGTAACTTTTGAACCACACAATATCGCTGAACATAGGTATATATTTTTTTCAAAAAGAAAGTCTATCTGTTTGTAACAAGTATAATACATTTACATCCTCATACAATTTCTAAATAAAGCATATATGCTTGTGCTATAGGTGGATTACAAATTCAGCACGCTAACCGCTCTGCCACCACCCATCGTGTACCTATGTATATTTTTGTTATTATTATTATAAATTAATTTAATTTGTTATGGCGACGTACCTATGTATGTATGTATGTATGTACAAGTAGGTACAAGTAGGTACATCGAGCACTTGAAATATCCTGCATCGGCTTTATATTTCTTTCCAAATATTATTTTATATATATATATATATATATATATATATATATATATATATATATATATATATATATATATATATATATATATATATATATATATATATATATATATATATATATATATATATATATATATATATATATATATATATATATATATATATATATATATATATATATATATATATATATATATATATATATATATATATATATATATATATATATATATATATATATATATATATATATATATATATATATATATATATATATATATATATATATATATATATATATATATATATATATATATATATATATATATATATATATATATATATATATATATATATATATATATATATATATATATAAATGTATGTATATGGGTCGTATTACAGGTTCCGTACTGCGAGAATACTGCTTACGGGACCTCGACTTTTTCTTATATTATTCTTAAATAAGTCCCGTAATACGACCCTATAATATGTTGATTCACTGTACCCTCTTTGTTTCACTCGTCAAAAATCTTCGAAGCATATTAAATAATGTCGCCACTAAACGCTTTCCTGTTTTTACCCTAATTTGCTAAACGGTTAATTATGTCAAAGGTCGCTACCGCGTGCCTATTCGAAAAAGTGGCGTAAAGACTCTCCTCAAAGGAGTTCCGCCAATTTTGTGGAATTTACAACTGACATCTATCGGCAGCGGCGTCTGCAAAGGGAAGACCAATAAAATAATATTCCCTCAATTTAATTTTGATAATTTAAATGACAGGATGAGCGTTTTTTTCTTGTTCTTTTAACATACCCATAAATATCCAGATAGGGCGCCTTAGGTAGATACCTTTGTACTATCAGAAGACACGCATAACTTTTTGAGAACGTTCCGGCTAAACGAGGTGCGTTCATATGGGTCGATGGCAGAGCGGTTAGCGCGCTGGGCTTGTAATGTAGTGGTCGCGAGTTGGAATCCTGCCTCGACCGATTTCGTTCACCTATAGCACAAGCATGTATGCTTAATTTAGGGAATTTAGAAAGATGTACACTGAATAAAATAATTGTGACGACCGAACTGTCTACCTGCGTTTTTAGCCAAACTTTTGTTATCAGTAATAAAAGTTAATCTATTTATGACTGTAGTGTTTAACTCAGGATACAAAATATTTAGTAGCACTAAACGAACTGTTTTGTAGTCAATATAGTTCGGTTAATTCTAACATAACTTTTTTTTTTCAGTGTAGGTATATGTAGGTAATAATAGTCAACCAATTGTATATAATACATACATACATACCATCACGCCATGTCCCTTGCGGGGTAGGCAGAGAGAACCGAACGCCACATCTTTCTATCCTGGCAAGCATCTCTCGCCTCGTCCACATTCATGCATCGTCTCATACATGTTCGTCTATTGCTCACACTTCTAACATTTCCGTCTTTCAAAATTTCGTTCACATGGTCGTGCCACCCCTTTCTTGGGCGTCCCCGACCTCTCATTCCATTCCTTTCCGCTCTGTATATTTTCTTCGTCAGGCGCTCCTCATTCATTCTCCCCATGTGACCAAACCATCTCAATGTGTTCACTTTCATTCTAGTAATGACATCTTTCTTCATCTTACATTCTTTCCTTATGTCCTCATTTCTTACCCGGTCATACATCGTTCTATTACAAATCCTTCTTAACGATCTCATTTCAACTGCACATTTACCTACCTTGGCTCTATCCTTACAGAAAACAATGAAGATCCAACTGAGATTAGAAAAAGGATCACGGCTGCCAACAAAACTTATTTCTCATTGTTACCAGTGTTTAAATCTCGCAGTGTACACAGGAAAACTAAAAAGGACTGTGTTGGCATAATATGGCTGCTAGGCATTGACCCTAACAGTGAGAATGGCAGAGATGTTGGACTCATTTGAGAGAAAAGTCCCGCGGAGGATCTGTGGATCCGTTTTTGAAGATTGATCATGGAGAATTCGCCGTAATGACGAATTGTACTCCATTTATTAGGCCCCGTGTATCTAAACCCATATAAGATTAGGTACTTAGACTGAGATGGGCGGGCTATGTACAAAAAATGCCGGAAAGACGGATTCCCAGAAGGGTTCTATATGGACATCCGGGTGGAAAAAAGAGGGTTGGAAGACCAAGGCTGAGGTGGGAGGATGGTGTGAGGAGGGATGCAGAACAGCTTCTCCAGGTGTCCAGTTGCAACTGGAGGACGACAACTGGTGACAGGGGACGTTGGAGGCGCTTGGTGAGGGAGGCCAAGGCTCGATTTGGGCTGTAGCGCCATCGAAGATGAAGAAGTATAGGTATATAGGTACTTGTTTAACAAGAACATATTCATAAAAAAAAAAAATTTCAGCAAGAACGTATATTTTATTTTCAAATCAATAAGGTAATGCACACACGCACACCTGTCGCAGATTACCCCACATTTTGGGATAAGCTGTAATGGTATGATGGTATTAATAATTCATTACTTATTACTTATCGGGCAACTAAGGGGTACCTACTATGTCAAATTTAGCTGTGAGCTGGTTAGCTGTGAGGCACCGGCTTAGAATAGTGCTTCCACTCTTTTCTATTATTGTTTTCGAGTGTCCCGTAAGAGCCGGGTAATCGAAAATACAACAGGCAACAATAACATCTCACATAGTTCAGCAATGAGGTTCACCACCCATTTTGAATATAGTGCCTTTTTAGGTGAGACGAGACTGGTGTGTGGGTATACACAGATATTTTGTGCTCCCTTTTATAAGGCAATGCACACCCGCACACCTTTCGCTGGTTACCCCACATTGTGGGATATGCCGTGATAGTATGAATGAAGTATGAACTATGTCAAATATTAATCACACACTCAATAACAAGTTGCCACATTATTCTGGAAACTTATGGGCTCCTACTAATAACGTATTTGACTATAATCCCACGCCTGTTTCGGCAATATAAAACAAGTTATGTTACAAATAAACATTAATAGTAGGTATCACAGATCCAGTCAGAAAATTGTGAAAAACTGTCTCCGCCGAGAATCGAACTCGGGGCCTTTGACTCAGAAATCAGATGTCTAACTCGCCGACGAACAAAGGACGACAATACAAAACGAGGTCGGATGCATTCGTAATGGCGCCAAGCTATGAGATGCCTCCCCCACAAAATTTTCATCCATGACTTCCACTACAAAATGGGAACATGTGTAGTAACATCCATCTAATGACATACCGCCCTGGTACATTCCTCGTTCCGCCTTCCATAAATTACGTTTGCCACATACACAAACACAAATTCCCAATTATTATAATCGTTTTGTCTGACAGATTTTACCACAGCATCGTCAAGACAATATATAGATGGGATAAATATGCAGTCGCGAAGAAAAACTAGAATTAACAATAATAACAAAATAGATATCCTACTTATTGATTGGGGTAGGATAATTAATACTTAGAATATTTTTAAAATATCATATTTACTAGTTGCTACTTGTGAAATATTCACATTAAGTAACAAGTGGGTTATGGCCAACGCTATACCTACTACTCACAAACAAGTCACTCCACAAATGATTCAAATTTTGTATTGAAAATTTTCAGCATTTTTATGAAATGATGTGTTTAACCATTTTTTTAAATACTTCATTACGAAAACTTTATAATTCTTCGTTTTATTAAAATTATGAAATATTTATCATTTTCATAATTACATATACAAAATACGTCCAATTCAATAACTTTTTAAGAACGTTCCGGCCAATATAGGTAGGTACGTTCCTATTCCATTTAGTCCAAGTTGATATTTTATAACGCTGAAATAAGACCGTAAATCTAAAATCTACAATTTTAGTATGTTCCTATTTTTGTTACAATAGTTACTGAATACTGGTTATATCTCTTTTTAAAGGACGTTTTATTATAAAGTATGTAATTTGCTTATGTAAAATATTTTTTTGTAATAAATAAATAAATAAACATTCGCTTTAGAAACGTTGGAAATAGGTATGGTATTTTTTTAGAAACACACTGTCCAACATTTGAGAAATTTTATTTTAAATTATAATGTTTAGGTCTATATCTACCTCCCGTTAGAATTTCGTATAAGTGCGGTGTAAATAGACTCATTCTTCAACATACTCATGGCCATTGTATGGATGTAGTGTCTTCACGGAGAGCAATGGACCTCATTCAAGACATTGACTTAATGGTCACATCACCATTGTGGTCCAGTGCTTGCAGCGTGTCATGTTAAAAGGTGCGACATTAGTCAGATCACTATTGAAGCGGCGACATGAAAAGACGTATAGTTCAGTAGTTCTTAAAGAGATGGAAGGTACGCATCAGTCGATAATTTAAAACCCATTTTTATAATATAATTAAGAACTCATATAGAACCCATTAAGTATAATTTTATTTAATTTGGTAAGTGCTTTAGTATGAAGCAAAAACATGACTACCTACAAAATATTGACACCACCAATATGTAAGCTTTAATATAAATATTAATATAATACCACCATACCATACCATCACGCCCTTTCCCTATTTGGGGTAGGCAGAGGGAACCAACGCCAGACTCCTATCTCTTGACTTACATTTCTCGTTTCGTTCACGTCCATACATCTACGCAAATACGATCTTCTGTTATTCTTACCTCTAACATCTCTTTCAAAATTTTATAAAACATGTAGGTACCTATGTATGTCAAGATAGGATAGTATGGAGATCAGTCTGTTTTCCCTACCCAGAATATGAAAATAGCATGTAGATTAAGTAGGTATCAAACTATTGAGTGAGATATTGTTTAGTGTATTGTCTTACAAATGAAACGATTTCGTCGTAGTCACTAAATTCAATTTTTATAAATATTGTTAAAAAAAATTTGGGATATTCTACTACAATGTTTAATTTTTTTATAGAAAATTAAATTCTTAAGTTGGGGTGTTTCGGCTTATAAAATTCGGAAATTTATGCAGTCAAACACATAAATTTATCATTTAAAAATATTTCATATAATTTAAAAACAATGTTTGAGAAACTCTGAAACTTATTTAAAAAAAATAAATTTGAGATTTTGTATTTGTCTATATTAATACAGATTTTCAGCATTCTAGCTTATATGGTTTTTGAGAATAAAACAAAAATTATTTTTAAAAAATTTACATCATAGGTAGGTGCATAAATTAAAGGAAATAAAATAAAAGAAAAAAATAACATAGTAGAGTTAGTGATAAAGCTCGCGTTATAAAATAGATAATAAATATGCTCTTGTACAATATTAGCTGGTTTTGTTTTATTTTTCGGTAGATTATTGAGATGTTCGTATAGCGCGTGTAATCGATTCAGTCTCCCAGGTGAGAGGTCCCGGGTTCGAACCACTACGGATCAATTTAGACATAAACATCACATGAAATTACATTCGGTGTTTGCCCAGAAAATATTTTTTGTTCGAAGAATCGACGCCATCTCATACGGACATTATCATTTTTCTGTATCACGCGTGGTTCGAAAACAACCGTTTTTTTTGTTGTTGTTTGTACCTAATTGTGTCGATTGTCGATCACAGTGGGTCAATGGTAAAGCGATTGACGCGTGAACAAAGGACACCGTGTTCAATTTCAAACACGCGTGTTCGGAATGATTTTTAACGCTTTTTTTACTCCCCATTCTGTTTTTCTTAAGAATGTTTTTTTTTTAATTTATTGATTTGGGTTAAAACAAGTTTGTATAGGTAGGTACCTCACAAAGGCGAGATTATTGCCACTAGGCAATACTTTCCAACCAAACCTAGCAAACTAAAGTTTCAAAAAAGTTAAAAATAAAACACTAACTCTGTCGGTATAAACTTCTATTTAATTATCTAACTGTCGATTAGTTAAAGAGAATTTAATTTTCTTGAACGAATCGACAGTATAAAGCCAAGACGGGTGTATGAAGGAACATTTTGTATGATGTAGTGTGTAGTGGACTTTTTGCATACCAACTTGTTGCATTTAACACATGAGATCCAACTGTCGATAGCGATAGTACGTAGGTATAGCTGAAGAATAAGTACCAAACTATAATCCCATAAATACAAATTATTTAATATTTTAAGATACTGTGAGTGCAGATGAGGTTACTTCTTATTCAAATCTATACAAAATGTTACACTGGTGTCTGCATTGTTGAAAATAGGGCTGCACTCACAGTATTAGTATTTTGACACACACACAAAACTCACATAAAATGTTCTACTCCGAATTCTGAGTAAATCCATGTATCTGAACATATATGCTGCGAGGCCTCTAGTAGGTGTTATTAGCATTCAAAAAGTCTACTACGCCATACAAAATTTTCCTTCGTACACGCATCTTGGCTTAATAATGTCGATTCATTCAGAGAATTGAATTCTCTTGAACGAATCGACAGTTGGAAAACACCAACATAGAGCCTTTATAGCATAAATGTTCTATATATATATATGGATGAATTCAGAATTTGAAGTAGAACATTTTGTGTGTTTTTTGTGTCCTGTGTGTGTATCCGTCCCCCCCTGTTACTGTTATTCCATGGAGTCCTTATATTAAGGAAGAACAACTATATAATAATAATAATAAAGGATTCTTTATATATCTTTTAACAAAACGTTATATGCATAAGAAGATAAAAAGATAGTAACATAAAGGAGTGTACAGAAATAGATAAATTAAGTTCGGGTATTATGGCACACCATAAGGACTTTCTTTAATAAAATTTCTTTCTTTATTCAATATGATGTATAAGATATATATTCAATATGATCATGTATATTCAATATGATGCGGAATATTCAATATGATGTATAAGATATATATTCAATATGATCATGTATATTCAATATGATGCGGAATATTCAATATGATGTATAAGATATATATTCAATATGATCATGTATATTCAATATGATGCGGAATATTCAATATGATGTATAAGATATATATTCAATATGATGTATATTCAATATGATGCGGAATATTCAATATGATGTATAAGATATATATTCAATATGATCATGTATATTCAATATGATGCGGAATATTCAATATGATGTATAAGAATATGTGAAAGAAATCGGTCGAAACTGGATCGAACCCGGGTTCAATGGATCGTTAGTGAGGTGATATAACCACTCTCCCATCGACTTATCAACCAATATCACTGATAGGCGAGGTATGTTCTTTTGGTCCAATGGACTATCGATCAATTTATTGAATATTTTGTAAAGAAAGAGGATATGTAAATTTTCTTAGTTTTTCATAAGTGCCATTGTAATGCATTTGTGTGTACCTAATTGTATATTTGTATTTTATTGTATGTTTTATTGATTTATAACTTTCTGTGGGTATCTATACCTACCTATATAATTTGTATTCTGGCGAGAGACTTAACAAAAGACAATTTCTTCTAACCAATCAGAGTTAGTCCAATGTGTAGGTAGGTACTATAGCAATTTAAATAAATAAAATAATAAGTACATAAATAATCCAATAATCCCCTCCTCATTCACTAAAGATCCCTCCTCCTCATCCTGAAACATACTCGTTAGTTGTACCTACATATAAGTATGTGGATATTTTTATCAATCTTTTTTACTCCTCACTAACCCAAGGGCTATTTTTGTTATTGCAGATTGTCAACTAGTATCACGCTGATATTGTATGTGTGTGTGTGTGTGTGTGTGTGCGTGTGTGTGTGTGTGTGTGTGTGTGTGTGTGTGTGTGTGTGTGTGTGTGTGTGTGTGTGTGTGTGTGAGGGTGTGTGTGTGTGTGATTATAGACTAAAGTAGGTAATCATTAGATTCTATTCAAATTTTGCAAATTTGTATATCTAATACCTACTCACTCAGACTCCATTAGATTTTGATAGAATATCTGAATAGTGCTTCTCAATTTTTTTAAATGTCAAATTTTTCAAAGTGACCCCAAGCTCAGGAAACTTAAAATTTGAAATTTTTATTTTCAAATAGGTAAAAAGGCACATCACCTTCATAAAATGGCATTGAAGAAATATCAAGTTTACATAATAAAATATTGAAATAACAAAATAATTTAACAATTTAATTTAGTTTCAAGTTTTCATAATAAAATATTGAAATAAAAAAATAATTTAACAAATTAATTTCATGAAAATACTAAATATTTTCCTTACAAAATTTGAATACTTTATAGAATGACCTGTTAGTGAGGTGTTTATCGTTGGCCACAACCCACTCGTTTAATTTTTTTTTATAATGTATTATTTTATGTTTCCTATTATTGTATAATCATTCATTTTAATCGAAGAAAGCATTTTTGCCTCAAATTTCAAAAATTCTTAAAATTCACAAATATTGTAGGTAATGTTAACTTAAAGCTGTAGCTTTCCGAGATGGAACAAATAAACAAATAAATATTAGGTAATCACACGACAAAAATAAAAAAGACAAAAAAAAACAATACATAGCAATGATAGGAAAACAAAAGGATAAGGGGAGGAAGAAGGAATCGGTTTTTTATCAGATAGATTTTTTGCTTTAGCCATTTTTAACATTGTAGGTATGACATGAGTGATTACATACTTACCAATATAAATTCTCAGCTAGTAATTTAGATCGCATAAAATTATGCTGACTTAATTTTAAAACATCTGTTTGTCTATCAACAATATTAACGTTAATTTTTTCTAGTAATCCTTCGAAGCTTAATTCCTATAATTATCAGCAATTTAGCAGCATTTATCGCACATTGTGTGAATGTTTAATATATATCTGCTATGTTAATACATAGACGCATGTACCTATCTATTGTTATTCTCGCATAAATATATTACTTAATCTTACAGCTGTTAAGATTTAAACGATCACGCAGTCCATATATTATACGTCTTTTATAAAATATAAAATAATTAAGTATAATAATCTACTTATAAAGGTGAAAATTAAATAATATTAATCTACCTATCTCTGCGAATCTTTATTCATCTTAATGGAACGATGGTTTCGCCTTGTAAGAGCGATTTTATTATTTTATTTTACTTTGGCACATGTTACAAAACAAAAATATTATATGCTACCAAAATACCCACACATTAAACATATAACATGTTTATTATAAAAACAAAATTTAAATCATGGTAAAATATTACTCATAGTAGTACATTATTAATTAATTCATTTAATTATTTTTCCATTGTAAGTACCTACCTATTAATTATTTATTTATTTTAAACATTTTGTAGACATGTGCACAATGGCGGACCTATATTGCCATATCTTCCTAACATCCATATTCATTTGGTGAGATAAATTGTGTTTATGACACGTACCAATTTATGTAAATAAAATATATATTAAAACATATAAAACAAAAACAGTAAAAAAAAATGGAGGGGAGAGAAGAAGAGGGGATAAGGAGACAAATTTAAGTGTTATGCAATATGAATGGCAGGCTAAATAGTAAATGTAGAAAACCTTTTCCCCATTACCCACAATATATTCGTCTTTGAAATAATGAACAGTTTATTTTTACATCTTCATTATATAGCTTTAATTTTTTTTATTTGAATTTGTTGGAAACTTTTCTTGTAAAATTACTTTATTAAAACAATTTTTTATTTTATTTACTGTAAGTAACTAAAAACACTACAAGGCCTGAATTGGATTTTTACTTCCATCGAAAGAGAATATGAATATCTACCGGCTGAGTTTTTTTACTATTTTTATAACTATTTAAAAAAATGTACATCGCAGATTTGCTGTATATACCTACAATATTTTTTCGTGTTTCATATATTAATATTAGAAGGAAATTTAGTGTGCATATTTTAGTACATCGGTATGATCAATTTTTGATTGTCAATTCAAGTAAAATAAAATCTATATAAAAAATGTTCGATCAATTCTAGTCAATTCAAGTAAAACAAAATCTGTATAAAAATGTTCGATCAATTCAAGTAAAATAAAATCTGTATAAAAATGTTCGATCAATTCAAGTAAAATAAAATCTGTATAAAAATAAAATCTGTAAAAAAAATACTGTATCAAAATAAAATCCCAACAGTAAAATGTTATTGTATTATTTTTTGAACGGTGTTATATTTAACGACGATCCTGCGGCCGCTTCCCTCAGCAGTGAAGAAAATAAACTCAACATTGTATCATCATTTAATAACTAAAATCCCATATATTTTGTTTATTGGCAACATTTACCAAGGGGATAATAAAACCCCTTTTACTGGCAATACAAAGTAATCGAGATGAACTCCTACAAGAACTAACAAAACCATCGAGAAGCTGGCATAAAAAAATGAGAATAATTTACTGTACGGGGTCAAAATTACCTCTGCCTCTAAAACAACTGTGAATAAATAATTCAAGGAATATTTTATAATAATTCGTATATAATCCACTCAGATACGTCTTTATTTATCAATTCAAAAATATAAAACTAAAAAAATCGTGATTTTAGACTACCCTATCCTTTCGCTGATTTTTTTTTAAAGTTGCACTTTTAATAATAGGCAAGCATATTACATTTTCAACTATTCAAATTCTGTTCTTAGTAATTTACTCAAATTATAAATAAGTAGACTCATTTAGGCATTGATAGACTCATTTAGGCATATTTTTTACTTTGTCCACTTCTCAGGCAACACAACACAACACGACACGACACGGGACGGCACAACACAAAACAATATAAAACAATACAAAACAAAACAACACAACACAAAACAACACATTACAACACAACACAACTCAATGCAACATTACAATTTCGTACCTCAGCACCTGATAAAAATTCTGGATACGATGAAATATTTAATTGGTTTGTAATACCTATATTATATGGAGAGATGAAGATGGTAGGTAAACATGGTCCATACTTATCTATCTTATCAACATCCGTAATGTTGATTACCTAAAATTTTTATTTATTTTTTAAAATATTAAAAATAAATACTTAAATATACTTTATAATTTACCCCAGTTTCCAATTTATGTGTTAACTTCGATATAAAAATGTATTAAAGCTAAAAATATTCATATTTCAATAATCTAATTTTGTATCAACAAAGCAAGTCTGTAGGTTTGAACCAACATAATAAATTTTCATGACATGGAAACTAATTTCTACCTATACTTAATAGTTAATAGTTATTCATACATAGGTATAATAATGTGCAAATGATGGTAACTCGTCTTGTAGCTGTCACTTTTTAATGGTGTTTTTCAGTGGTTAACCAAAATGACATCTTTTTAAAACGCAAACCGAAAACATTCCTAAAATATGTTAGAAAATTGCAATAAAACGGTCGTTAAGTTAAAGCTTAGTAAATATTTGACGATATTAGGTATATTAGTCACATAGGCATTATATTTTATAGCCTTATATTGCAACAAATTGTATAATATTTAGTTTTAATGTGTTAAGGTACATATTCTATGTATATGTTCTATAACGATGTAGGTATTTGGAACTAAAGATTTTTTTAGAAATATATTGTAATCCTGTATCTTTCCATACACTTGAATCCATATTCAGAGACAAATGTTAAGGAAGCCGCGAGTCAATGTGACGTCACATACCTTAAGGAAACCTCAAGAATTTCAAAATAAAAATACTCAGAGACATATTCCACCTTGGAAGAGGCTCAGCCTAGTCAGGTGTATATGTATATATTTATATGATTTTGAATTGCATTTTTTTTTCTAATTTTATTATTTGTAGGTATTATAAAAATGTGTTTTGGTTATTTAAAATTAAAAAATCTTATGGAAGCCTTGGGCCTTCAAGGTAGGTACCAACCTACAGATCGATTTCGTTATTCAAGAACTAATATGACGTCACCTTGATAATCTTCAGTAATTAAAAAAAAATAGTAGGTACATGGCATTTTGTTATTCAGAAATACATGTGTCTGTTCTAAGCACGCTCATTCTGCTATTTTGAGGGCGCATTCTTTTCTTCGGGTGAAAGATAATAAAAAAAAGGAAAGCGGAGATAGAAGATTTTGAATAACTATGAAAGAACGAGTGAGGAATACTATATTTCTCTCTGTAAAACATATTTAAATAATATATCGCATTATTTTCCGATTGTGTAGGTACCTAATGAATAAAATATTGAAAAATGAAAATATTAAATACATAGGTAGTCAAGCAACAAAATGATCCATCATTTATAAATCGTTTTATCAGTAGCAAAGAGTAACGGATAAACAGATTGTCTTTGTATGACGAAACATACCTATCATCAGTATCTTTTCTTTCCTTGGCGTGCCTTGGAGGGCGACACTTACCCTCAATATAACTTAAAGGCCCAAGGCCTCCTTAATACTCGTATTTGTCTCTGAATTACGGGTATTAAAAGTAACAATTACAAAAAAATCTGATTATCAAACATTTACAACTAATCGGTAACAAACAAATGTCAACTAAATGCCATTTACATTCACTTCAGCATTTAACTGGCTATTATAAAATTGTTTATTGAATGTACTTATCTATTATTATAATCTCATCAAATTGTAATTAAATTCTTATGACATGTCCCTGACGAAATACTAACGTAGCCTTTTACACTCTGCTATGCATTTATATTGCGCGTATAAAATATTAATTAATATAAGTACCTACTTATTGCATTGTAAGATCTCTATGGGTATTGGAAAAGTGACGAGTCCAAGTATCCGAACTAGGATTTGTAGGTACCTACTCGTCACTTTGACTTAATAAAATGTATGTATGTAGGTACCTATAATAATTTAATATCTGTAATAATTTAATGTGTCAGTGAAAGCTTACTTTGTATAAAAAAAAATATAGAGCAAATGAAAAAAATAATATATTTTGAAATATTACCTATCACAAAATTGTTATCACAGTCATCTACATATATTTGGTATTCCGGAACCTCCTCTACCAAGTAGCTCAAACACTGCAATAAGTATTGGGTCATGTTTTGGTTCATCACTGGGTCCGCCTCCAGTTTTGTAATAATTGTTTACCCTAACTTTTGAGATATGTACTTTTGACTCTGTGGAAGACCACATCTCGAAATTTCTTTCGAGCGCGCGCCTAGCGACGGCAAGTACATTTGTTTATCGCTAGGCCGAGTTCATCGCCCGCAACGTCAAACAAGTGACAATACTCCTCAACTGGGTATGACACTTCAAATAAATAAGTCTAGAAAGTTCGAGGACATTGAACTTGCTACCCCCAGCGCAGCACTATTTAAGGGAGTCTACACCTCTACACGTCGTCACTTCATTTCCGTATTTTCGTCACTTCGTTCGTCACTTCACGCCGCCGTTCTCGACCACACCGTCTCGCCGACACTTCATCTCTCGACCTCGCGAGCACGATGGTACTTCACCATGTGAAGATTCGGACACTTCGAACACACCCGCTAACTCGCTCGTTATACCTACTCATCTTGAGAAAGTTCCTTTGTAAGTTATTTCATCAATTGTAAATTTACCTTTAAGCAAACTATTAATCGTGATCAATATACTCATTGTTACTTTTGACCATTCTTTCTTCTTCTCTCTAAACCACTGTCCTTGTGTTCTTATTTCAAATCATATCCACTTGGGATATAGTAAACTCCCTTTACTGGTATCCCCTCCGGTTACCAACCAGCTTTAACTCCATTTTTAGCTTGTCCCACATTTTTTAAGGGATTCAATTGGTCTGAAACAATTATAAATATTGTATATCAAAACACGAAATATTGAAATTGCAAACACACTTTGAATATATTCACTTATTTTCTCCTGTAATAATTAAACAACTCTTACCTGGGTATTAATGAAGTTGTATTATATTGTCGATGGACATCAAGCCATGCGCATTCCTTTTGTTTGTTGGTAGATCCGTCAGTTTTTTTATTCAATATTGTCGATGTTTTCAAATCAATTAAATTAACTAGTTTCATCTTGTCTTCCGGGCTGAAATTGTATTGTCTTCTTTTTTTCCCATCCATTTTACGTTTAGGTAAATAAGTAAAAAAATAAACAGATAAATGTCAATGAATGAAATCAATGCGCACCTAACTTCAATCTCGATGTAATGTTGCCATTATTAGTAAAATAAATTCCAACCATTTCTTACCTGGGAGACATCCTAACTGTTATTGTGAAACGCAACATTAGGAAACACCCAGTTAGGGAGTTAGGTAATTCTTCCGTAGGAAGTTACTTATGATACCCCGGTGAAACTGGCCATAAGGCTTTTTGTACTACTCAACATGAGGGGAAGAAGACATAATTTTCTGAACCCCCCCCCCCATTCCAGAACGGATGTAGTGGCCCACAGCACTCTGGTGCGTATTATGGAAAAATTGAACTCACTCTCGGACGAGGTAGATATTTTCCATTGAAATATAGGGCACATCAAATCATACCATAAACAGAGATAGCCGTCGGTGAATCGCATATCACACTGTGATTGGCAGCAGCTGTCGTAAAAAAAAAATAATATGGCACAAATATTCCTTTTCTGCGCCACATTCACAAACGACGCAAACTGGATAATCTTTTATTTTATTCCTGTGTAAATGGTTTGGGATACCTACACCAGTTACCAATCTCCATTATGACTATTCAATATATAATTGAATGTCTTGGCTTAGCTGCGATTTTCTGTTGAACTGAAGCATATTTTTATTTTATTTACAATACTCATGGTTACCCTACATATTATATTTTTTTTTGTTGTTGTATTATGTGTCATTTATATTATTTAAAAAAATATTGTTGCAAGTGGTTTATAAGTACCCAACTGGCGACATTAGTGACATGTTGTTTTGTATAATATTATGTATTTTTGTGTCACATTTATGTCTGTCAAAAATGTGAATTTATTTAACCTTGATACAGGTTTATCCTAGTGAGGTTCAATACATTATATAATATTAATTGTACTCAATAGATAGTAAGTAGGTACCCAACTGGCGACATTAGTGACATGTTGTTTTGTATAATATTATGTATTTTTGTGTCACATTTATGTCTGTCAAAAATGTGAATTTATTTAACCTCGATACAGGTTTATCCTAGTGAGGTTCAATACATTATATAATATTAATTGTACTCAATAGATAGTAAGTAGGTACCCAACTGGCGACATTAGTGACATGTTGTTTTGTATAATATTATGTATTTTTGTGTCACATTTATGTCTGTCAAAAATGTGAATTTATTTAACCTCGATACAGGTTTATCCTAGTGAGGTTCAATACATTATATAATATTAATTGTACTCAATAGATAGTAAGTAGGTACCCAACTGGCGACATTAGTGACATGTTGTTTTGTATAATATTATGTATTTTTGTGTCACATTTATGTCTGTCAAAAATGTGAATTTATTTAACCTCGATACAGGTTTATCCTAGTGAGGTTCAATACATTATATAATATTAATTGTACTCAATAGATAGTAAGTAGGTACCCAACTGGCGACATTAGTGACATGTTGTTTTGTATAATATTATGTATTTTTGTGTCACATTTATGTCTGTCAAAAATGTGAATTTATTTAACCTCGATACAGGTTTATCCTAGTGAGGTGCAATACATTATATAATATTAATTGTACTCAATAGATAGTAAGTAGGTACCCAACTGGCGACATTAGTGACATGTTGTTTTGTATAATATTATGTATTTTTGTGTCACATTTATGTCTGTCAAAAATGTGAATTTATTTAACCTCTATACAGGTTTATCCTAGTGAGGTTCAATACATTATATAATATTAATTGTACTCAATAGATAGTAAGTAGGTACCCAACTGGCGACATTAGTGACATGTTGTTTTGTATAATATTATGTATTTTTGTGTCACATTTATGTCTGTCAAAAATGTGAATTTATTTAACCTCGATACAGGTTTATCCTAGTGAGGTTCAATACATTATATAATATTAATTGTACTCAATAGATAGTAAGTAGGTACCCAACTGGCGACATTAGTGACATGTTGTTTTGTATAATATTATGTATTTTTGTGTCACATTTATGTCTGTCAAAAATGTGAATTTATTTAACCTCGATACAGGTTTATCCTAGTGAGGTTCAATACATTATATAATATTAATTGTACTCAATAAATTGTAAGATTTATGTAAAATAAATAAAAATAAATATATCCTTCCTCTGACATGAGAAGATAATATTATGACCTATTACTATGTATTTTTTTATTTCCAAATAAAAAAGAATTACATAAGCCATAATTACATAACAATATTAATACAAAATTAAATACAAATAAAAAATATATATCAATATTATATTCCGAGGTAATACCTATTCAAAATGAGTAGCTGTGCAAGTATTTAGTCAGTCAAGATTTAGGTACTCCGAGCGTATTGTATGTACATGTGTTAAGACATGAGTGAGATCCGTCATTTCAAAACATTAGTAAGATCCCTCTCACACTCTTCTCTGCCCCTGTCCATTGTTACTGCCACTTTGTTACTAATTTGTTTATATTGCTATTGTTTGGTAGGAGTAATTGAAGTAAGTCAGGTATTATTTTATTATACATCCGTGGCGCTAAGTAAATGTAATGTCTCTGTGCAAAAGTAGTATGTACCTACAGTTAGCAGTGGTAGTAGTAACTTTTATTTAGACGTAAAAAAATACAAAATTAATGCATCTAGTGTTGGATGTAGCAAAGTTCTGCTTCTTGTGTTAAACGTCAGTGTGTGTTGTGGTAAGTATTTTGATGGATCATTATGCATTATTTTAATAAATGTCTTAATTTACAAACTTAATAACCAAATAAACAAGTAAATATACAATTTTCGTATGTCCAGCACTCCAAATTCTTTAAAAAGTTGATTATAGGGATATATTATGTTTGGTCCATATCTGTTTAATTTAAAATATTATCATCTGAAACTGGAGTTCCATACTGTTCTTCCAGCCCAACTGACGATTAGTCATGAGTTCCACCTGGTACCTACCTATTAGGTATTGAAGCAGGGACATATTGAAAACAACTTAAATATCAATATTATTTTTTTACGATCAGTTTAAAGGTACTGGTGTGCTATTGCCCATAAACAACTGCATATTAAAACGTACAAGTCAACTGACTCAGTTCTCTGGAGTACCACATACCAATTACTTTAACGTTGTAAAGAAGATTAAGACTGTCGACAGTCACTGTCGAGAGGAACTCTCACGTGCGAATGATTAATAATAATGCTGACTGTGATGGGTCCACGTAGTTCAGATCGTCTAACACATACTGCGTTGGTGTCTAAAGTAGGTACCTACTACAGAAAGCCAACAAAAGATCCCCTACAATCATGCAGGTTAAGCAGTGCATCTCAAATGTTTGCAGAGCGGTGGTTCCATGGGTTTGCCGCTCTCCAAAGACAGAAGATAGCCAGTGCAAGAATAAGGATGTAGGGAAATTCCATTGCTCAAGTAGCTGGTTCAACATGGGCATCAATTATGCAATGATTTAAATAGATATTTACGGTTTTACTATTTTGCTTATTTTTGTTTCTATACAGCATACTTACTTACTCAGCCTCTTCTTGAGTCCAGTATTGGACAAAAGCCTCCCGCTTGGACTTCCACTGGTCTCTATCCTGTGCCATTCTTCGCCATTCAGGACCTGCCACTTTTTTGATGTCATCGGACCATCTGGTCTGCAGGGGCCTTCCCACGCTTTTGCTTCCCGTTCTTGGACTCCAGTCCATCACAATTTTTGTCCATCGTCCATCTGACATCCGATATCCGGGTCATGTATCTCGGATGTCTATACAGCATGCTGATTTGTTATTATTTTTATTTTTATGTTTAATTCAGGAACCTATAGACATAGCTCTAGGCCTCTTGTATATCTCTCCTGGCTTCTCTGCACTGAAATGATAATATTTCAACAGGATGAATGACCATTATAAGATGAAATATTATACTTTCGTGCCTAATACGTTATTAGAATATGGATTGATTATCATTTCTTTAAAAAAACTTTCTGAAATCAGTTTATAATTGTTATAATTAACGTCGCGCTTTTTCTAGTAGATTTTTGTAGAATCGAGGAATTCGACCTATGAAAAGAGTAAGATTTAAAGATAGCGTCCATACATACGCAGCGGACGGATCGGATTTTCGACTCTTTCGATCTGTAGGTACAAACGCTAGCCTTAGGAAGCTATAGTAAGCTATATAGTATATTTTGAAAATGATTTTGCCAGTACCCTCAAAAGATACGTCTTTGAAATAAGAAACAGTTTGTATTTACATCTTTACTCTCTTGCATGAGTTTTTTTTTTAATTTCTTCTTCTTATTATTATTATATTAGACCGTAGATCTCTTTTTCTAGAAAGCTATTCCTGTGAAGCTGAGGTCCAGCTATCCTCCCACCTCTTCGGTGGTCTGAAAATGAAAAAAATTAAGATTTTGAAATTTGAATTTGTTTCATACTTTTTTTGTAAAATAAGTTTAAGTATTTTTTTATTTTATTTTATTTTATTTTATTTTATTTTATTTTATTTTATTTTATTTTATTTTATTTTATTTTATTTTATTTTATTTTATTTTATTTTATTTTATTTTATTTTATTTTATTTTATTTTATTTTATTTTATTTTATTTTATTTTATTTTATTTTATTTTATTTTATTTTATTTTATTTTATTTTATTTTATTTTATTTTATTTTATTTTATTTTATTTTATTTTATTTTATTTTATTTTATTTTATTTTATTTTATTTTATTTTATTTTATTTTATTTTATTTTATTTTATTTTATTTTATTTTATTTTATTTTATTTTATTTTATTTTATTTTATTTTATTTTATTTTATTTTATTTTATTTTATTTTATTTTATTTTATTTTATTTTATTTTATTTTATTTTATTTTATTTTATTTTATTTTATTTTATTTTATTTTATTTTATTTTATTTTATTTTATTTTATTTTATTTTATTTTATTTTATTTTATTTTATTTTATTTTATTTTATTTTATTTTATTTTATTTTATTTTATTTTATTTTATTTTATTTTATTTTATTTTATTTTATTTTATTTTATTTTATTTTATTTTATTTTATTTTATTTTATTTTATTTTATTTTATTTTATTTTATTTTATTTTATTTTATTTTATTTTATTTTATTTTATTTTATTTTATTTTATTTTATTTTATTTTATTTTATTTTATTTTATTTTATTTTATTTTATTTTATTTTATTTTATTTTATTTTATTTTATTTATTCCTTTATTTTTTTTTATTTTATTCTTTTTTTATTCTTTTTTGCAAGTAACTAAAAAACTACAAAAATGTATTTCAATCGAAAGAGAATATTTTAATTAGGTAGGTACTATTCTTGCTATTTAAAAAAAAACTCTAAATTTTACCTTTTCTTCGCGATAAAATTGTTGTATATCATATATTAGGTGATATACAGTATTGTTTCGTGTTTCATACATTAGAAGGTAATTTAGTGTGCATTTTAGTGTACCTACATCCGTATATCCAAAGTACACCTTCCTTTATAATGTTCGATCGCGATAGTATTAGCAACAAGTGTCACTATCGTCTTGGTATCATGTCTTTAGTATATTTTTATGGTACTTACTTAACCATACAAAAAATATTATCTACTCAACATTACTATGCGGGTTCATCCTTACAAATACATTACATATATTATATATTATGTATTTTGAAGAGTAGGCACCTACTTAAAAGAACTTCAACAATGAGTTTAAATCCAAATAATGTTATTTTCCATCCCGTTTTGCAAAAGAACAGTATTCAAAGCCATGGATGAATGTTTAGATTAAATTGAATCACGCCATTTATGAATCTGGAGCCTTCTTCTTTTAGCCATCTCTCCACTGCTGGATGTTGGCCTCTTCTTCCATTCGTCTTATTTTGGGCTTTTTTTGAACGGGGACAATCGGTCCACCTTTTCTGAGGCTGACCTATTCCTCTTTTCATATCCCATGGTCTCCATTTCATAATTCTGGGTGCCCATCTGTCCATTCCCTGTCTGGCAACATGACCCGCCCGTTGTCATTTGAGTTGTGCAACTCGATCCATGACATCAATAACTTTTGTCTGGTGTCTGATTTCCTCATTTCTTATTATGTATTTGAGACTAAGGCCCAGCATTTGCTTTTCCATGGATCTTTGAGTGTATGAACGAATCTGGAGTAGGTAGAGAGAAGCGAACGACATAGTATCACCTATCGGTTAAATCCCAAAATAGCGTAATTTATTATTAGACTTATATTAAACATGTAAGTTCTGCCAATATCCCTATATCCTGTCCTCCTAGTCTCTCTTTTCTCTCCTTTCTCTTCACTTCCATAGTTGTTGTATATATGTGTGTGTATGTATGTGTATGTATATGTATGTATATATTTATGTATGTGTGTGTGATGGTGTGTAAGGGTGTGTGTGTGTGTGAGGGTGTGTGTGAGGGTGTGTATGAAGGTGTGTGTATAAATGTCTTTGACTTGTAAACTGTTATTTGTTTTATATATTGTGTTGATGGAATGCTTTTTTTTGGCTCTAACACTGTAAAAATAATATTGTATCATTAAACAGTAAATGAGCTGTTCTTCCCAAAGAAAATAAATAAATAAAAACTAAAGTAAACCTAACTTAGCATGACCTTATTCTTCTTCTTCTTCTACACGTGCTATATATGGTTTCCGTCTGCCAAATCCACATGCACCGTCGCCTCAAGCTTTTCCATCAGTAACAATTTGAGGTCCTCACATTTGGGTCCACGTAGGATGTGACCAAAAATTTGCGAATAAAATTTAAGTTGTGGATGCATATTCTAGTTTACTGCGTATTCTATATTTATTTAGTATTATAAGTAGTAATTTATATAGTGTTATAATGCATGTTTTATAAGTCTGTTTTGGAAATAAATATGCACGCATACACACCTACTAATGCACATAATGTTCATTTAAAATACACTAAACAAATAAATGACACATTAATGTCGTTATTAGTATGTTTATGAGAGCGAAACATGGACACTGAAAATATGAAGATAATTCCAAAAGAAGATGTGTGAGTGATGTAGTAGATTGGTACATAAATACATTAAATGTATTTATAGCAGTATGACTATTTAGAATGTTTTCATAAATGAAGAAATGTCACAGAGTTTTCACGCTTCGCCTCAAATATGTCCGTCATTAGGCGTGCTCGAATATACACAGCTTCTCAAACAGGGCGGAAAGGGGCGCCATCGTGATTTTATATTAAAATGCTCTGTCGGGACAGTCATTCATATGTTCATTCGTCTAAAACGTCCACAATAAAAAACAGAAAACACAAAATTAAAACGAGAGAAAAAAGATAGTTGACATTCAAAAGAGTGTGAAATATGACAGAAAAAGGAATCGGCATGAAGAAAATTATTCAATATTCAGCTGCGGATCTGAACTGGTTCGTACCCATCTAGATAACATGTCATTTAGCTCAAGAAAAGAAAAAAGAAAAGATAACTCAATTTATGGAAGTGAAGTTGCCTGTCACGTGACAACTGTCACTTCCATACATTTAGGTATCCATTCTTATACTAAATGACACGTTGTCTTGGGGGGTAGCAGTAGTGAATCGGATTTGTATTGGATTTTTATTTTGTTTTATTCTGGGAACAGACAGTTAGGTAGGTATGTACAATTTATAAGACAAAATAAAACACTATGGGGCTGTTTCACCAGGTCCCAAATATCTCTCGATTATGCCTATTCAGCGGTTATGTCTCAAGTAAAGTAAAAAATGCGTTTCACCACTCCTGAATAGCGCTACTCGTCAGATAAAGTGACAAGTAACTTATAGGGAACTTTACCTACCCAGTAAAGTTATTCGGAACTTTATTTGTCACTTTGACAGTTGCATTTCATTGCCGGTATCACGTGTTTCATTGTTATTTTCTTTTAAATATGATTTTATTCGAGGCAATAGACGATGTTTTTGATGCGGAAATGTTTCCTACACAAATAGATAAAATATTAGGCCATGAAAATATTACTTCGTCAAATTCGATGAAGTTGATTTTAAAAGAAAATTTCGCTTGTCAAAGCTTACAGTATCAATGATATGTGACTTGATAAAATATCGAATTACGACAAATACAATGAAGTAAATACATACTTTGATATATAAAACATAACTTCATTATATTTGTTATTTAAATAATGTCATTCAAATGTAAAATTAAGTATTAATTTAAATACATAGAATATTGTTTATTGTTATTTAAATTCAAAAGATTCGATCTTAACGTACCTAAAAATTAAACGTCAAAATGAAACGCATTTGGCGGTTGTCCATAGAAGAATTTGAAAACTAGTACATTTCTATGTATTTGTCTATGAAAATGCGACGTTGCCATCGTTATTCGTCAATTTACTATTCGGAACTTATCCAACGATGGTGAAACGCAAATTTTATTCAAAACATTTTAACCGGCGAATAGCAATATTTGCCGAATTGTTATTCGAGACTTATTCGGAGTTTGGTGAGTCAGCCCCTATATGTATATACAAAACCAATAAACATTTACGAAAGTATTTTTCATTTTGACGATTTGTTTGATGTAACAATAATGGCAACAAATAAACGGTTTATTATTATTATTATTACTATTATCTATATTTTAAAAACGACTGCAACGGATGCGGAGTAAAATATTATAAAACCAAAAAGATCGAAGACTGGATACTGTTTAAGTTGTGCTCGAATTGGTTGTGCATGAACACTGCATAAAATTATCTGACATGTGGCCATAAGAACTTGGCTTATAAATATAAAGAAGATAACAAAAGGAACCTGCCAAAAAAATTAAATTTGGTACCTACGGTTATCACTCCAATAGTACTATGGCCAAAACGAAATAAAATAGATAGTTGAAGATAGTTAAAAGCATGGGAAATAAGACAGAAAAAGAAATCGGCATGAAGAAAATAATTCAACATTCAGTAGCGGATCTGAATTGATTCCTGCCCCCCTAGACAACTTGTCATTTAGCTCAAGAAAAGATAACTCAATGTATGGAAGTTACAGTTGCCTGTCACGTGAAAGGCAAATGTCAAACTCCTGTATTTTTTCAGATCAACATTTGAGAACTTATGAGTTTTGCCAAAGACTGTATTAACTTCAGAAGAAATCCGTTTGATGGAAAGAGTCTTGTAGTTAAGTCGACGCACCACGCGTGATTTAACCTAACTAATTGCTCTACTACAGATGATGTACATACCTACCTACATTGGTTTGTATCTATGGAGAAGATGGTAAGATGAAGTAGAAGATACATTGGTACAATCTGGACAGACAAGGACAGCATCATGTCATCCAGACGGTGGAACTAACTAGACTTCCTTCAATTTTAAAATTCATTGTGATGACCATAATTCTTCTTATACATCATAATGAAACAAAATGCAGTTATAGTTTTCGGCAGATAAGAATAAAAAGAAATTACGTAGGCTGCACAGGGCGTAAATTTTAATGTTCGCTATAATTATGTTATATCTAGCAAACGATATTCTCATACATGCATACTCTCATACATGGATAGGTAGGTATACTTATGTATATCATGACACATCAATATTTTGAGATTCAATATTACTGTTGCATTTTATCCTACCTACTTCCTTTCATAGGTATTTTTTTTTTATTTTCAAGGCATTGCATCCTATTGGATGATTTGTGCCAAAAAAAACGACAAATTAACAATTTAAGATAAACAAATAAACTCAGACATTGTACTGAAATGAAAATATAAAATTTTTAAAAATACATAAGAATTAAATAAACAAATTAACACAAACAAATAAACTCAGACATGGAACTAAAATAAAGATATAAAATTTACAAATACATAAGAAGGAAATATACAAATTGACACAAACAAATAAACTTAGACATGGAACTAAAATAAGGCTACAAATTTGCCTACAAAAATCAGTCAGCATCAAGAGCACGCCGCGTGAACATATGTTTCGGACTCTCATCAAATCTTGTAAAATAATTCATTCAAATCAAACATCGCCATCCAACTTATCAGTGTGTTTGTGATTATTGTGTGAGGTGAGCATCAGGAGGCATTGGGAAATATCTGAACCAGACCAGGAAAGATAGGTAAATATTCCATCTTTTCGTTCCTCCTAAAACTAGTGGCATACACATTTAGTATTTTGCTTATTGTAAAATAACTCTAGGACAATCACTTATTCTTACGTTGCTTGGTTATGCCGATGTAGGTATGCTATTTGGATGCTAATGAAGTGCATCTTATTAATTTTAACGCCTTCAGAATATATGTATCAAATTCATCTTTAAGTTCAAAATGTTTGATAATATATCATCTAAACGCAATCTTCTTTGTTGGTGTAATAGGTATTCACATTCTATCACTACTGTACAATAATCTCTCTAATTCAAACCTGCCACAGTGTCTTAAAAACAAATTCACTTACACTAAAAAGAATTTCATGTCCAAATTAACCTATCCATCCAACTATAATATAACCTATCCAACTATATTGACTACAAAACATTTCGTTTTGTGCTACTAAATATTTTGTGCCCTCAGCTAAACAGTACAATCATAAATATATTTACTTTCATTACTGATAACAAAGGTTTGGCTAAAATGCAGGTAGCCAATTCGATTGTGATAATTTTTTTTTCAGTGTATTAATCCAATCATGGACTCCGAACCACTGAACGTACGACACTATCCATCACCAACCATAACAAAGAAATTTCTCAGCTCGTCGTTCAGACTATTCAGCAAGACTATGGAATATTCTAAGTCCGGATATTGCGTCGTCTAACTCACTTTTAAGAAAAAACTCAGCCGGTAGATTTTCATATTCTCATTCGATTGAAGTAAAAATCTACTTCATAGGCTTTGTAGTTTTTTAGTTACTTACAATAGGAAATTAAAAAAGGGTTTTACCAAAACTAATATTGCAAGAAAAGTAAGTATTAAACAAATTCAAATTTCAAAAAAGTCATGCAATAGAATAAATAAGTACATACAAACTTTAATTAAAATCTAAAACAGTATGTTTTAGATTTTACGTATATTGTTTATTGGTCGATAGCTATTTCGCCTACCTATACTAGGTGGTGGAAAAGATAAAGGTATAGGGAGTTACCTTGCCTCGATATTTATTGTGCTGGTTCTGAATAATCTTTTCACCACATTCACAGCGTAGTATGAAAACTTTGACACTTCACTAGTAATTCACAAGTTAATTAATTTCAGCGGATTTTGAAGATATAATTTTAAGAGCGGTGCGGTGCGGTGTGTTAGTCAAGATGACAGTTGATATAATGAGAAAATTTATATGCAACAATACTTTTTTGCATATAGCTGGCAGGTATGTAGGTAGGTTGTTTTTAGGCCGAGGTAAACTAGGATAGGAAAGGAAAGATGTGTGTGTGTGTGTGTGTGTGTGTGTGTGTGTGTGTGTGTGTGTGTGTGTGTGTGTGTGTGTGTGTGTGTGTGTGTGTGTGTGTGTGTGTGTGTGTGTGTGTGTGTGTGTGTGTGTGTGTGTGTGTGTGTGTGTGTGTGTGTGTGTGTGTGTGTGTGTGTGTGTGTGTGTGTGTGTGTGTGTGTGTGTGTGTGTGTGTGTGTGTGTGTGTGTGTGTGTGTGTGTGTGTGTGTGTGTGTGTGTGTGTGTGTGTGTGTGTGTGTGTGTGTGTGTGTGTGTGTGTGTGTGTGCGTGCGCGTGTGTACCCAACTTTGCGTAACCACTAGGTATCAACTTACCCAATAATATAAATTAAGTCTTAAAGATGCCCTAACAAGGCGAAATAGCTATAGAACAATAAGCAATACACGTAGAATCTAAAATATACTGTTTTAATTTTTTATTTAAATTAAAATGGAATTCTATAAAGTATATTATTCACAATTACCTACATATTTCAAATATGTAGGTATCTTTTGAGGGTACTGGGGAAATATTTTCAAAATATACTATATAGCCTACTATAGCCTCTTAATATAATCACCGTTCCATTTTTTCATCGGTTAAAATGTAGTCACCCTATGGTCGTATTTCGTCTGTCATAAATAAACCAAACCACGTGATGAAGAACAAAGTATTCATCCAACAAGTAACTAACTTTAGTAGGTAGGTACGTTAAGAAGAGAACAAATGTTAATTAATAGATATATAATGGTTTTGGTTCCTTAATTAAGTATCTTCTTTCCTTCCTTTACCCATTCCTTACCTTCTTCTTGTCATCATATTAAATACATACCTAATAATGTCTACTGATTACTTCATCTCATTATTATCTACATAATATCTAGATATGTAGGTACCTACTCTTCACTACTATCAAACAGTGGAGAATTATGATTTCATAGTAGGGTTTTATCAAATCAAATTACTCATTTGGATTTCGCAATGATTTATCCCATCTGACCAAGACCATGACCGATATGGTCTTGTTTTGGTCTTGCATTAAAGTATCTACATGTGCGGTCTCGGTCTTACATACTTGACCGAGCCTTAGTCATGGTCTCGCATGCTCGACCGAGTCTCGGCCTTGGTCTTGCATAATCGATCGAGTGTTGGTCTTGGTCTTGTTTACTCAGTTTTGGTCTTGGTTTTGCATTAAGATACATAACTATATGGTCCTGATCTTTCATACTCTTACGAGTCTTGATCTTGGTCTTGTTAACTCAGTCTCAGTCTTGGTCTTGCATACTCGACCGAGTCATGGTCTTGCATAATCGACCGAGTCTTGGCCTTGTTTTCTCACTCTTGGTCTTGGTTTTACATTAAGATACATGCACGGTCTGCTCTTGCATTAAGGTACATGTGCGGTTTTGGTCTTGCATACTCGACCGAGTCTTAGTCTTGGTCTTACAAACTAGACCGAGTCTTGGTCTAGGTCTTGCATAGTCGACCGAGTCTTGGTTTGGTCTTGCATAGGTAATCGGTCGAGTCTTGGTCTTTCATACTCGATCGAGTCATGATCTTGGTTTTACTTACTCCGTCTTGGTTTTGGTCTTGCAGTCTTGGTCCTGCACACTTTCTCATTTTTATTTTATTTTATTAATCACTAGCTTTTATGTCCCGCCGTTGGCCAAGAATGTAAATTAGTGAAGGAATAAGCAATCGTTTATATAATATTGTCACACAAAATTTTTGCTAATTCGTACTATGAAAAGTAACTTTAAATTCAATTGAGTTTGAGCGGTGTAAAATGTTCAAGTGATGTCCACAACTTATTTTTTTATATAGATAAGTACATACAATTTCTGCACGCATGGACTATGGGAAATGGCTTTAAATATGACTGATTATAAAGAGACAACGTTGTAAAGAGTTTGGATTTGGCCACAACCCCTATTTTTATATATTGTCATCGAACGCAAATAATGTGTTGTAATTATTTAGTAATTTTGGATGGTGGGAAATGGTTTAAAAATTGATTAAACAAAAGTACTTAAAAGATTCTAGTGTTGGTCACATCCCATTCGTTTTTATATTTTTCGTTAAGTGTGCATACCTATAGTTTATTATATTTTTGCACAATAAAAATGATAGACTTAAAATTGACACTATAGTCTACATTACAGAAGAAGACTTAAACTATGTTAATAAGAAGACTGAAATAGTTTTTAATTTGAATATAAACGTTGTGAAGAGTCCAGTAATGGCCACAACCCCGATATTTTATTATATTGTCATCAAAATCAAATGTGTAGTTATTGAAAATTTAGCAATATATGATGATATAATAAATGGTGTAAATTTGATTGAACAAAAGTATTGAGAAGATTCTAGTGTTGGTCACATCCCATTCGTTTTTGTGTATTTTCTAAACTAACCTAAAAGACCAAATAAAAAAGAAGAAGAAGTATAAAACTATAACAAATAGTTTGTAATAAAAACTGACCCAATGGTCTACATAAAAGATGAAATAGGAGAATTCCACAATATTAAATGTATTATATAAAAAAACTGACCAAAAGGTCTTCATAAAGGAAGAAGAAGACGAATTAGACTATAGGAAATAGTTTGTATAAAAACTCACCCAAGGTCTACATAAAATAAGAAAAAGAAGAATTAGACTAACGGAAATAGTTTGCATAAAAACTAACCAAAAGGTCTACATAAAGGAAGAAGAAAAGGAATTAGACTATAAGAAATATTTTGTATAAAAACTCACCCAAGGTCTATATAAAATAAGAAAAAGAAGAATTAGACTATAGAAAATAGTTAATATAAAGACTGACCCAAAGATTTACATATTAGAAGAATAATTATACGTCAGGAATTAGATTGTATAAAAACTGAAGCAAAGATCAACATAAAAGAAGAATTAGACTAAAACTCTAGACTATAGGAAGTTAAGTTAGTTTATATAAAATTCAACAAAGGTCTACATAAAATTAGAAAAAGAAGAATTACGGTAAAAGAAATAGTTGGTATCAAAACTGGCCCAAAGGTCTACATAAAATAAGAAGAAGAAGAATTAGATAATAGGAATAAGTTTGTTTAAAAACTCACCCAAAGGGCTACATAAAAGAAGAGGAAGAAGATGAATTAGACTATAGGAAATAGTTTGTATAAAAACTCACCCAAGGTCTACATAAATTAAGAAAAAGAAAAATTAGACTATAGGAAATAGTTTATTTATGAACTGTCCCAAATAACTTCACAAAAGAAGAGGAAGAAGAATTAAACTCCAGAAAATAGTTTGTATAAAAAAATTACCCAAAGGCCTACATAAAAAAAGAAGAATTTCACTATAGGAAATAGATTGTATATTGAATGACATGCGTATTGTAGTTAACCTAAAATAGTTAAATAATTTTCCTATACGAAATCAGTATATTGTTGGTTTTTAAGTAGTATTAGGTATGTCGGTATCTACATACAATGATGTTCTAAATTAATTCAAATTCCATTTATAACAAATTTTATTTGAATATCAGAATGAGTCCGTAACCATAGTAACCATTCCAACATGTAAAAAATATATTTTTTAAGACATTTTTTGAATATGTAGGTACCTACATTGGTTTGTTCGATGCCATAAAAATGAAAATTGTCAGAAAAATCAAATATTATTTACAAATTATGCAATTTTATTATGCCTGTATCTTTACTAATAATTAACACGTTTTTACAATATATGTCTTAAAACATGCTAAAATGTCTTGTGTTTCATTTTATTATTCCATAATCACATTTATTTCAAAGGTTTATTATTTTCAAGAACAAATTCATTCGGTAGGAAAATGAAATATTGTATGAAAAGATATTAAAATGGCGGGGTTATACGTACAAAGCGCTTACTTTAAAAATAAGTAAAACATTATTATTATACAAACTAATCAACATGTTTTTCACTTAAACGCTAAACTATACTTGAAAATATATTTAATTCGTGTAAATACGTACTTCTAACTTTCAAAGTAACAGATATTTGCGTGCAAAAAGTACACTATTTTAACAAATATGACTTGGAAATTATTGAAATATTTTTAATAATTCAGCATTTTTATCGCATTTTTTTAGCGTGACACTGCATCAGGTATACTGGTACATGTTCGCACATAAATTGGATTTTTAAATGCTCTTGATTTTTCAGAAGGCGTGAGACAAACACACACATACACACACTAACATTATGATTGCTTTATTACTTTAGATACCATACATTTGATCATTATTTTATTTCTCTGCTAAAATTCAATAAATACGATGAAATGGATACGACAAAAAACACCAATTTATACATAATTTCGATATCACGTAGTTTATTGTTTAGGTACCTACTTTTTAATTAAAAATAAAGAAATTTATACAATTTTTCGATTTCATATAAATCTATTGACCTTTTAAAGAATAATCAAAAAGTGAGTTGAGTGTTGGTGACAACCCATTCGTATTTTCCTGTAAGTATTTGTGAATACATAATTATACAAAGCTATTTAACTGTATTTTATGCCCGTCAGCGTCATTGTATAGAGTCGTGAACATTGACTTCAATGACCACTTTTTTACCATAATTTAAGAATCTTTTAAGAAAAAAAGTTACATTTAGCCACTACTTATACAGTAGAGAGTTAAGTTTTGGTCACAACTCACTCGTTACATAATATATCTTCTTCGTGAATAAGTCTACTGGCTAATGTTACCAACTAGGTAATTATATTATTTTCTTCATTGTTAGTTCCGCCAAAAGCAGACACTCAAATATTATCTGTGACAAATTAATGTTGATTGTTGCACAGATGCCTACATTTTTTTTTATTCATTTCTATAATACAATACAAAATATAACATAACATGAAATATATAAATGGAATTTATTACCTCACTAGGCAAAGCCTGTTCTGAGGTAATACTAGGCAATAAGTACGAAGAAATTTTAGCTACGTGAATTCTTAACATATTCTAAGGCACAAAAAATATAAAAAGTACAAATAATAAAGTACAAAAGTACACATTCTAAGACATAAAAAAGTACATATAGAATACAATAGTAGGTACATGAAAAATTAATCAAGTGTCTTTGTGTTTTTGTTAACGTGAGGGTGTGTTTGCGTGTGTGGATATGTGTAAAAGGGTGTAAGAAAAGATTTTGAGTGTAAATTATATTAAAATTATCTTAGGACAAACGTCAAGTCTCTCTCTGACTCTTCCCTGCCTCTCCGAATCAACCAATCAGTAACCAGCTTTCCAAAATTATGCCCACTCGGCTGTACTAAGTCCAAGATATCAGACATAACCATATTATATTATATTCTGTTGATATTAATTTAGTTGGTAAGTATAGTATTTTTGGAACAAGTTAATTAATTCACTTTTGACCGCTTCTTCTTCAGGACGGATAGCAAACAAATGACTATATACAGCGCGTCGCGAAACGGTGCTCAGCGTTAAAGGGTAGATAGATGGCTTCACGTGACTGAAGTCACGTTAGTGGAATCACGTGAATTGATCACGTGAGTGGAATCACGGGGGTGAGAATACGTGAGTGGAATCACGTGAGTTGAATCATGTTAGTGGAATCACGTGAGTTGAATCACGTGAGTTGAATCACGTGAGTGGAATCACGTTAGTGAATTCACGTGGGTGGAATTACGTTAGTGGAATCACGTTAGTGGAATCACGTTAGTGGAATCACGTTAGTGGAATCACGTTAGTGGAATCACGTTAGTGGAATCACGTTAGTGGAATCACGTAAGTGGAATCACGTTTGTGGAATCACGTTAGTGGAATCACGTAAGTTGAATCACGTGAGTGGAATCACGGGGGTGACACCAAGACGTGTACCTACTTATTGGTTAGTGCGTGCTGTTATGTTTTCGCAACTTTTAAGGCTATTTTTTATCGCAGATTATCAACAAGTATCATGCTGAGATTGTATTCTGAAAGTTTCATCACAATGTCTCTGTGTGTGTGTGTGCTATGTACGGCGTGTTTATTTTATTTTATCGATTATATACTAAAGTACTCATTCGATTCCTTTCAAATTTAGCAAATTTGTATATTTAATAATCACTTAAGCCCCATTATATTTTGAAGGATATCTAAATAGTGCTTATTAATTTAACTGTCAAATATTTCAATGAGACCAGGAAACTTAAAATTTTGAAATTTTTATTTTCAAATTGGTAAAAAGGCACATCACTTTCATAAAATGACATTGAAGAATTAAAAAGTTTTCATAATAAAATATTTAAATAAAAATATAAATTTAACAAACTCATTTTATGAAAAATGATGAATATTTTCCATGCAAAATTTGAATGCTTTATAGAATTACTTGGTAGTGAGGAGTTGGCCACAACCCACTCGTTTGTAATACAACTAGTGTTGGTTCATGAGTTTCGTCAGAATTAAAACATACCTAGGTCCAGAAATGAGAGTAAAAATAAATAAAATTTTTCAAAGATAACCCCTAAATTTTCTGCAAACCGCACAAACCTTGAAAGATCACGTAGGCTGCGCACATCGCTTGGTCGGTGGATGTTCAAACTGACCCCCACTCCGCTGAAAATTGCCTGATGAAAAGTTATTTGCCGATAGTTATATTAAATATTTCGGAGAGTTCATTTTATTTATAGGTAGGTACCTACCATTTTTCTTCTTTAAAATGTACGTTGAACTAAGCTATAGGTATTCACTTTAAAAATAAATACATAATAAGGTTAGATAGGTAGGTACCTACCATGAGAAACATAAATAAACAAAATAACATTTTTAAATTGTTCTAATTTCAAAATTAAATTGTTTATCTTGGATCGTGTACAAAATGGCGGACACTGGCCGCGGACGTCGGTATAATATATCATATTAACGATTATATTATTTGCGGAAATGTCTAATTATCGGTCATCTTTTCAAAACTCTCCCGACTAATGACCGCCATGTTTTCTGGCGCGAAACGCTAAAATCCTGTCATATAATTTGTTGTCATTACTTTTATGATCTATTCATTTAGCTGTTGTTAATTAATTTGTGAAATTAGGTACCTACCTACACAAACACATCTCGACTCTCTGAATTAATATTTTCATTTTATGAAATTAAGTAGGTACCTAACTATGTACCTATCTACCTACAGAATCAAATTCTCTGACGTTAGTCACACAATTTGATCATTTTGTGAAATTAGATACCTACTCATAGATCTGAGCTCTCTGACGTTAGTCACACAATATGACCATTTTGAGAAATTAGGTACCTACTGTGGTTATTTTCATGTTTGCTGAACAAGACAATGTTCGGGCATGACCGCAGCACAACGTCTGTCGGGTCCGCTATAAGATATTGTCTATAAAATGTTTCATATTTAATTATACAGAAAGTCACAAAAACTCTTTAATAGCTCTCTGTATTACGCTTTCAACAAATTACTTTATAGATTTTTTTCATTTCCACGTTTATAAGTATCGTTGTTAGGTATTACGAAACAATGGCCATAACTCAATTTTCAATCCCACTCCACATTAAACTAATAACGACAAATTGATCGAATCAAATAAATTATATTATTCAAACACAACGATTGAAAACGAGTGGGTTTGGCCAACACTAAACTCTCCATGATATCGTTAGTGTGGGCACCTATACATTTTTTTCCTATTTAAAGGTTGACAATCCCTGAACGCATTCATATGATGTACGTTGCAGCTATCTAAACAAAATACATTCGTAAAACAAAAATTAATTTTCCAGCACGCGAGAACTTTTTGAAAGTTCGAATAGGTAAACGAAATAACAGAGAAGAAATAAAATATAGAAGAAATCAACAGATCTGTGTGGAAAACAACTGTAAGTTAATGCACTTTACATTGTAGGTATCAGTGGCGACTGGTAGATCGTATTTTTGATAATTTTTGGTAGTGCAATTTTTTCCTGAATTAATCCAACTGTCGATTTGTTCAGGAGAACTTTGTTCTCTTAACATATCGACAATGTATCAAGCCAGAATACGCGAGAATTGTATGGAGAGGTCTACTTTTTTCACGGCTTTTCCAACTTTGAAGTCAAAAAACACCAACTTAGAGGCTTCGCAGCATATATGTTCCATACACGGATTTACTCAGAATTCGGAGTAGAACATTTCGTGTGTCTGTGTGTCTGTGTGTGTGTGTCCGTCCCCCCCTTATAACTTTTGATCCGCTCAATTTACAGAGCCCAAAATTTCAGAATATATACACAGTTATAGGCCTACAAAAATTTATTACTCAGAATTTTGAATTTTTGTTTCAGTCAGGGGTTATCAACTTTTGAATTTTTATTTTATTTTTCCATATATCTCAGAAACCATAAAAGCTAGAACGCTGAAAATTGGTACAAACATAGAAAAATAAAAAATCTCAAATAAATTTTTTCAAAAAATTCCAGGGTTTCTCAAACATTTTTTATTAAGAAAAATATTTTTTTTATGATAAATTTATGAGTTTAATTGCCTATATTTCCAAAACTTATACAATTATCGAAAAAAGCCGAAACACCCCAACTAGATAATTTAATTTTCTATAAAAAATATTAACATTGTAATAGAAGATCTCAATTTTTAACAATTTTTTTAAAAATTGAATTTAGTGACGACATCGCTTCATACATTTTGTATGGCAGTCGCCTATACACAATATGTAAGAAGACTTAATAGTTTGATACTTCATCTCCAAACATACATACCATCATGCTATTTTCATATTCTGGGTAGGAAAAAAGGAACTTCCTCCATACTATCCTATCTTGACATACATACCTACATAATATATGTTGTATAGAAAACAAAATATCTGAAAATATTCAATAATTTGTATTTATGGGTTTATAGTTTGGTACATATTCTTCAACTATACATACTATCGCTATCGACAGTTGGATTTCATGTGTTACATGCAACTAGTAATAAATTAATTGGTATTTAATCGATATGCATTTACGTATATCTACATAGATATATACGTCTACGTTGGTATATTATGGATAAAAATGAAATAATCATAGAATAAATAATATACATATTCAAAATATTTTACCTATTTGTAAAGAAGTTCAATCCTGCGCTGTTTCTATTTGGCAAAAACTTCAATCACTCGTTTGTTATTGATCGATATCCACAATCTAATTGTGTTCTAATATCTAAGTTAGATAAATATATTGTATTGCGTAAATGAATTTGTGAAGAAATAATTTATTTATTTATTAAATAAATAAATAAATGAGATAAACCAGCCAAATCATTAACACCTTTTATAATCCAAGTAGATATAGGCGCCATCAAATAGTTAACATGGAAAACAAAATAAACTATTTAATTTGTCACAACCACATAACCATGATGCCTTATCATAAAACTGCATTTTAAAAACACGAACAAAATTCTTAGTTCTAATTTTGCATTGTTGTTTAATATTTAACATTGGTCTTGGAAGACCTCCACGATTTATTTTTAATTTATTTTCAAAAGAAGACTTATTACTTTTAATGTAAAACACATCTATTAATTCACTCGTTTTTAAATCTATAAGATATCTGAACTATACACAAATATTTATTGATTTAGATTATCTTGTAAAAAGCGATAATATACGATATAAACAAAGTTTTGTTTCAACTGACTAAAACCTGACAAATTACTCTAATTGCGCATGCTCAATGCTCATGTATACCTAGTGTTTACATTACGAAGAAAAAAGATAACACGCCAATATTCATGTTTCAATACTAATTGCGAACATATTAGAAAGAGCGAGATAGAGATATACATTCTAAGTACATCTAAGATATGATAATTTGGTGCAACGCACGAAATTTGTGAAATGAATGCATTGCTAGTAAGTACAAGTATCTCTTTCTCATCTAATACGGGACTATCTCTGTCTGTTCATACATACGCTATACAATAGACAATTATAACTCGGTGCGTAATGAATATCGCACGCAGTACTAAATTAATAATATTATTTGTATTGCGGTAGTAACATAATATTATATCGATCGCGAAGATATAAAGTATATGGACAGTGTTTACTATTTTTTTTTTTTTTGGAAAAAAATAACAGCAATAAAGTAAAGCGTAATATTATTTTTAAAACATATTTAAATATTATTTTTTACAATATATCATTTAAAAATTGGTAGTGCAATTGATCCAACGCACTTTATATAGAGTCGCCACTGGTAGGTATATATCATTAGAGGATTTTCGCAGTATCTTACTCCACGCCATTGGAAACGTCATAGGACTTGCCCAGCCCTCGTAGACAATGTGTATTTCAACTCAAGAAAAGACAACATGTCATTTAGCTCAAGAAAAGACAACATGTCATTTAACTCAAGAAAATACAACATGTCATTTAGCTCAAGAAAAGATAAGTAATTCAATGTAAGGAGTGACAGTTGCCTGTCACGTGACAACTGTCACTACCGTGCATTGAGTAGGTAATCTTTTCTTGAGCTAAATGGCTTATTGACGATACGATATTGATGACAAAATTCTTTGAAATTGTTAAATCGTGACTATCCACTATTCCAAAGTAGCGGAGAGTAAAAATAGCTATTGATTGTAAAAGTCAGACATAATTTAAATTACAAACAACAACAAAATAATAAATAAATAATTGAATTTTCGGTTTTGTGGTGTGTACTAATAACAATGTAGGTAATTGTTATTAACCAAATAACTTATGGCCGTGTGTACATTTTGTTAGAATTAAGAATAATCAAATTATTTTTATGTTTTTTTCCTGCCGTTTTTGTTTTCGTCAAAACCCACACAAATTGCCCGAGTGAACAATCAACGCGCTCATTGGTCCAAATTATATCACTCGGGCGTGTTCAATTCGTTTTCCGCAACCCGAATATGGTCGCTAATATTTTTTTGCCTGGGTTGGCCACAACGTAATAGTGAAGAGCAAAAGTCTCTTAATACCTTGGTCATGGTCTTAAATAAAATAAGAAAAACACCAATACTGCAAGGGTGACGAAGACCAAGAATAGGCTTGTAAGACTGTGAGTCTATAGTGTATAAATATGGTTTGTTGGAAGATATTTACGAACGGCAATAAATTCTTTAGTGTACAATGTACCTACAAGTCAAAATTTTATAAACTCATTATTATTAGAAAAAAAGTTAGCAATCATTCGCTACCATTTTACGAAATTTTACTGCATGATTTATTTGTGTGATACCTACTGTAGGTACCTACCTAGATAGGTACATATTTAATTTGTTTCGTAGTCATTACATTTTTTGACAGATTTCTTGTAAAAGTTTCCTGATTTTCAAAACCATGACCGAGACACAACCGGAAATGCAAGACCCAGACTAAGAAGACCGGTGGTGCAAGACCACCCAGGGGGGGCAAGTCTGGTCCAACCAGCGAAATCAAAACCCTTGTGACTACCCATATCATGGATATAATTATCATATGGAGTTCTATGACATCTAAAGATATTATAGAACTTGATATAATAATTATATCCATGATATGGGTAATCGTAAGGATTTTGATTTCGCCAGCTCGACCTGACTTGCTCCCCAGACTTGCCCCCCTGGGTGGTAAGTCTGATTCAATGGGCGAAATCAAAACCCTCGTGATTACCCATATCATGGACATAATTATTATATGGAGTTCTACAATATCTTTAGATGTCATAGAACTCTATACGATAATTATATCCATGATATTGGTAATCACTAGGGTTTTGATTTCGCCGGTCGAACCAGACTTGCCCCCCTGGTTTGGTATTTGCTCATCACTACAATGTATCACTGAGAAAAATCTTTTTGTTCAAAAAATATAAATCCATTATGAAAAATCTATATTCCTGATTTTTTAAATGGAATTTTGGTTATTAACCGACTGGTTATTTTTTTTAACCGACTTCCAAAAACAAAGGAGGTTATCAATTCGACGTGATTTTTTATGTATGTTCAGCGAAGAGGGTATCTTCCCATTTCACTTTAGAAAGAGGGTATCTTCCCATTTCACTTTAGAAATAGGGTATCTTCCCATTTCACTTTAGAAAGAGGGTATCTTCCCATTTCACTTTAGAAAGAGGGTATCTTCCCATTTCACTTTAGAAATAGGGTATCTTCCCATTTCACTTTAGAAAGAGGGTATCTTCCCATTTCACATTAGAAAGAGGGTATCTTACCATTTCACTTTAGAAAGAGGGTATCTTCCCATTTCGCTTTGGTAAAGATATGGGGGGGAAGTCTGGTTCGACCGGGGAAATCAAAACCCTAGTGATTACCCATATCATGGATATAATTATCGTATGGAGTTCTATGACATCTAAAGATATTATAGAACTCCATATAATAATTATATCCATGATATGGGTAATCGTGAGGGTTTTGATTTCGCTGATTGAACCAGACTTGCCCCCCTGAATCTGATCATCGGATCTATTAAGAAATCTTCGATTTTCAATTCAACAATAGTCATTTTTATCACGTTATCCGATTTTTATGATTGATTTTTGAATGGCAAGGGAAATTTGAATGATTTTTTTTAAATTCACACACAGGTATAAATTTCATCCGTTGAAAATGGGAATCATGAAAATCATCAATTTATGAAGTTTTTGCATATTATTACATAGGCGAAGTGCATCAAAGATAATATCACTACATACACACATACTAACACGCCATGTCCCTCATGGGGCAGGCAGAGAAAACCGAGCGCCACTTTTTTTCTATCTTGACACACATTAATTTTAAGTCGGATTTTTTTAAATATGAAATTGTTTTTATTTATTTTTCTAAACCTACCTACAGTAAATTCTTGAAAAATTACCTAAATACCATATCACTGCTCAAAATTCTCACGATACAAGACGCAGACATCAACTAATCACTCCGAAGACAAACACTACATACATAGGTACAGACAAAGACATTATCAATACTTGGCTCAAAAGATAAATTTAGTTGCACAAGATATAAAGAACATACATTTAATAGAAAATACAAGACTTAAACATACATACAATACAAACATGGTTATATAACAAAGTGATCAACTATTGTCAGCAAATTCTCAATTTATAACAACATACACGACAAAACTACTAACATAGGACTCAATAAGTGGACCATGGGCTACACAATCATTCTATATAACAGCTTACAATGACTTAGTAATTAATATTATGTAACTAGTCTACCACCTCGGAACAGGCCTGGCCTAGTGAGGTGGTCCAAACCAACCCAACTTAATTGTTGTGTTGCTTATAGGTATAAAATAATATAACTTTTGGTATATGTAATAAAAAAAAATACGCATAGAATTCTCATATTTTATAGTCTACTATAACAAACCCTTAACTCTCACACATATGTAGGTATGTACATTATACAAAGAGAATGTTTTTTTAAACATTTTTTTAAGACATATCGGACTTCAACCCTCACATTGACCACGACTGGGCGGTTTATAATTCGTTCAATTTATAATGCAATCAATACGAAGGTAATAATTTAGAATAATAACTTAGGGTGAAGTTAGTTTAATATGTATGTATGTATACCCATCTACATACCTATATAATACATTATATACCTACACACATGTGCCTAGGGTTGCAAAGTTCAATAAAATACACGTGTAATTATGTAGGTAGGTACCTACTCACAAAACATAACCTAACTTTCAGACCAATATAACTTTTCCGGCAGAAATTATTACATTATAACGTTTGTATATCAAATGGCTTTTCACTAATTCAAAAATAATTTAATGTTTTATTGTACTTTAATAAACAATAAATGAAACTACACCACCTTCTCAATATTTATTGTGTGTTTTATATTTTAATTTACGTGTTTTCATTTATTTCTGTGATTTTTATATAAATTTACGGTGTCGATTGCAGTAATTTAGCAAAATGTAAAATAACTCGTATAGGCAAGTACCTATAAGTTCTACATGATCATGATTTTTGATACTTATTTAATACAACATATTTTATCTCTTGTAACTAACAGGTAGGTAGGTACTAGGTAAAATATAAAGAAGGTATATATGCACCTAAAAACAAGTTCTTTAGTAGGAACATATAGCCTAAACTACATTATTTGAGTTCAATTTACTATATATTATATTTTTTCAACTTATTTAGACAGCAATCAAGATGAGTATAAATATGTCATAAAAGTTCGTCGATTCCTTATTGCAATAGCTAACTACCTATCTATAAATTGCTACAATTACACAAATACAATTAATAGATGAGACATTACCAACGATTGGCTAAGCAAAACTCGAAACGTCATAACAATTATCTATATTGATATCTTTATTATCGTTATAAAATTTGTCAAGTTCTCGTGTCTGACAACAACTAGCAACATTGACTCGACGGCGGCTTGATGTTGCAAATCAACGATTCGTTCATAATAAACGATTCGAATTATTAAAAACACCGACAAATAGTATTCGTTCAACGGTTATTGCCATGAAAGTATTATGTAAACACCTAGCCAAGGAATCATATTCAAACATTCATAAATTATTAGAACAGCCACGAAAGATTTTAGTTTAAAATATCGAATTGTAACAAAATTGGCATAAGACTTACCTACATATACATAGATACATAATATCACAGGGGTAACCAGCGACTGGTGTACGGGTGTAGGTACATTATGCATGCATCCCCACAAACTGGCCTCGTCTCACATCAAAAGGCAACATTTAGAACGGTTGGTGAACCTCATTGATGAACTATGTTAGGTGTTACTTTGCCTCTTGTATTTTCAATTATCCGACACTTCCGGAGACCCGAAAAATAGTATAAAGCGGAAGCACCATTCTATGCCGGTACCTCACAACAAAAAATACTAGTCATATTAATTTATGTAGGTAAGAACCTATAACGTCTAATATTGTACCTATAATTGTCGCCAAATATCTGCCATGTCGTCGAGAAGGGGGGCGATCTGCGCGTATACCAACCTCGGAGTGTGTTTACGTAATACCAATACTGATACCAACAAAGCAAAAAGACACAAATTTGCGCTCTGCGCACCATGAAGCTTGGTTCAAAATATTTGGCGAAAACTTGAAATGTTTTTTCAATATGTTATTGTTTTGGTACAAAACAATGAAGAAGAAGATTCATTTTCAATAAGTGATGTCATTGAAGACTGAAAAATTCGTATCTACATAACTTTGAACGAAATTCACCATTACTATTTGACGTAGATTTTCGCAGCGTCGCAACCAAATGGCGGCAAAATGTGACGTTTATAAATAGGTTTGACAACGTTGTATGTTTTTAGTTTTAGCACGGCGCGTTTGTTAGGTTAATTAAAGAGAGCTTGTTTGTTGGTCTCGGCGCAAGATATTCCAAGCGGAGAATGTCATTAATTATTCTCACGGTATAGGAGGAGGACCTGGCAAAGGAATAACGAAGAGGAAGCAATTTAGATGTAGTTATTCGACCCGCTATGTTTATTTGTGGACGTCAAATTGGTAGCCGTGTAACAATGGCGGCGATTGTCGGCGGGAAGGTTCTCGATAATTTATGCTGACGTTTTCGTTGACACTCGCATTATGCACGCCTATCTAATAATCTCTATACGCGGAGCAAAATAATTTCAGATGAAAAAAAAAACTAATTTCTAAGATGAACGAATGTTGATATTACTTACATACTTATGTAGGTATCTACCTACCTCAATTTAGAACCACAAATAAATTTAACACGGAGTGTGCAATGAACGTTCTTTCATATTATAATTAGACCAAATTTTGGAGGAATTACTCTTTCTGTCTTAAATTCGGTTCACTCTTATCATCACTATCACTAAGCAGTGAGCCAGTTGTTTCCACATGATTAGCTCTCTTTGGCACATTATGGGGGGGGGGACTGCTGCCAACGTACCTATTTTTTCAATTTGAATTTGCGTCATTACTACAAAACGAATCATTTTGAAAAAATAACCTAGTTCGTTTGGATATTAATAAATAAAAATATACCTTATTTTTTTAATTATGTTCTGTATAATATATTCTTGTAGGAAAATAATAAGCATACCCCAATTTTTGACATTTATCTTAGATTTCTAAAAAAACTATAAGGTATAAAGCATTATATTTTTTTATAAATTAAAGAAGATCAAAATATCTGGAAAAATACGATGTAACGTTGCATTAATGCATCAGATTAAGTTAATAAACCAAAAAAACTTATATTTCGCAATGGCGCTGAATGGAAAATAAATGTTTTTTAGGTTTAATTTCTAAACCTGATGCATTGTTGCAACGTCACATCGTATTTTTCTAGATATTTTTGTCTTCTTTAGTTAAAAAAAATGTTGAACTACGCCTTATATTTTATCAAAAATATAAGATAAACGTTGAAAATCGGGGTATGCCATTATTTTTCTACAATAATTTATACAGAACATTATCAAAAAGTAAAGTTACATTTTTCTTTATGAATACCCAAACTATCTAAATTATTTTTTTCAAAACGATTTGATAAGAAATAATGATGGTATATCAAATTGAAAAATAGGTACGTTGGCAGCAGTCCCCCCTTAAGTGCAGTGTCTGCAAGGTTTTGGAGTTCTCCGGACTCTTCGTAATGTTCTTTATGTGTTCTTTCATGAAATGTTATAGGAGAACCAGGAACTCAGGGCACCTACAGGGCTTACGACCTGGTTTACATCATCTGGTTTACGTGATCACTTAATGCGCTTGCGCAACGTTCACCAATTACCTATGCCTTCTTATTGAGTTCCGTAGGTACCAATCCAATTTTTGAAAATTCTTTAGGTACCCATATGTTGTAGGTACCTACCTATAGGTATGAATTTTCAAAAATAGGATTGATCAGGTCGTAATCTTAACATATTTCGGAGGAGAGGGAGATGGTTAGCCAACCATCCAAACAAACAAAACAGATACAAATTTGCGATCTGCGCAGCCCACGTGATCTTTCAAGTTATTTGTAGATAACTATAGGTACTAGATACCTACCTTATATTTCTAGTAGGTACCTACCTACATATGTACCTACTTACTGTGATTTACTATGGTTAACGCACTGAAATTTTTTATGTTAATAGTAACAAAATTTCATGTTATAATTGACTACAAAATATTTGGATTATGCAATCAAATGTTTTGTGCACACAGCCAAACAGTATTCATAAATACATAAATACATTACACATAGTATAACAGATAGAGGACAACCCCATGCACCAATTACTATTAAATCACACACTTGCACACAAAACTTGAACATTTGTCAATGTGATTGTATTGAAAGAGTAAAAGATAATATATCAAATATTTGGGTATTTTAATTGACAAAAATCTACGATGGTCAACACACACTGAATACATTACAAACAAACTTAAAAAAGTGCTGTATCTAATAAAAAACATAAAAAACTTCTTCCCACGTCAGATTTTGCGATCAATTTACTTTTCAATATGCCAATCAATCATTTCCTATGGATTGCTGGCCTGGGGAGGTTCAACAAATATTGCAATAGACTCGGTTAGCAAGGCAACAAAATCAATAATAAAAAGCATACTGAATGTGCCATACAGAACAAGCTCCACAGTAATTTTCAAGACTCTGGAAGTTATGACACTTCGTCAACTATACGCAAGATCTGCACTTCTGTACCATTTTAAACATAACATACCCACTATACACAATACACAACCTCCAAGAACAACAAGATCTTCCATCACCAACACAATAAATATCCCAAAGTTGCAAACTACCCATGGACAAAGACACTTTAAATATTATGCCATCAAATTACACAATAGCCTACCAACCTCTTTAAAACTGCTACCACATAACACATCGTCACAAACATACAAAAAACACATAACAGCATGGATATACAGCACCGGTTCAGAACAAATCAATAATATAATCACACCCAATCAAATATAATTAAACTTCACAAATTTTTTTCTCAAAACAATAGAATGTATAATTTGATTCGATAACTATATACACAATGTATTATCTATGTCACACAACTGTTGTAATGAACACCTCGGCACAGGACTTCCTAGTGAGGTGTTCATCGTATTCTATCAATTACTACACTTATTATTAAACACACACACACACACACACACACACACACACACACACACACACATGTAACTTCTAGACATATGTAACTTCTAACTCTAGTATGTAATGGTTTTTGTAACTTCAACATTGTATTATAATAAATAAATAAAATAAATAAATAAATAGACAAACCTTTATTACTGATAACAAAAGTTTGATTAAAACGCAGGTAGCCAGTTCAGTTATCATAATATTTTTTCAGTGCGATGCACATTTTCAATGGCTTTTATTTTATCAGAAACAAATGACTACGAAAAATCATAAGGTACCTATACATAACTAGTATTAAGAACTGTCCCGAACTGTCCCGCATAGTCAACAGAGCCAGCTAGTTAAAAATATAAATGAAAAATAAACATAATATCTACCTCTATATTTCACTTAATGTGTGGGTTGATAATTATTCGTAATTATAGGTTATGTATTTAAATTGTGTGCTATAGGGAAGGTCCACATATTTATATATGTATTTTGAATATATAATTTGTGATATAATAAGCCGATAATGAGTCAGCGTTTTCAAAGTATTGTCCGCAGTTATCTTGCTTCAATTCTTATTTTTAACCGACTCACAAAACCAGAGGAGAATAATATATATTCGACGTGATTGCTCCATAGTCTAAAATACTAACACATGTGTAGTGAAAAGTGATAATTCTATAGTAGGAAGGTACCTAAGGACCTTAGGCTAAGGTATATCTAAAGTAGAGTAGGTATTTTCACCGTTAACTATCAGTAATTATGGACTATTCACTATCGCCAGTTATTTGGACTTATAACCTCCCATTTCCTTCCAAATTCCTTCTCCTACAACACAAAATATTGTTGTGATAGGCCTATTTCGCCTTGTTAGGGCATTAACTAAGCTAGTTAATGCCCTAACAATATGATATGTATTTGTACCTATTATAGTGTATCTAGTTTATATAAACAGGTACATATTATTGTGTATTTCCATAGACGATATATTTTCATACACTTTGATCAAAGGATGCCTTTGTAAATATAGAAACTTAAAAGGTCACAAACAGGGTCGTATCGTATAAAAATTGGATTTTTTACATAATTTTAATTTTTTTAAACACAATAATGCACACAATACCATCATCATCATCATCATCCTCAGCGTTACAACCCTTGATGGGTCCTAGCTGCCTTCAAGAATCTTCTCCAAACTGCTCTATTGTTGGCTGCCACTTTCCAGTTCTGCTGCCCCATATCCCGACAATCTGCGACAACGCCGTCCAACCATCATAGCTTAGGTCTCCCTACGCTTCTTCTACCGGTTGGGTTGTTAGTCAACACCCTAATATTTTTATATACCTAAATAAAGAAAGCCTTCATGAATGTATAAACATAAAAGGTCACAGACAGGGTCAATAGTAGGAGGCTATAGTAGGCTATACATTATATTTTGAAAATAATTTCCCTAATACCCTCAAAAGATACGTCTTTGAAATACAGAACAGTTTGTATGTACATCTTTATTCTATTGCATGAGTTTTTTTTTTAATTTCTTCTTCTTATTATTATTATATTAGATCGTAGATCTCTTTTTCTAGAAATTTCATACTTTTCTTGTAAAATAAGTTTTAGTAAAACCCTTTTTTAATTTTTTTTGCAAGTAACTAAAAAAACTACAAAGCCTATGAAGAAGATTTTTCCTTCAATCGAAAGAGAATATGAAAATCTACCGGCTGAGTTTTTTATTATTATAAAATTTCAATAACTTTTCTTGCTATTTAAAAAAAAACCTCTTAATTTTACCATTTTTGCACGATAAAATGTTGTATATCACATACCTATCAGGTGATATACAATATTTTCTCGTGTTTCTTACATTAGAAGCTAATTTAGTGTGCATTTTTGCGTACATCCGTATATCCAGGGTATAGTAGGGCCTTAATGTATATTTTAATCAGTAATATTTACCAAACATTTTTGGCTAATTTTAACTGCCTGTTTTTCCTAATAGGCTGTTCCTATGTTTGTTTTCAATAAATAAAAATAAAGAATAAAAATAAAACAAAGGTCTTTAGAAGTATAAGGTACCTATACTCCAAAAAAAAACATAAAAGACCACTTTAACCATGCAGACATTGCACTTTAAAGTGCAAACTTCAGCTTAAGACGCTATATCAGGCGATATAGTATATTTTGAAATTCTTTACCCTCAAAAGATGCATCTTTGAAATAAGTATTTACATTTTTATTAAATTGCATGATAACTTGTTTAATATTTTTCTTGTAAAATTAGTTTTAGTAAAACCCTTTTTTTTATTGTTAGTTATTTAAAAAACTACAAGACCTATAAAGAACTTCAACCGAAAGATTATATGAAAATCTACCAGGGTTTTTGAGTAGGTACCTACCTATTTTAATACTTATTTTAATTACTAAAAAAACTGTTGTCAATCCACTCAGTTGTGTCTAAGGACTTACAACATGGATCTTGGAAGGGTGGACTGTACCTATATTTTGTTGGATATTATTATTTGGAATAATTTCGGGACGGGATGGCGGAAGCGAATCAAACTCAAATTCGATTTATCTACACGATGGTGATTAATATTATGCAGTCACAATCTATAGGTAGTTCACAAATAACACAATTATCGATTGAAATAGAACCCTTTTCGATATAGGTACCTACGCCAGGCCGTATCAAAATGTCAAAAATCACACTGGAGGTTTGCCTGGTACTTGTCGACTGGCCCTGGGCGGTCAGCTGATTCGCATAATGAATCAAGGAAGGAGGGGGGGGGGATGAGGAACGAGACGCTGATGCGGGAGTCAGCACTCTAAATTTTACCTTTTCTTCACGAAAAAATATTATATAAGTATCACAGATTAGGTGGTATACAATATTTTTTCGTGTTTTATACAGTAGAAGGTTATTTCCAGCGCATATTTGTAGGTATACATCCGTATGTTTAGGGTATATACAAGGGCCTTAATAGGTATTAAATTTATTATAAGGAAACTGTGATAACTCTTATTTTAAGTTATAATAAATAACACGCGTATGTAAATTAATAGGTACACTTTATTGTACAAATGATAGTATAAGGTATAGATATAATAATAGAAGGCTATGACTCCCTTCAAAACTCCACCAATCGTTCCTCTACCGGAATTCTCCCAAACCCCGCTCCTACATATATACTACTCCCAACCTTCCTACTCATGTGCTATACACAAGTAGCGTCTAGTCCCAGCTCTTCTTTTCTGCATTCTTAGGTTAGATTTAAGTTTGTTTATAACAATAATAATAGAGACTCGCGTGAGCGAGTTGCTTTATAAATTGAATTATAAATTATTATAAATTAAATTTACATTTTTTATTTAATTTTTCGCATTTCATATAAAATTTCACAGCTCATTTGACTTCATACTACGAGACCTCAACCAATCAGAGAGTCAACCGGAAACAGAATGCGGAATGGTAAATGCGGATTGTAGACGCTATTATAGTTGTAGAAGCATATTTCCTTTGACTCCTTTCCTTACCATTGTCCCCTCACCGATGTATGAGAATTGTCATTTGCTGCAATAGTTTTGGGTGACAATAAGTGTCAAGAAAGAAATTAATCAGTACAAGTTTGAAGACCACTGCGTGTGGATGTGTGCACAGAAAAAATAATCAGTGAACCAGGAATATAGAAGCATCGGTGAGATCGTTTAAAAATACAGTCCACTACCTACCATCTTTAATACCCATCACATAGGTATGTAGTAGTTTCGCAGGGAAAGTTCAATATATCAATATATCACAGAAACAGTAAAACTGAAATTAATATTAAGTAGCTACCTACATACCTACATAACTGTATTATCATTAATCTGACAAAATTAATAAACACCCAGATAGAAACTTACAATAAGTTATATTTCAGCATTACTTTTATATTCTTCAAACCCATTAAAGTAATACATACGTACATACGTACCAACTTGATCTTCTTCTTCATATCGTGCCTTTTTCTCTGCGAAGGTTGACGACCATCAGGCCTATCTCCACTTTATTCACTGCGGTTCGAAACAGTGACGTAAATAAATAGAGTTTTTTCTGAACCATGCTGTCTTAGGTTACGGATCCATCGTCCTGGTCCCTTTCTCCCTTGTATCCTACCCTGGATTACAAGCTGAAGGAGTCTATGCTTAGTAAAAAATCAAATCTTCTATACGTGGTTGTCCTCATTGCAGAGGGTCGTGACCATCTTTTCTCCTTGTGTCAACACCGCATCGCTCCAACCACCGATGTTTTATTTTATTTTAATTTTATTTATAGCAAATTGACTTTTACACACATGAACAACAATTAAGTACACACATTTAATTACAAAAGAAAAAAATAAAACAATCATAAACACACTTAAAATTCAAGTGTGTGGCTATTAATGGCTATTCAAGGCTACGCCTTTTATATAAAATACGGGAATATGTTTCGGTCAATGTTCGCAAACTGCTGACAGATAGTCTTGTTTTATCCATATTAGACTATGGGGATGCGGTGTATGGTCCTTCTTTGTTAAAAAATACACAAAAGCAAGTGCAACGTATTCAAAATGCGTGTGCACGTTTTTGTTACAAAATACCTAGGCGAGCACATGTTTCTCCATACCTTAAGCAGCACGGGATACTGAATATGTTTAACAGAAGGAAGTTTCATCATCTGTGTCAAATATTCAGAATCATTAAAAGTAAGACACCTTCCTATCTGTATGACAGATTACAGTGGTCCCGTGATATTCATATGCATGCTACGCGACAAAGAGACTATCTACTTATTCTCCCCAGACATCGAACCACTGCCTTTGAAGGGAGTTATACATACACATCAACCAAATATTGGAATGAATTGCCGCAGCACATTCGTACGGCAGCCTCACTGCAGAGCTTTAAAAAGCATTGCAGTGAATGGCTGTTAAGTACACAAAATTAAATGTAATAATGCCAAAGTACATAAGTACCTATGTACAACAAAATTAACTATCCTAATAATGCTTTCTTTGTTTATTTATTTTTATTTGTATATATAATATATATGTTTTTTCCTTTTGTTTTTTTTATCTTTCTCAATTATTATTTTTTTTTTCTTTTCTTCATGTATAAATGTTTTCGTATATAATTTTATGTTATTTTATTTTTTATTTATTATCTGTATGTATAAAATATATATTTTGTGATCGTCCAAGGCATTGCTGAAAATCAGCTGCACTGTGGGTCTCCACGGGTGTACAGCTGAGCAATAGCCTATTTGTTGTAAAATAGTTCAAAATGTATATAATTTCTTGTTATTTTTAATGCAACAAATAAATTTATTATTATTATTATTATTATTAAAAAGAAAAAAAAGAAAAGCTACTATTACAAAAACAGTAAATATAAAAAAATGATATTAAGTAAGTGGAAAAAAATTACAATTTGAAATATGAGAAATAGTTAAGTACTTAGGTTACACATTGAAACACAAAAATCATTAAAATATACCTACAAACAATCATATAGGTACACACATAGAAAAAAAATAATCATAAAAAAATAAAAACTATATAATAAAACAACAAAAATTTAATATAAAAAATAATAATATCTAATGTAAAAAAATAAAAGGGTAACATATGGGTACATACTTAGGAAAATAAAAAACAAAATAAAGAGTTAACAAAAAATATAATATATAGGGGCAAGTGGTGTACCTATGAACGGGTGTACCTTCGAACAATTGCTATATCTAAAAAAAACCCTGTGAATAATAACATGAAAATCCTCATAATTAATAGTGTTTATCATACTGCTAACACTGCTGTGTTCTCTAGTATCAAGAATCAACTAAGTGTGTTTTGTGATTGAAAAACGTTTTTCATCATTAAAAGTAAGTTTTTTCAAAAATTTTCATAGTTTTTTTTTTGATATTTTTTTTTTATTTCAACTATTGTTTTATTTCACACTTTTATGTGTACAATCATCTACTTTTTACCGAAAACACCAATTTGAATAACAAAACCTAAATATTTTTTACTAAATTTTAAATGAAAAATCTCTATGTGTGTACCTTTGAACACATCAATAAGTGTACCTTCGAACAGCTTTCGAAGGTACACTCAGATCTTTTTATAAGTAAAACAATATTTAAATATTTTGATATCTTTTATATTTTAGTGTCAAGAAGCAAATCATGTGTTAAAAGATCTCCCGCATCGACAGATTCTTAGAGAGAGTTGTAGAAGAATGTCGAAAAGGGTTGTCTGACAAAAAAGCTGCAGAAAAATATGATCTATAACCAACCACAATTTTCAAGTACTGCAAGAGAACATCATTTTTCATGAAGCTAATGAGTCACAAAGCAATGTTTTAAATCAACCACCTAATGATACAAACGGATTGTCAATTCCACCAACCAGGAAAGGCCCTCAATTATTTTATCCTTAAATTATTCGTCCATTCCCTAAGGCCTCACCAAGAAATAGAAAAAATGGAAATTCAGAATAGTAACTGAAACACCATAAAAATGCTCTATTAGATAAAGCGTCAAAACAAATAAAACGATCACCAGTTACCTGATTAAAGTTCGATAATATTCTAGAATAAAAAAAAAATTTCTTCAAAAAAGCAGAAGATTAAAATAATGAATGACATCACATTCAGTAAATGTGGAGCCTGAGAATGCGTAAAAACCAGATCTTTACACCGTAATACATGTAATTTATAAATATAAATTAATAATTCATAAGACTTATATTCCTAAATGTTATGAAAGAAATATTCTAGATGAAGAAGACAATGATTTATTTATTTGCCACAAATGCTTTGTAATATCAAACTAAGATAGTGAATGTAGATTCTGACTTGATTTTTCAACAGTGCCAAAAATTAATTAAGTATAAATTACTTAAAATAATTTTACTCTTTTTTCAAATATTTTTTTAAAAAACTCTTGTATTATTTTTTAAGTACTCATAGTACTGCTTGTAATTAATATTTTTGCAAGACTGTAATTTTTTATATGCCGACCAAAATGTAAACCTTTTAGAATCCATAGGTACCTACGTACACAACATTATTGAGCAAAACTATTTGTATTTTAAATAAAGTTGAAGATATTTACATTGTCTTTTTAATTCCCTGAATTGATTTCATCATAAATACTATCAAATGACAACATTTCAAATCGATCCGATTCTTATTTAATACTGTTCGAAGGTACACACCGTACTGTTCAGAGGTACACACCAGTAGTGTACCTCTGAACAAAAATGAATGTTTTAACATTTTTCTATTTTTTATTTAAAATAGTCGCAATGAAGTAAAATTATGAATGTTAATTAAAAGTAGAAATGTTATTTTATAAAATAAATTAGTTATTTTACGCATCCTGTAAGCCGAAACTGTGAAATCTACGTTTAAAGTTAAAAAAATGTATATTGTTCGAAGGTACACTACTTGCCCCTACTACCTATAGGTACCTACATGTGAAGTAGGCAAGCAAAAAAAATGTATTGCAAATCTTAAAAAAAAGAAAAGATCTATATAATACAGTAAATTTAAATAATATCACATTTCAAACGATATTACATTATTAGCAGATTGACTGTTATTGACATTGACTGTTTTTTGAAAAGCATTGATGTTAATTCATTTTTAAATTTAGGTAAGGAAGTGTTATAATACAATAGGTAATAGGTATAATAACATATTTTTCTTGAAATTTTTCCGAATTTCTCGCCTATGAGTAGGTACCTACCTATATGAATACGTAGGTACCACAATTTTACGTCAATTGTGTCTGCCCAGTTAAAGTCGTGAATTAATTTGAGGAACCCTGTTTTGAACGTTCTAGTGTCAGCTGTTGTCTCATAATTTATTTAGCATCACAATTAACAAATATACCTACTAATGTAATACTCATCTAACTGTCATCTTAGATATGTAAGTAGGTAGGTATGTGGACAGTGGATGGAACATTAACTAAATAAACTCTCTAGGTACTAACTCTGAATCTAATCAAATACAAATTGTTGTAACACGAGACAAAGTCATGAACGAAATCTGTTCGCCAGTGAATTGAACGTAGGTATACAAAAAATATTCCAATATAATAAAATTGTGTTTACCTACCTTTCTTATTCAAGTTTTGTTAAATTCTCATTACCTTTGGTAGTTAATAAAATTGTTGTAAAATAATTATCATCACCTTTGGTATTCTATTAGGTACTTATTGGTCGTCCTTCGTGGCTCAGTTGGTTAGATATCTGACTGCTGAGCCAAAGGTCCCGGGTTCGATTCCCGGTGGAGACACAGTTTTTAATTGTGTTTTCAGTCTGGATCTGTGACACGATTAATATCATGTCTCCAGAATGTGGCAACTTGTTCTTGGGTGCGTGTTAAATTAATATTTGACATAGTACCTGTTAGTTGCCCGAGAAGCAATATTAAATAAATAAATAAAGTCGTCATTTTATTTGGTATTTTATAATTTTGTGAAATTGTCATTCATCATCAGCAATAGCGCTAAAGCCTGATGTGGGCCTTGGCCTCCTCAAGAAACTGTTGGCAGCAAGTCTTCTCCAATTTGTCTGTCCGATCGCTTTTATATCTCCCTCAATGTCGTCCAGCCATCTCATCCTAGGTCTCTCTCTGCTTCTTCTTCCTTCAGGACAGGTGTCCAATACTTTCTTTGGGACCCGGCTATCCTACATTCTAAAAACGTGTCCGAGCCAACGTAAACGTTGAATTTTGATGTATTGGACAACGTTTGGTTCGCCATACATTATTACTAGCTCATGGTTAAACCGGATCCACCAAGATCCTCCTTAAATTGAAATTGTCATTACCTTTGGTATTATTATTGTTAAATTGTCATTACCTTTAGTATTTTGTTATTGTAAAATTGTCATTAGGTACATTTGGTGTTCTATTCTATTAAATAAATTCTATTAAATGTCGTAGTGAAGAAGGTGTTGCCCAAAATTGAGTAAATTATATGTGACACCCTTTATTAGACAATTTAATCGTCCTTCCCGTTAGAAGGACTATTAAATTGTCAAAAAGAGAAAACCAACGGCGATCAGTTTACAGCGATGAATTTTCGTCGTACAACTCTCGCTCACTAAATAGTTTTAGCGGGGAACAAAATTAAGTACGCAGGTACACATAATATATAATGTGTAATTTAGTGATGGCGTCGCCAATCGGTAAAGAACTTGTAGGTATAATGTCATAATTGACCCGCCAATCTTATATTACGAACAGCCCCCCTTGATTGATCATTTTACTGTTATTAGCGAAAATAATATTATCTTCTCGGAGCACGCAACTAACACGACACAATATAGATGCTTTGATAGAGCAGTAAAAATACGCCATGTTGAAATTTAATGGGACATTTCTAAAGAGTTAATTTTGTTTGACTTATTTTTAATTTGTACAGACAATGCTATATCGGAGTAGGTAGGTAATTAACGATACAAAGTATGGCAAACGTTTATCTTGCCTAGCGTCTACTTAGAAAGTGTAGGTATAGTTATACATTATTGTATGTGTGCAAGAGATTAAATATAGGTACCTACCTACCTATGTTAAAAAGAAGCAAATATTAAGACTATTTGAGCAACAAAGACGAAATCAGAAATTGAAAATCATTTCAAGAGCGCTGCTGAATAAAAAAATTACCAACCCTACAAAAAATATACATACCTATAATAAATTCAAATTCCTAAGGTAAATTGTTTATTTGATCAGTGATTCATTAGGTAGGTAGGTACCTATCTATTATGTGTGAAGCGCCTCCAGACTTTAAGACAGTTTTTTTTAACATTCGTTCACAGAAATAGTAGGTATAGATTTGTCTCTATTATAGATAAATATTATTAATAAGAATATGTACCTAGGTAGGTACCTACCTAACTACCAATATTTCCCAAAACATGTTTTGCTACGCAGAATATTTTGAGAACAAGGAAAAATACCTACACACTAAAGTATTTTGTGTTCTAAGAATTCTCAATTTGAGACACAATAATATTACTTGTAAGTACCTACCTACCTATATACATCTTTGACAAATTTAAAGTGTGTCATAGGTAGGTACTATGTAATAGGTATGTTCTATAAAAAACATTTTTTTTTATACCTTAGTAGGTATTTTTATTCATATATTTTATAGAAATTAATTTTGTTTATTTTAAATTAAGTTGTAAGTAAGTATATGATTTGCTATACCTATTACCTATTTAATTATTTTATCTAACAATATAAACTTTAATACGAATACCAGAGATAAATTCCTTATAGAAGGGCGCAAATTAATACAAACAATATTGTTTATTTGTTTTATTTAAGGGAAGACATACATCAGCAATTTGAAAATTACAAAATACAACAGTGAATGTTAAATATTTATTTACCAAAATAGTTCCTCATCATCATACATTAGGTACATTATATTACTTCTCGGGTAGGTAACTAACAGGTATACTATGTCAAATACCTATTAATTTAACACGCACCCAATAACAAGTTGCCACATTCTGGAGACTTACCATTTTAATCGTTTACAGATCCAGACTGAAAACACAATTAAAAACTGTGTCTGCACCGAGAATCAGCAGGCAGACTGAGCCACAAAGCCTTACCAACTGAGCCACAAAGGCCGACAAGGACAAATACATAATAATATAATAATGAAATTACCTTCTAAAATACAAAAAAAAACAACAAAGACCATGAGTTATTCAAAATTATAAACATACAAATGATAATAATAATAATGTACCTACCTAATCCGGGATATGTAGGAATTCGGGGGAGTGGAGAGGGTTAAAGGAGTTTGGTATTTTATGTCACATATCAAATGTTAGAAGTGTATAAAATTCAACAAGTAAACAAATAAATTCAAAAAGAGAAAATGATTAGTAACAGAGAGGAGGGCTACGTAAAGGCAAAGGGTAAGCGGGATAAGAAGAAAACTGCTCGCACCCACCACCATAACACCGTTACAAACCCGATCTGTATTGCGAGCTGCTTATGCTTTATGCTTTTTTCTGTGTAAATCACATTCTTACACAATGGTGTAAATGGGTAAGGCCGCACATGCAACAAATGTGATAAGTTACATTGACATTTCCTAATTTACTCAGCCAATATTTTAATTATCGTCTTGAAACTAAAGACCGGGATAAATTATAGTAGGTACCTACCTACTTACCTACTGTCTACAGTTTGACAGTTCCAGAATCATTGCATTTGAAAATTCTCTCGATAAAAAATAAATTCGGAAGTAGGTATCTAAGTAGGTAGGTAGCTTCCACTGAAATTTTCGGGATTCTTTCGTTACCCGTTTAATTTGTTAAATTTAAAACTATAATTTAGCAAAAATATTGTTAATTGTGATGTTAACACTTTGACTGTTTTAAATTTTTGTCTTGATTTTGTAAGGCATAGGGGAAGTACGTACAAAATGACATAGGGTTTTGTTTTTGGGTTATAATTCTTTATTAGTAATTCACAGAACAGTGATATTCTTCACCAATCATCTTTGGTTCTTTATTAATCGAAACTTATCAACATTTATGGAATAAAAACACAGAAATAAAATATATTAATAGTTAAACTGAGATTAGCTAAAATCCATTTTGTCCATATACTATGGACAAAATGACATATACGTAAAAACTATACAATCACCTATTGACAAAGTTCACAAATAAACTGCTTAGGAACATAATTTTTTTAACATCATTAGGAACATCAGCGCAAGAAACGTGAGCCCAATGCGCACAAATTAGGCACCGCAACCAGCTTTCTTTGGGCTTTGATCGTGAAAAAAAATCATTGCAGTAAATACATGGACAGTCTTCCTCGTCATCTTGTGGAACCTTTTCTTCTTCACTGTCGTCTTCAAACATCGTTTTGGTGACGTTTCGTTTTCTCTTTGCCGGGGGAGCTGTCGGCTTATTTTTCGACTTAATTTCCATCATATTAGGAGTGGAAGTTAAATCTAAAGAGGTCTGCCATGCCTTTGGTTTGCGTTTTCCTTGTCTACTAATAAAATGACCTTTTGGTGCAGGAGAAATCTCCTCAATAGGGACAACAAGAGTAGACGATGATGGCTGTTCTTGATTTGAAAGAGGAATTGCTATAAGTTCTTGATTCACAGACGCCAACAGTGTCTCATAAAGATGGAAACAATTTTGGAATTTAAGCCAATTGAAAGCCTGAGCACGGGCTGCTTAAGTAACTTCAGGTTTGCGCAAAGAAATATCTGTATTACGTTTTTTGTTAAATTTATGGGCAAAAACATTTTTTTCAACCAACTGAAAAGCTAGTTCTTGCACTGAAGCTCGCGTTAATCCAAATAAACGCGATCCAAGGAAATTTATATGCTGAACTAATTCCTTTTCTACATTTGGTGGAAATGTTGGTTTCCAATGTCCAAGAGCTTTAGAATTTGACTTCAGACTTTTATTACTACCCAATGCATGCCTCCGGATCGTTTCTTGAGGAAAACCAAATGTTTTTGATGCCATTAACCAGCCTCTTTTTTTATTTCGAACTGCCTCTATAGCTTTCTGCATTGACTCTTCACTCCAAGTTTGGCGATCAGTCGTGCGCTTATATTTGCGTGGCATTTTACTACCGGTAAAGAAATGAACAGCTTAAATAAATTTTCCACAGTTAGGTAATCTTCTTGATTGAGCTTTTATGGACAAAATGACATACGTATGTCATAATACCCATTGTCTTCGTATGTCATTTTGTCCGTACAGCGTTATTAAAAACAAAATTGAAAAAAAAATACATAGAGGAATTTTTGTGTGGAAAAAGTTATTTGAAAGCGACAACATATCATTGAAGGATAAATTGAATCATATAAATAAGCATAAAAGCGAAAAACTTATCATTTATAAAGAAAACTTCACGCAAAGAAAAAAAAACTCGTGACATGCACTGACACAACATCGGTCATAACACCGGAATGACTGAGATTGACACGTTCATGTTATGACAGGATTTAGGGAGCTGGTTGGAACATGCAATACGACGGTCAGTGGTACCTATGATAAAACCCGCCAAATTCGAAATAAGCCAATAGTTCGTTTTGGCCGTATATGTCATTTTGTACGTATTTCCCCTACTTAATGCATATAGTCGATTACGTCGTTCCCGTTTCGCGCTTCTCAAGTCGTATAAAATGTATGGTGGGACAAACCCCACCACTTTTACAGTAGGTACAACCTTTTACAGTGGGGTAAAACTCGCTTAAAATTCTCAGTGCCTGTGCGGCCTTAAATAAGTAAATGATCTGGGGGGCAAGTCTGGTCCGACCGGCGAAATCAAAACCCCAGTGATTACCCATATCATGGATATAATTATCAAATGGAGTTCTATGACATCTAAAGATATCGTGAGGGTTTTGATTTCGCCGGTGGGACCAGGGGGGCATGTCTGGTTGATCGTCGAAATCAAAAGCCTCCTTGTTTACCCATATCATGGATATAATTATTATATGGAGTTCTACAATATCTTTAGATGTCATAGAACTCCATACGATAATTATATCCATGATATGGGTAATCACTGGGGTTTTAATTTCGCCGGTCGAACCAGACTTGCTCCCCAGACTTGCCCCCCTGTATTTTTATTCTAGACTGATATTTTACTGCCATCTATGAACGACTCATGATTATATTTTACGACTGTGGTACAATTTTGTGGTTCTGATCCCCGCTATTCCGTGTCAATGAAAATGTCTGTGCAGTCTTTAATTTAGTATTGGGTTTTGACAAGAGAGGGCAGTACTGTAAATCCGCAGGAAACTCGTTTACTTTCACAATGATTGTTCAATGACGTTATCTGACGTTTGTGGTAGTTCTTGAATGGCATAAACCGCCGTTTTCAATAAATATCGGAAAAAATGACAGGTAACTACAGAACAGTGTACGCTTTCGCAAGGGAAATGCATCCGAAAACCACGGACGTGTTTATTCAATATGGAACGGCTGGCTTTCGAACGAAGTAAGTCATAATAGTGCTTTTTCTCTAGGTTATAAAATGGGCTTTTCTCGTGTGGATCTCCTCTGAGAATGAGTCATTGCAATTGTCGTTAATTTAATTCAATTCCCGGTGTCAAAACACAAACCCAACCATATTTGTCCATATGTTGATATGCAAACTGAATTTTGATTTCTTTTTAATACTATATAGTTATTCCAATATGATTGTAATTTGTATTCCAACTATGATTGATTTCAATTCATTCCCTAAAAATATCTCGGAAATGATAAGATTTAAATGCAAGGCGTTTGTTTATCTACATTTTATTCAATATTATATTCAGTTTCATTATCTGTAATACATATTACTTGTACTATTAACTCAAGGTTCATTTTATTCAATGCCACTATATTTTACATTTTTAATATTTTTCTCTTTCGAAAAAATGTTTTATCATGAATCAAAATATCTGAAATTTTTAAATATATTTATGGTAAATCATTCAAATGGTTTTAATAATGTCTGTTTTCAAGAAATATCAATTTGGAATAGTCTATTTTTAAATACAACCCACTTTTTGTATGTTATGAACATAGGACAATAATTTGACACATTTAGAATAACTCACCTGGAAAGCAAGGTGTAAAAATACACTAGCTTCAAATTGTTTTTATTTCAAATCATCTTGTCTATTTTATCAGGTTTATTTATAAAAGTAGGTAATAATTTTGACTCTTATTTATTTATTACATACACTGATGACATTACAATAACTATTGAATCTGCAATGCCCCACTAGACAAAAAAAAACCTGTGCCGGGGCCAATACATCTCAAGACAGTGACACTGTATTACTTGATGCCAACATCAATCGTAATGAAAATAAAAAAGAAAATTTTCAAAAAAACATAATATAAAAAAAATTGCACTAATGTACTTAGAGCAAAATAAAGTATGGGGTCGAAAGCTATGGGTGAAAAACCTCCTCTGCATAGTGTCTGCCTGATACTAATAAGAGCCATTCCTTTATTTTAGTTTTAGAAGCATGACTTTTTTTGAATTTGAATCATTATTTATTTTAAATACTTAGGTATTATTTCTACCCTGTTAATTCACCATTCATTAAAAAAAAAACAATTGATTTTTCATATTTTTTTTACTCCTTTTTTATCAAGCTTTTATAAGTAAATACTTTTTTTGTTAAAATATTTATGTTTTTACATCCAACTAGTAAAAATAAATTGATCCAACAAAGGGCCGTCTTTCGATAAATATCCATCCATAATATTAATATGTACCTACTAGTGATCACGTATTCGTATTATATGAATCCTGTGTATGGTGACTTTTGGAGATGACGGTCTTTAAAGTGTTGAAAATTCCTATTTTAACACGTCAGTTAGTAATTTTTTTGAAGAGTGTTTTTTTTTTTATATTCACTATAGAAGACTATTAGAATCACACCTTCCATTTACAAACACGTTGGTTGATGGAAACCCCTCAACAGACACCTTTAAAGAGAACAATTTATAAACCAAAGTGTCTATCAATGGAAGGTATGATTTCTTGTATAATCTTCCATAGTAAATATATAATAACACGCTTTATACTATAACTCGCACGTTAAAATTGTAATTTTCAACACTTTGAAGGCTTTTATCTCCAAAAGCCATCAATACACAGGGTTCATATTATTCAATTTTTGTTATATGCTTTGGTATCAGAAAAAAAAATCGGCCTTTATAGTATGACGTAAATTTAACTGTCGCTGGATCATGGTCTATTAGGGGGTGTCTCCATTCCTTTTTGTACAAAACTATTGAAGTACAAGATTTGGGCGTATATGATTTTAATCATATGGCAATAATATGAACCACACAAGTTCACCGAATTTAACCTTTGGTATTGCCATAATGCTTTACTTGACATTTCATAAATGCTATGACATTTATCCAATAATAATATTTTCAATGTGTCTTTATATTGGTGCACAGATTATAGAGCTGTAGCACAAGGATGTGTCATTTGAGTTTTATGCCAACGTCCTGGGTTCGATTCTCAGAAAGGGAGAAATTTATTTTGAACTGTCAGAGCTGGAAATACTGGTTATTTAGAATAAAATTCTAAGTCTAAAATTTATCTTACTGTAAACACTAAAAAGATTTAAGTATATTTATTTTGTATGATGCCAATATCATTGAAAATCATACACCATGGGTACATTGATTTCAAATGCAGCACAGAAATGACTGTCATATTGGGGAATATTATCTGCCCACTTGTATAAGGGAATAAGTGTAGCTACTTATTTTATTTGTCAACAAAAGCTGATTGCAATCATTGATAATAGGTAATGAATCCCGATACGTCTCTATAGGAACAATAATTTGAAAAATTAAATAACTGTCAACAAGAATATGCAGAATCTACGTTGACAAGAAACTAATTTCCACATTATTAGAGAAAACATTTGGTTTGAAGAAAACACAAATAAATTGATAGTATCACAAAAGTTGACTGTATTTCATTTGCAGTTGTTTATCAGCTATAATGTTGCCATTGTATAAACTAACATGGTTTATTTGCCTAGTGGGGCATTGCAGATTCAATAATTATTGTAATGTCTATCAGTGTATGTATCAATAAATAAATATATTGATATATAAATAAATATATTGATATAGATGGGTCGATAGCAGAGCGGTTAGCGCGCTGGGTTAGTAATCCAGTGATCGCGAGTTCGAATCCTGCCTCGACCGATTACGTTCACCTATAGCACAAGCATTTATTTGCTTATTTTAGGGAACGTAGGAAGATGTATATGTACTTGTTTAACAAGGACATATTCATTTTTAATTAAAGAAAAAAAAAAAATGACATTTTGGAAGTAAACTCTCAACTTGCACGTTCGGATTGTAGAGGTGTTCGAATCAGCTGGGTTTCAGATTATAGAGTTGTTCGAATTAGCTGAGGTTCGGATTGTAGAGGTGTTCGAATTAGCTGGGTTTTCAGATTATACAGTTGTTTGAATTAGCTGAGGTTCGGACTGTAGAGGTGTTCGAATTAGCTGGGTTTCAGATTATAGAGGTGTTCGAATTAGCTGGGGTTCGGATTGTAGAGGTGTTCGAATTGGCTGGGGTTCGGATTGTAGAGGTGTTCAAATTAGCTGGGCTTTGGATTAATGAGGCTCTACTGTATTCAATTTTTAATTGGTTGGAAGAATCAGTTGATTAGTTATGTGCGATCTAAATATTCCAAAATTACAAAAAACAATAATTGCATAATTGAATACATGATAATAAATAATCAATAACTTGATTGTGTACAGCGCCTTTTTTTAATAAGGACTGCTTACATTATAATTTTCCAAAGAATTTTCTTATTTTAAGCATTTAATCTGAGATATTCTAGTTTTTGATAAGATAACTGGCTGGATCAAATACTTTTTGCTGTTTATCATCTGCTTATTTATGAAAATGAACATTTTGGCACAACATCAAAAATTTTGATGGGTGTCAGATTAATTTTTACACGAGACTTGTTAGTAGCCGGTGAATCAAAGATGATAAAGTTCATATAAATTGTTCAACAATGTAATAAAGAAAAAAATACAGATCTTCTTGTATGCAAATGTTATTGTACCCAAACAAATACTCCATGAGGTGGAACTTATTTATGAACTGGACTGTAAAATGAATTTAAGTCTATAAAAATCGTCATAACACATGATTGTTTAATTTTAAATATACGTTTAGTAATTATTATGATTTATATATAGCTTCCTTACCAACATTAAAATCGCGTTGCTAGATATTAGACCTTACGTTTATCTATAACGTAGTAGGTAAAAATATACTTCAGCTCAGGGCTGTGTACAGATACAACGCTCGACATCGGGCATCGGATGTACCTGAGGTTGTAGATTATGGGGCTTTTCACACCAATCTCACTGAACGCTTTCGAGCGGCGTTTCAATCTAAACGCAGCATCGGGCATTTTTAATGTCATTTATCATACATGTCTCTTTTTAGGTTATATTTTCATCGAAAGACAGCAATTGAGCAGTGAAGTAAATAGTCAACAGATACTATAACTGTCAAAACGTTTTTCACCCGACAATTTTACTGAGCGTTTGATGCGTACACCCGACATTCAATCGGTATGCCAATCAATCAGTGGCGCTACAACCCATCGTGGGTCCTGGCCTCCTCCAGAAGCTCCCTGCACCCCTCCCCGACCATCGCTTCCTGCCGCCAATTTACAATGCCCATCGTCCGCAAGTCCCTCTCTGCTCCATCTAACCATCTCAGCTTTGGCCTACCGACGCTTCTTCTACCCATTGGTCTTGTAGCAAATATCCTTTTTAGTGGACAGGTTTCATCCATTCTCGCTACGAGACCCAGCCATCGGAGCCGGCATATTTTGATGTACTGGGTGACGTGTACATCTGAGTACAACTGGTACAGTTCGTGGTTGTGCCTGATATGCCAGGCTCCATTTTCGCATATGGGGCCATAAATGCGTCTCAATATTTTTCTTTCAAAGGTGTTTAACCTTGTTTCATCGGCCTTTGTTAGGGTCCATGTTTCAGCAGCATATGTTAAGACTGGTCATATGAGAGTCTTGTACAGTTGGACTTTTGTTCTCTTTGATACTAAACCAGACTTTAATTGGTTTCGCAGCCCAATATAACATTTGTCTGCTGCTGTTACTCTTCTTTTTATTTCATCCCCTACTTTATTGTTGTTGGTTATGAGTGAGCCAAGATAGGTAAACCTGTCCACCGCTTTGAAACTATAGTTTCCAACATCAAAGGGCACCAGAGGTGGGCTCGTAATCAATGGCTTCAATCTGTATGCCACAGAGTGTCTTTCGAGCGTCTGTTTCCGGTCATTATGAACGACTTAGAGCTTCACTAAGTGCACTCGGAATTCATTGTGGTTGTAGCCCTGATGTTCTATCATACGTACATTTGAATATTTTACATATAAAAATTGAATAAACCAAATCCTTTTTGTGTTTGGTTCCAAAATAATCCTTTAGTTTAACAATGCATCAGTAATATTATTGGCATGTTTTAATTTCCCACACCCTTATATATGTAGGGGAGACTGGTTCTCCTAGGGACACCTTGTACCTAGGGACACTCAATTATTTAAAGAATTTTGTAGGAGAGCAATATGTTTTTGCATGTGGAAACACTGTATCACTTGAAGTTAATTGACAGCCAAAGTGTCATCGTGTTTGTATCAAGCGTTATAAAGTTGTGATAAAAATTTGATTTTGGAACATAATTATGTAATTTTTTTTACAGATTACTTTTTTAATTTCTCCCTAATTATATTTTACACAAAAATATTTGTAAGTCTTTCTGAATACACTATTTTGTTAACTTTAATATCGCATTTATAATATCTCTCAAATCCGAACCTCAATTTTTAAATCAACATTTTTCGTCGATTTAACACATTGTTGTACCCAGGGACATGTACCTAGGGACATGTACCTAGGGACATGTCCCTAGGTATAATACTATTTTATAAGTAGGAATTATTTGTTTCGTTATATAATATATGATAAAGTTATACAATAAAATATATAATTATGGATCGTTATACAATAAATAATAGGAAAAAATTGTTAGAATTTAATTTGTTCAAATAATTAAAATATGAAATTAATAAATAGTACTTTATATTTAGTAATTGTTTTGTTACATCGTAGCTTTTAATCATCGAGATTGTATTCTGAAAGTTTCATCACAATGTAATTGTGTATGTGTGTGTGCTATGTATGGCGTATTTATTCTACTTTATCGATTATTGACTAAAGTACTTATTTGATTATTTTCAATTTTTGCAAATTTGTATATCTAGTACTCGCTTAGACCCCATTAGATTATGAAGGATATCTGATCAGTGCTTTCAATGTCAATTTTTTTAACTGTCAAATATTTAAATATTTTATAAAAACTTAAAATTTTATATTTTTATTGTCAAATTGTTGAAACAGCACAAAAATAATTTAACAAACTCATTTCATGAAAATGTTGAATATTTTTTATACAAAATTTGAATACTTTGTATACTGACTTGGTTGTGAAGAGTATATCATTGGCCACAACCCACTCGTTTTATATATCATGTTATTTTTTCAGTAGTATAAAGTGCAATAATGAAGTATGATTGTTTGATATCCTGAATTATATATAAGCAATGACACCTATCCACCGTGAAAAATATAATCCACTATACTAATGCACCAACAAATACTCTCTTTTCTTTAATATGTATAACATATTAAAGGACCCAGGTTAATTGTATATATTATATATACATACATGCATACCATCGCGCCATGTCCCTTAGGGAGTAAGCAGAGAGAACTAAGTGCCATACTTCTCTATTTTTGCATACATTTCTGGCTTCCTTTACATCCATGCATCGTCTCATACACGCGTGTCGATTGTTTAAACTTATATTTCCTTTTTTCAAAATATCATTCACATGGTCATGCCATCCCTTTCTGGTGCGACCCCTGCTATTCACTCCATCTCTTACACCCATGTATATTTTATTGATCAGTCGTTCATTGTTCATTCTTTCAATATGTCCAAACCACCCCAAGGCTTCACTTACATTTTACATATAATATCCTTCTTTATCTTGCATTCTCTCTTTATGTTCTTATTTTTTATTCTATTATATATCGTTCTATTACATAATCTTCTTATATATATTATGTCATGTAGGTAATCCAATCTCCATCTTTGACAACTATCTAATATATTTTATATGATTTGAACCAATTTCACTTGACCCCTCTGATAAGAATTAGTCAACGTCAACTGCCATAGAGATAATTTATGATTTTTCACTAAACTATGATAACTCGTAAAGTATTTTCTATGTTTGAGACTTTTTATTGAATATATCCAGACATCTCATTGTTTCATATATCAATACGTTATGTCTTGGATGTAATACTGTAACAATATAAGCTGGTTCGCTCATATATCTGCTTTGTAGTTGCATATTGTGTTCACAAATGCACCTATAAAATATCACAAAACTCCAATATTTACATAATTTATACACAATAATGAAAGAAATAATTTAAAAAAAAATGTATTTTTATTTTTTATTCATTTTGGATATCCAACAGTACAGTAGAATATAATAACATAGTATGATATTAAGAACAATAAGCACAAACAACTTGATATATCTCAAAAGGACCATGATTATAAATCGAATATTTTTTTTTATTTAATTGTATATACATACGCAAACATTGGATTTTTTTCCCTGGCGGGAGTCAAATGATGTTTTTATTGACAAACTTTTTAACATCTTAATAGAGACGAAGTTGGGACGACAAGCCAAAAATGAAATAAAATTTCTGGCGCAGTTCAGGGGTGACATTTGTGCGAGACACCGTCACCTCATTTATAAGGACTGTTGCTTTCACTGTTTACAAATAAACCAATTTCTCAATAGGTGGCGTTACAAAAAGGTTTCTTCGTTACTTCATAGATGGCAATATTACCTAATAATGTCTTATTTTCAAGTGAATTGTTACACATTATTCAAATATATAGAACTTACAATAATAACATTGATAAATAATATGTTGAAAAAATGCGTTTCTAAAAAAATAACAAGTATTTAAGAAATGTCTCCAGTGAATTTTTCTTCACGCAATTTTGAAATTCAGCATAAATTTCCCTAAAATTATTATGAGTAGGTATTCTTTTTTACAGTAGTTTTTAATTACTCCATAACTATATGTCGTAGATTATTTGCATAAAATCAAAATGAATGACTGATAAAGTTCATTTAAAGTCAGTTTTGTTCTTAAAATGCAAAAAATTAATGGTTTTTTCTCATAATTTCAATCATGTATAAACCCTCTTTAAGACACATGATAGTTACCCTTACTAACACCTAGCTTCATGGTGTATTAACCCTTTGAACGCGTTCGGCAAAAAATAAAATTTGATCTTAAAAATGCAAATTAAAAAAAAATAAAGTATTCTATAAAATTCCTTAATTTTTTTTTTCAATATCTTAATTTAATACACCAAAAAATAGTTGTCACGTTAATTTTGGGGGGAGGGAGGCTCAATAAATTTAATTTAAATAATTTTTTTTTTTTTTCATCCAAAGGTACCGTTTTTTACAAGCCATGGACTATAGTCGATTTACGCGTCCAAAGCAGTTTTAAGCAGTTTTAATATATCATGTTTTCAGTCACTAGATTTAGCGTTATATGCCCTCTTTTAGTTTTTGTGTATAAATATATTTTTTTAATTTTTCAGAGCACTATATTTGGACCATGTCCTCTACAGAATGGGACTTTTAGCTGCTCTTCGGTCGAGAGTCAAAAATGGTAACAATTCACAGTGATTTTTTAACTGATCTAATCATTTATTTGTTTTCGCAAATTGAAATTTGGTACAAATATATTTTTTTTTTAACCACTGTGAATAGTTGGTGTCTAACCGGTTTTCGGAGCTGACCGCTCCCTCCTCAGGACAGACTTGTACTAAATTATTATTAAAAACGAACGTGCTTTATTTGTTTATCTATACACTTCCACAACTATCCATTTAAGATCTAATATGAGTATATGTCTTTGTAAATTTATTTATTTTTTTATTAAACTTCATGTACATTATAATGTGTACAATGGCGGGTTTATTGCCACAAGGTAATTTCTTCCAACCAACCAAAGCAACGTGATGTCATAAATAGTAAATTGGTATGTACATTTAATTTATAACAAACGAAAAGAATATTAAGAGTAAATTCACAGCAACAAAGGAAGGAAGGAAATAGAGGTAGAGGGAGGGGAGGTAGGATAGATATGGGGTGTCAGTTAAGAATTATTAGACAGGTAAAACAGCTTTAGTTTCTTTTTAAAAAGTTGAATCGATTGAGACGTCGTAATATCATCACTTAAAGTGTTCCATAGTCTTGCTGATTGTACTTCAAAAGAGGAACTGAGAAATTCAGTAGAATGAATTGGAATAGCTAGTGTGATACGTTCAGCAGATCGAAGAGGTAGACCGTGATTTGACAAGAAAATAACCTTATTCTTGAGATATTGTGGTGAATTTGTGTTGTTAATTAAATTATACAGTAGAGAAAGTAAATGAATATTACGACGTTGACGTATCTTAGGCCAGCGAAGAAGATTTCGTGTTACTTAAAGATGGTAGCAACATTGATTATGAAACCCTACTTTTTCACCTATATTCAATGAGAAGGAGAATATAAAAAAAACAGCCATTAAAAGATGATTGAACATCGAAAGCGTTGTTACTCTCGGACTATCACATAGTACCAAATCTTTAAAGGAATTGGACAGAATCAATAAAATGGGTTACTAGGATCGCAGTTTCTATATAAATTAGTCTGTAAATTGGAACAAATTCCTCCCTGACATATTTATTTATTTTATTTATACATAATATAAACAAATATAATTGTACACTGGCGGGCTTATTGCCATTAGGCAATTTCATACATGGTACTCGAGCATTAAAACTTTCAGTGAATTACTAAGACCATCATTGTTTCATAGAATCAACAATTAAGTTAAACCTCCCTTAGAATGTAGGTTACTTGTATCACCAAACGTCACTTTACAATAAGTCCTTATAAGTAAATTTTCAAAATCTTTCCCCCCATACCCTCAAAACAGTTTGTTATTACATCTTTATTATATTGCGTGAGTTATTTGAAATTTCTATTAGTTTATTACTTTTCTTGTAAAATTAGTTTTTATAAAACCTTTTGATTTTTTATTTTAAGTAACTAAAAAACTACAAGGCCTATGAAGTATATTTTTACTTCAATCGAAAGAGAATGTGAAAATGTACCGGCTGAGTTCTTTATTATTACAATATTTTAATTACTATTCTTGCTATTTAAAAAAAAACTTAGAAATTTTACCTTTTCATCACCAAAAAATATGGTATGTATCACATATTAGGTGATATACAATATTTTTTTCTGTTTCATACATTAGAAGGTAATTTAGTGTGCATATTTATGCACATCTGTATGCCCAAAGTATACAAAGGCCTTAAACCCAAATTATTGAATATTTTTAGATATCTAGTAGTTTTCTATACAAAACAGAGTAGGATAATGTGGAGTTACGTGCTTTTTTCTTATCCCAAATAGAAAAAACGTCTTGATAGTATGAATGTATTTTATTTATTTTTTTTATTTATTTATTTTTCACACCTTTATCACAAAGACTATTATGAAGATTACTGCTGCCCAACTATGTAGGTAACCCTGTTCTAGGGCTAGCAGTTTACAATTTTACCAAGCCAAATATTTGACATTTTGGTTATACATAGTTACATAGAGCGGACACCAGACATCACAACACAGTAAATTACAATATTACATAGTTACCAATATCTTAAACACAAAAGTATAAACTGATACAGTAAATTTTGATATGTTATTATTCTAATATTATTTCTACCATAATATGCACACCCGTTGTTGTCATTTATGTTATGTAGCAGTTTGACATTAAAATTTGCTCTGTGGTCTTCTCAACGTATATACTCAGTAACAATATTATTTGACTTGAGTCACAAATCAAATAAAATACAAAATCAAGATTTCTTCTTTGAAATTAATCTAATAAAAAAAGAGAAATATTTTAGAGTTTATTTGTCTTAAAATAAGATGCAATGTAAAGACAATCCTCGAACCAGCTTGTGTAGCGTGTAGTTATATTATTTAATATTATTTCTCAGAATTATTGTTGGATGTTTAATATTTGGGCAATTTCTGTCCTTCCGTAATTCCCTATATATTTTTTTATTCTTGTTTTAAATAATGTATGTGAAGTTATTACCTTGAGAGACATAGGTAAAGTATTATAAATTCGTGGAGCGATAAATGATGCATTTCTTTGTCCGAAAGTTGTTTTCATATGAGGGATTATGTAATTTAAAGTAATGCTTGTTCGTGTGGTTCTGGATTGTTGTGTTTTCTGGTGATGTATTATATTTTTATGAAAATAAGTTAGTATATGCTGGATATATATTTGTCTCGGGTCAAATACTTTAAAATCGTTATAGAGGTTTTCCGTAGGGTAACCAAACGGTTTTTGGATAATTATCTTCACAATGCATCTTTGAGCTAGACAATACACAACATGTTAAAGTAAAATACACAACATGTTAAAGTAAAATACATAATCTAAATTGTGAAACAATAATACTGTGATACTTAAACAATTACAATATGTGAAAAGAAAATTTTTTAAAACTTAAAAAGGTGCAGAATTAAGGTCAAATTTTGACCTCTGTGTGATCACCAGTTATTATTTTAAAAATTGTAGCATATTATAAAAGTGAAATTGAAAACTGAAAGTCAACTTATATATAATATTAGTATAATGTTTGTAAATATTCTGTTGCAATCTTCAACTGTATTAATGTTGTGATATCTTGAAATATTGCAACAAACCATAATATTGTAATATCCAGATTATGACAATACCAAGACTTCTATTGTCTTTACTGATAACACCCATGTTGATAATGTTATGTTTTTATATGACTCATCACTGATAAGCACTCACACTTTATTTGTATTAAACAAAATACTTCAATAAAAAATATTTATACTCTCAACTTGTCATATAGGATCTTTCAATGAGATGATAGAATTTTAAATAATTTATATATGTTTCTCTTTTCCTGTACATCATTTTTTCATTCAGTTAACATCTTTTTGTAAAAGCATTCCTTTTTTATTAAGTTGTAATTATTATTTTTTTATGTAAAATTATGGTTTGTGTAGCATTGCACCCTCCCCCACCCCCTCTTAATATTTTTTATGGCCTCTACAATAAACTCTTCAAAGGTCAGTCTCATTTGAAATATGTCTTGTAAAATGATATATAAATGTTGAAATTATGAACATTGAGCATCTACCACGATAGGAACATGGCATATTGAAATATGGCCTATGTAATTTTACTATAAGAATTATCCACGGACAATTTGAACAATTTTTAATTTGTGTGTTTGATTAATTATCTAAATTAATAAAGTAATGGAAACGTTAGTGTATGTGTGTGTTAGTTTATTTGTCTCATGCCCCCTGCAAAAATAGGACCAAATAAAAATGTAATTTATGTGCGTGCATGTACCAGTATACCTGTCGGAGTGTCACAATAAAAAAATGCCAATAGTTTACTGGATGACTGATTGGTTGAACTAACGCCATCTATTGAAAAATTGTTTTAGGTGCCACAATAGGAGTAATGATCACTGCGTCGCATAACCTGGAACCAGACAATGGTGTGAAGCTGATTGATCCACACGGAGAGATGTTGGAAATGAGCTGGGAAGGATTGGCAACCAAACTGGCTAACGTTGGGTAATATTATAAATAATATTAATTGCATAAATCTCTGTGTCAGAAACGTGGAGTCTAAAGAAGCAGATAAAAAGCTCTAGACATATTTGAAAGGCATATCCTGTGACGCATAATTTATAGGAACAAGTTTTTGTTAAACTTACGATCCAAAGAAGATCTGCATCTCATCTCTTAGGCCTGACTTGACAATATACTCTCTTTCATTGAAAAGAGTTATTTATGTGGAGCTGACTGTTCCATGGGACACAAATATTCCAAAAGACCACCAATACAACTTAAACAAGTACAAGGAACTGGTAGATAAAACAGTACAAAATGGTTTTAGCACAAATATATATGCTGTAGAGGTGGGGGCGAGAGGCCTGCTCGCAAAATCTTCATATTCCTACTTTAAGGATCTAGGTCTCCTTAGAGGTAAAATAAAATAACTTTTGGATAGGGTGGTAAAAGCAGCATTATCTGCGTCCTATTGGATTTGGTTGCGCAGGGGGGTGGAGTATCAGTCGGAGGTTGGTATGTAAGTGGTGAGCATGACTTGTGTCATAAAGGGGCTCCTTAATCCCCGCATACATGGTTGCAAGCCCATGTGGCTCGCCTATTCTGACTGATACTCTGATCGCCTGTGCTCGTGGGCCTGGATTGGTGAACCCAGTGAAACCACAATTGCCTTTCTCTTTTGTATCTTGAAGGCGACAGACCTGTGTCATTTTATATAGATTTACATAATTAAGAAACCTGGTATATTCATTATCATCATCATCAGCCTGTGTTTGCCCACTGCAGGACATAGGCCTCCCTTCTCCTTCTCCACTCATCCCGTTCCTGTGCGACTCCCATCCATTGTGGTCCAACAAATCTTTTAATGTTGTCCATCCATCTGTTAGGTGGTCGCCTCTCGGTCTCCACTCCACCAGTCTTTTCGTCCATCTATTGTCGGTCATACCTTGATATGTGTCCTGCCCATATCCACTTCTGCATGGCTTATTCTCTCAACCACATCGGACAGTTTGGTCTGACTGCGTATCCAGTCATTCCTCTTCCTGTCTTCTAGTTTTATGGCCAACATTATCCTTTCCATTTTTCTTTGGGCTACACGCAGCTTGTTGGCAGACAATTTGGTTAAGGTCATAGTTTCCATGGCATAAGTGAATACTGGCAGAATGCATTACTCATTGGTATATAAGTAATCAATATATATATTTATATAAGTTTTGTTTTTTATTAATTCTAGAGATAATGAACTTGAAGCAGCAGTAGCGGAAATAGTGGAAGTGCACAAAATAGATATGAGACTGAAAGCTAATGTATACATTGGCATGGATAGCAGGTAAGATATGTTATATATGATCTTTTGAATTAAGGGATTGAGACGGCATTTACATTTTAAAACTTCATAAACCAATTTAAAACATATATATTGTATAAAAACAATATGACTAGAATAAGCAGATGGATTAATGAAATGAGGAGAGGAAGGAGGAATATTTTTATTTTATTGCGTCAGTTGGTCATTTTTCTGTTAAATCTTTCACCAAATAAAACTTCAACATTTGAAAGATTTGCAAGTAGCTTATCTTCAACAGTCTTTGATAAAGTTTAATTCAGTATACAGTCTTTCTTATGGCATTCTATGTTAAATTACTGTGTTCATTTTCAGGTACACTAGTCCAGGACTAGCGAAAGCAGCCACAGATGGCGTTTTAGCCATTCAAGGAACTCCCAGAGATTTTGGTATTGTCACCACACCAATGCTCCATTACTTTGTCACATGCAGAAATACAAATGGTGCCTATGGGATGCCCAACGAAGAGGGTTAGTTTATACACAAATATGAAAAAATATATTAAACTACTCTTGTATTAAATATTCCAGTCTATTATGTATGAAACCTGCATTTATTAATTTTTAAGCTGACATTCTATGAAAAGTTGGCCGACCGCCGTGGCACAGTTGGTAAGCCGTTCGGTTTCTGTGCGGGCGTCCTGGGTTCGATTCCCAGCAGAGGAGAAATTTATTTAAATTTTTTTCTCACGCTAATATTACTTCTCTGGGCTGGAAACACTGGTCAGTTGGAAGAAATTGCCATACGGCAATAAATTCGCCGCTTGTACAGGGTGCAAGGAAGTATTTAAAAAAAAAGTATTTCAATATAATTCAGTATATAGTACCTGCCCCCTAGACAACGTGTCATTTAGCTCAAGAAAAGACAACTCAACGGGTGGAACGGAAGATAAGTTGTCACGTGACTGGCAACTGTCACTTCCATACATTGAGCTATCTTTTCTTGTTTCTTTTCTTGAGCTAAATGACACGTTGTCTAGGGGGCTAATTCCAATTTCTTTCAGACTCCTTTTCCTAATCCTTCCATATATTATCTCCTCTTTTTTACTCCTCACTACGCCAAGGGGATATAATGGAGAGTTATGAATTCACAATTTTTTCACACAAGTTTTTTTTATTGCAGATTGTCAACTAGTATCATGCTGAGATTGTATTCTGAAAGTTTCATCACAATGTATCTGTGTGTGTGCTGTGTAATAGATATAATATGTACTATGTATGGCGTTGTTGGATACAGAGCGAAGGGAATATTGCACCTACCTGGTGGCGAATTTCTTCCTTCTTCAGGAGTTTCTTCACGGAAGGCACTCACTAACTTCTGGTATCACAACACTCACTATTGTTGGTGAACGACACCACTTCCAAACACGGTTTGAGTATTTTTAAGGGGGCGCACGGCGCTTAATTTTTTAGTTGACACAAATTCACAAAATATGTATACTTCGATCGTATATGTATCGAACTAATTTTAACTTCAACTGTGTGACTTACACGACAAGTTGACGAATGATGTTTACACTGCTGTATCGCACAGCTGACTGTCCTATGTAGGTAACAATATTTAAGGAGAGGAAAAGGTTGGGAGTGTTGCCATCTTTACCGAGCAGGCGTGTTTATTCTACTTTATCGATTATTGACTAAAATACTCATTCGATTATTCAAATTTTGTAAATTTATATATCTGATACTCGCTAAGACCCCAAAAGATTTCGAAGGTATCTGATCAGTGCTTCTTAATTTTTTTAACTGTCAAATATTTCAATTACTAAATCACTTTCTTAAAATGTCATTGAAGAATTGTCAAGTTTTCGTAATAAAATATTTGAATAAAAAATAATTTAACAAATTCATTTCATGAAAACGCTGAAAATTTTCCATAAGAAATTCGAATACTTTGAGGAGTAACTTGGTAGTGAGGAGTTAAGCGTTGGCCAGCAAGTATTAGATATACAAATTTGCATAATTTGAAAAGGATTAAATGAGTACTAGTCTATAATTGATTAAGTAGAATAAACACACCGTACATAGCACACATACACACACAGATACATTGTGATGAAACTTTCATAATACAATCTCAGCATGATACTTGTTGATAACCTGCAACAAAAAAATTAACCTTAAAAATTGTGAATTCATAACTCCCCACTATATCCCTTCGGGTAGGTGAGGAGTTAAAATTATATATTTTTTTTTAAATAAAATTAATATGTCATTGTTAAACAAGTACATATACATCTTCCTATGTTCCCTAAAATAAGCAAATAAATGCTTGTACTATAGGTGAACGAAATCGGTCGAAGCAGGATTTGAACTCGCGACCACTGGATTACTAGCCCAGCGTGCTAACCGCTCTGCCATCGACCCATCTAAATAAACCACCATTGTAGGATTAGTGTTCCTTGTTGTTTTGCTTATCAAAATTCACTAGTATTTGATGCTTATTTTTTGTACAATATTCATTTCAGGGTACTATACCAAGTTGGTTCATGCCTTCAAGCTACTTCGAGGGACGGAACCTTCACACGGTTCCTACAAACCCTCGGTATATCTGGACGGAGCAAATGGTGTGGGCGGCAAGAAGATGAGGCACGTGAAGAAGAAACTGGAGGGTTATCTGGACATTGAAATATTCAACGCTGGCGGTAACGGGGGAAAACTTAATTTAAATGTAATTATAAAACTTCAATCAATCATTGTTGTAATCATTTTATTTTTAATTATCACCATATCTAGAATAATCACGTGGGTGCTAGTATCAGATGTACCTGAAGTTGCAGATTATGGCGTACTTCACACCAACCTCACTGAACGCTTTCAAGCGGGGTTTAGTTAAATGTCAAATGTCATTTATCATACATGTTTCTATTTCCGTTATATTTTCATCGAATGACAACAAATGGGCAGTGGAGTAAACAATGCTCTCAGACCTTTTATTGGAAAATTTTAAATAATATTTTTATTGACAATAACATCTCAATAGAGACAAAGTTGTGATATCATAGAAAAACCAGGAACTCAGGCACCTACAGGGCTTACGACCTGTCATCGGATGGTTTACGTGATCACTTTATGCGCTTGTGCAACGTTCACCAATTATGCCTTCTTATTGAGTTCCCTAATCAATGTAATTTTTGAAAGTTCTATTTATTTGAATAGTGTGTAAACATTTCACCTGAATAATACGAAATTATACTATTGTCATCTATGAGGTAACGAAGAAAACATTGTTTGTAACGCCATCTATTGAGAAATTAGTTTATTTGTAAACAATGAAAGCAACGGTCCTTATAAATGAGGTGTCGGTGTCTTGCACAGATGTCACCCCTGAACTGCACCAGAAATATTATTTCATTTAATAATAATATGAAGTAATATTTTTAATTAACCTTTTTGTGAATACATATTGTCACCAGATATAACACCACAGAAAAAATAAAAGTAATCCCACCACAGATAAAATAGAAGTCAACAAATACTCTGAGCATTTTTCACCCTACGATTTTAAAGAGCTTTTAGAGCGTACACAAAACCTTCAATCTGAACGCGACAGAATGTCTTTAGAGCATCTGTTTCCGGTCAATAAGTCAGTAGTTACTGAATTTGTCGGCCTTCGTGGCTCAGTTGGTTAGGTATCTGACTGCTAATCCAAATGTCCCGGGTTTGATTCCCGGTGGAGACACAGTTTTTAATTGTGTTTTCAGTCTGGATCTGTGAGACGATTAATATCGTAAGTCTCCAGAATGTGGCAACTTGTTATTGGGTGCGTGTTAAATTAATATTTGACATAGTACCTGTTAAATTTGAGATTTTGTATTTGTCTATGTATATACCAATTTTCAGCGTTCTAGCTTTTATGGTTTCTGAAATAAATGGAAAAATAAAGTAAAAATTGAAAAGTTGATAACCCCTGACTGAAACAAAAATTCACAATTCTGAATATAAAAGTTTTGTAGGCCTGTAACTGTTTATATATTCTGAAATTTTGGGCTCTGTAAATTAAGCAGATCAAAAGTTATAAGGGACACACACACACAGACACACGAAATGTTCTACTCCGAATTCTGAGTAAATCCGTATATGGAACAAATGTATATGCTGCGAAGCCTCTAAGTTGGTGTTTTTTGACTTCAAAGTTGGAAAAGCCGTGAAAAAAGTAGACCTCTGCATACAATTCTCGCGTATCCTGGCTTGAAACATTGTCGATATGTTAAGAGAACAAAGTTCTCCTGAACAAATCGACAGTTGGATTACATAGAAAAATCAGTAGATGGCAGAGCAGCTAGTACGCTAAATATTAGTTATCCTGTGGATTCAATTTTAAATCTTTTTTCGAATAATTTCATTCCCATAAAGCACATAGGATTTTCGCTTAGTTTAGAGAGAATGTATTTCAAAGTCTTTTTTGGCACATTTGAACAATTTTATTTTGTATGTGAGAGAGTTGTTTGATACGGACGGGTTTTGAAGCTACCATTTCTTTCAATAATAGTTCATTTCTGTTTAAAGTGAATGTTTTGAAACTTTTGTTATAGTGTGGAGCCGACTTTGTGAAGGTCCAACAGAAGCCCCCAGTGGATGTTCCCAAGGAATTGAACCAGAGAGTCGCCTCAGTGGATGGAGATGGAGACAGAATAGTTTATTATTTCTTAGATAACAGGTGACTTTATCTTCATTTCTTCCTACATACAAATTTATCTGTTTTATTCGGACCAATTTCAAAATTAATCAGTTTACACTGTAACAGTTTATGCTGTAGTATCGTTATATACCTACTTTAAAGACCTGGGTCTCCCTAGAGGTAAAATAAAAGAACTTTTGGATAGGGTGGAAAAAGCAGCATTATCCGTATCCTATTGGATTTGGTTGCGCATGGGAGTAGAGTATCAGTTGGAGATTGGTGAGTGAGTGGTGAGCGTGACTTGAGTCATAAAGGGGCCCCTTAATCTCGCATACCCATGTGGCTCGCCTGTTCTGGCTGGCTGGCTGGTACTCTGGTTGCCTGTGCTCGTGGGCCTGGATGCCCTGGATTCATGAATCCAGTGAAACCTCGATAGCCTTTCTGTTTTGTATCTCTTACATCTTTATTCTGTTGTGTGAGTTATTTGAATTTGTTTAATACGTTTCTTGTTGAATTAGTTTTAGCATTACCCGATTTTAATTTTGTATTTCAATTAACTAAAAAACTACAAGGCCTATGAAGTACATCTTTTTTTTTTACTATTATATTTTCAATCTGAGTTTTAACTATTTTAATATTTTAATTACTATTCTTGTTATTTAGAAAAAAAATCTTAATGTTACCTTTTGTATTTTAAATCACAGATTTTTTGATATACAATATTTTTTGTGTTTCCAACATTAGATGGCAATTAAGTGTACATATTTGTGAATATTCGTATACCCAAGATATATATAGGCAAAGGAAGTCTTATCGGAGGGAATGTGTAGAAAGTATGTATCCAAAAGTGTAATTCTGGAGATTCAGCAACCTCCAAAGAGATGGACGGACAGTTGGACATCTTCCTACCAGGATCAAGACTGACTCCTATAACACAGATTGCTGATCTATCGAAAGGAAAAGAAGAAGCATTGTTCTCATAGCAGTCCGTGGTATTTGTAACTTGTAACATTCCTCAACAATCATGCTTTACCTTAATTTTCAGTGAAACTTTTCATCTCTTGGACGGCGATCGAATAGCGACCCTGCTGGCCGGATATCTCATGGGGCTGATTAAGAAATGTCAGCTCACAGACCTCAAATTAGGACTAGTCCAGACAGCTTATGCCAATGGTGCTTCTACCGAATATATTTCTGATAAACTGGTAATCAATCATTATTTTTATTCTTTGTGTATAATAATTTATACAAGTACAAAATTTAACTCTAAAATAAAGTTGAATATATAGTTATGTTACATTATTATTTTAATTCTCATTTATTTATATTTAACGCCACAGCCATTCACTAGTATCATGGGATTTTAGTGTTGTCAAATTGTTCTTTCTGATGAAGCCACATTTCATTGATAAATATAAATTCCAGTATGAATTTGTTTTAAAAAACTAATAAACGACTAAGTTAAAAAAAAAATATTATGGCGCTATCTAATACTGATATCTTAAAAATAGTGGTTAACTGTTTGTATATTATTGTTTATAGATGGCACTAATTATAATGAATGTAATATGTATTGCTATTTTCAGTGTATACCAGTATCTTGTGTCAAAACTGGTGTAAAGCATCTTCATCATGCAGCTCTACAGTACGACATTGGTGTATACTTCGAAGCCAACGGCCACGGAACAATTATATATAGCCAAAAAGCCAAAGACTTAATCAAAGCCGCTTCCATTGATGAAGGGTATGTATTCAGTTACAACATTTACCAATTATGCACATAAAATAAGCAAATATAATACACACTGGCAGGCCTTTTGCCATTAGGCTATTTGTTCCAGCCGACCACAAATATAAAGTTTGTTAAAAATATCATTAACTCAGAAAAAATCCAATATTTACCTATATTTATAATTTGATGATAAGGTGAAATGATATTTTGCACGGAGTGCATGTAAAAACTTGATTAAGGAATCTTGGTGAAATTGCAGAATAGACTTCCATTCATCACTTATGTACATGTCTGTGTGGCTTAATTAATTTCCAGACTGAATCGTGATCAAAAGGACGCCGCCAAGAGGATGCTGGCTGTGATAAACTTAACCAACGAGACTGTGGGCGACGCCATATCCGATATGCTTCTGGTGGAGACTGTTCTCCACAACAACGGTTGGGACGTACATCAGTGGCTGCAGGCGTACGAGGATCTGCCCTGTAGGCAATTGAAGGTTCTCGTAAAGGTAATGGAATACACTCTTCATACATACATACATTCCATCACGGCATATCCCACAGTGCCTTACCTTGTAAAAGTAAGCACGACACTTGAATGTAAACTTCAATGCTGAAGTACCTATGTTTTGTCTGTTGTATTTTCAATTACCCGGCTCTTACAAGATACCCAAAAGCGATGCTTAAAGAAAAGAATGGAAGCTTTATTTTGAGACAATGCCTCACAACAATACAATAGTATATGCCTCACAACAATACAATCGTAATGCCTCACAACAGACAATGCCTCACAACAATACAATAGTATATGCCTCACAAAAATATAATAGTAATGCATCACAACAATGCAATAGTATATTCCTTGCAACAATACAATAGTAATGCCTCACAACAGACAATGCCTCACAACAATACAATAGTATATGCCTCACAACAATACAATAGATACTTCAATAAAAACCAGAAATGAACAGACTCATCCTATCAATGAGGAAAGGACGCAGTAGGAATATCCTTCAAGAATTATTTTGATGATATTGTTTCTTTTTTTTTTTTGTATATTTGTTTAAATTATTCACCATTTGATGAATAAATGAAAAAATTCCAATTTGTTAGAGTGCATTTCATTGAAAAGTGCACTTCGTTGTTGTTATATTGGTATGATTACATTTGGTGTTGTAATGTTTTAAAAATAGGATATTTCTTCTCTTTATCTGTATTTTTTGTAAAAAGTTATTTCTGATAAATGTACACAAATCGTTAAAAAAATAATCTACACAAATCATATTTTTTACATATTTTAAAAAGACATTCCTTGCCGTGAGCAACTCTGTAAAAGTTCATTTTTTAAAAAATTAAATATATAACAAACTTTGTAATACTTCTACTTTACAACTTGCGAATAAGTTATAGCGCTTTCGAGCTTGCGCTCATCATCAGTAACCTTTTATTACTAACTTAAAAACTAAAGACAAACTACTTAACTACTGTGGAAGAGGTGGAGGTAATGGATGGGGGTGGGGGTGGGGGGTGCTGGTGACAGTAGGCGGGCTAATAATTTTAGAAGGGGAGAATTCACTGCCGGGTATTGTATGTTTATGATTTGATTTTTTGGTACCTACTCTATTTATTTCAATTATCTCCAATCTGTCTAATATCTTCCCTTTTCTGCATTTATGAATTACTTCCACATCTTCATAATTGAATGAATGTCCCGTTAATCTGGAATGGTTAACCATGTCTGAATTTATGGAAAAGTTTTAAACAGTGTTGATGTGTTCTTTTACTCTTGGTTCGATTTACTGCCACTCTGTCCGATGTATTGGTTGTTACAATTATGGCAATTCAGCTATTATCGCCGCATCGTCTGCATAACAAATAACATTAACAGTTTTGCCACCCATTCTATAGCCTAGTCCCAAGTCAGCCACCTCTTCTTTGATATCGTCCATTATGATACTAAATAGAAACGGGCTTAGACTGTCTTTCTGCCTTATTCCATTGCTTGCTTGGATTTCACTAGACTATTCATTGTTTACCTTAATTTGTTTTGCTATTGGTATACAGATCTTGAACAGTCTTTACTGATATGTAAAATATTCTCATTTCCTTTAGTATTCTCACAATATCTTAGCAACACCGTGTCAAACGCTTTAGTCAAATCCACAAAAAATGTCAGTGTCAGTGTCTTTAAAATTGTGTTATTGATTTCAGGATCGTAATGTGATAACTACCACAGACGCAGAGCGCAAGTGCGTGACTCCCGAGGGCCTCCAGGAGAGGATAGACACTTTAGCGGCCAAGTACGCCAAGGGTAGGGCCTTTGTCAGAGCCTCTGGCACCGAAGACATTGTCAGGGTATATGCAGAGACAACCACAAAAGAGGTTTGATGATTTTTCTTTTTAAAATAATAATTTTCACTGACAAACATTGATATTCAATCTTCGTAGCTCAGTTGGTTAGATATCTGACACCTGGGGGGCAAGTCTGGTCAACTGGCGGAAACAAAACCATCCATGTTTACCCATATCATGGATATACTTGGAATTGAAATTGAAATGAAACTCCCGAAGATAATTATATCCATGATATGGGTAAACATGGATGGTTTTGATTCCGCCTGTTGACCAGACTTACCTCCCTAAGCGAAAAGTCCCGAATGGACTCTCGGTGGAGATACAGTATTTAATTGTGTTTTCGGTCTGGTTCTGTTAGGCGATAAATACAAGTCTTGTTATTTGACATAGGCCCGGTATTACAGTCGGCCCTCAACTCATTGAGTTTGTTAAACTCAAGATTAATGTTAAGGAAGGATTGAATCCATTTCCATATTACAGTGCAATATGACATGTCAGTTACTAAATCTTCAATTATAGACATATTTTACTTTTTCTGTGGTTATTATCTGTCAAATTTTAAATAACCTCAAATAATACAAACTACAAAACGGGACACAACGACTTGAAATACTATTGTTTTATCATACAACATGGTAAATTAATTTTTTTTCACCAAAATAATGCTTTTAAATGCCCATGTTCATTTCAATATGGCTGCCAGTTTGTTTTGTTGTGTGGCGCCACCGTCGATACAACTAACGCCTCTAGTGATAGAACACTAAAACTACACACGTTGCCTAGCAACGAGTCGAGAAATGACAGTTGACTCACCGTTAAGTACTTAATCCGCCAGAAACGTTGAGTTAAATATTTGTCGTTTTAGTGACGTATTTGAGGGAAGATTAGGCCTAAACGGACACTAATATTCTATATTTTTGTAAAACTTGAGTTTAGCTCACCGGCCCATAGTACCTGTCACTTGTCCAAGACAATATATAAATGTGGAAGTATTCACTGCTTACACTGATGCAATATAATATACCATGAAGGTATTAATATGATAATATATACCAAGCTAGTTGTGCATAGGTAGATACATACAATTGCACCATGTCCTTGTTATTGGGGTAGGCTGAGAAAACACTTTTAAACTGAAATAATGCCAAATGTTGAAAAGTATTTTTACTCCTCACTACTCCAAGTGGGGAGTTGTGAATTCGCAATTTATGGTTATTTTTTTATCGCAGATTATCAAATACCTAGTATCATGCTGAATGTTTCATCACAGTGTATCTGTGTGTGTGTGTGTGTGTGCTGTATATTATGTGCTATGTACAGCATGTTTATTCTACTTTATCGATTCCTTTCAAATTTTGCAAATATGTATATCTAATACTCGCTTAGACCCCATTAGATTTTGAGGGATATCTGTCAGTGCTTCTCATTTTTTTAACTGTCAAATATTTCAAAGTGACCCCAAGTTCAGGAAACTTTAGATTTGATATTTTTATTTTAAAATTGCTAAAAAGGCACATCACTTTCACAAAATGGCATAGAAGAATTATCAAGTTTTCATAATAAAATATTGAATCAAACTCATGTTATGAAAATGCTGAAAATAAAATCAACAATACAAAAAAGGTTACAATAAATGAATTTATTCTCCATGATTCTATTAGCCCTTTTTCTATTGTTTTAATTTGAATTCTTTTTTATTTTGTTACCTAGCTGTTCATGATTTGACTCTCTTATATCCGTTGGAAGTTCATTAAAAAATTGTTCTGCCATGTATGTGTAATGGTGCTGCACAAATGATGTGTTAAATTTTGGATGTATATATTTATATTTGTTTCTGGTACAGTTTTCTGTTAAATACAATGACATTCAGGTTATTTTAATACCTGTAATATTGCCATTTTCTTAAAAATATCGCAAGTTTTTGGTACTTTAAATTCTTCAAAAATTGAATGGGTAGGGTAATCTCTTAGTTTTTCAATATTATTTGGTTGATAATTCTATATATAGGTACTATTTCTATAGGAGTAATATGTGTAACATAAGCGGGCCCCAACGCCACAACAGAGTATATAATACAGAGTATTGATTGTACTAGTCCGTAATATACTACTTATCTTTCAGGACACTGAACGCCTGGCTTCGGAGGTCGCTATGGCAGTCTACGACATGGCCGATGGCGTCGGATCTCCACCTGAAATTCCACAATGACTTCCACGAAGGGACGTCAAACATCAGAATCATTGTCGGGGGCCCAACCCTTTCAACTGTCATTTATGAAATGACAGATATTGTACGCACTAAACACTTGACATTATTCGAAAACACAAGAGCATATGTGGCCATGTTTTTATTTGTTACCGGTCAAATTCACAATTTCATTTTAACCACTGTTATATTTATCAATCCACTGTCACAAGAATCATCACTGAAAGTAAAAAAATGATAGTAAAAAATATATAATTCATAGTCTGGGATCAAATTCAATCTATTATCAATAATAATACGAAAAAAAATAATTTAAAAACTATATAGTCACAAGACAGCAAAATTCATGAGAAACTTGTATCATGGAAAAATAAAAATATTTTTTAAAATGTCTTGTTTGGTTCGAGTCTTGAGTATTCAAAGTTTATATCTAAATTCATCAATTCCTCAATAGATGGTGTGAAATGAATATTAAAAACACATTATTAATTTTTGTCACCGATGGTCAAATGATAAGTGACTAAATGACAATTTATTGTACATTTAAATAATTGAATACTTATGCTCTTGTGACCTTATTTTAATGTAGATGATTTTTAAGCATTGTTCGATGACTTGCCTTTAGTTATCTGCCATTTTAAATTTATAATGACAGTTGTTTGTATAACATATTTGCACAATTGTTTTTTTTTTTACAAGTTTTGCACATATATTGTGAGATTGAATCGACAAGCTGTGCTTAATGAGCTGTGACTACAATGTCATAATAATTGGCATAACATTGTGTAGAAATTTAAAAATCGTGCAAAACGACCATACTTTTTTTTGTAAATCAAAGTGTACTACACTGACTAATATATTGTACTATTCTTTATCCAAACCAAATATTTTATTTAGCATATTATTTAGATATGCTGTACATTTGGTTGTAAAATCAAGTTGTTCGTAATTATTATTTTTTTTTAATTATGTCGCGACCTTTTTAGGTGTAAAATATTTTGTTTAATCTAACCATTTAAAAATATAATAATCAAAACTTTCTGCGTGAAAAGATAATCATGTTTTTATATAAATTATTGTATAACTCCTCGCTGACTAAAATGACACGTAGTTTAAGGGTAAAAACACGTCGATTTTGATGTGGTACGTTTCATTTAAAAGTGCATTTTGTGGAAAAATTGGTATCATTGTATTTGGTGTTGTTCTGCATCAAAAACAGGAAATTCCCTATAATTAGGGAAATTTTTAGAATTTACTATTATTATTGTTTTGTAGATCTTTGATTCATATAATTTTTTTAATACTGTGCAACTAAAACTTGTGAAAAGTAGGTTCTCGACAAATCCTCGAAGGCATTTTCTTTCAAATAGAGTGGTGAATACTTGCAATAAACTGCCCCAACATGTTTTGGATGCTGAAAATGTTAATATTTTCAAGAATAGACTGGAATTTTTTTTGGACAAAGCAAAATAGTTACAACCAAATAATAAAATTCGACAGTGAATATAGGCACATCAGCCTTGGCTGCCTGCCTATAAATAAATAATAATAATAACTACCGTTTATTATTGTAATAGGCTTCTAGCTGTATAGACAAACAACATCAGACCTGCAAAGTGCAGACTGGCAAAAGTCGCAAACAGCTTTGTGGGGCAGAGTATTAAAACAGAGTATAATAAACTGCCACCTCACATACGGTCATTGAAAGAAGGTAGTTTTGAGAGAGAGACGAAGAAGTATCTCGTCTATAAATCATTTTATACAACTGACGAAATGTTAAATGAAAGAGTTTTCAATTAGCATGGAGTATTTTGTCTTTGTTTATTTGTTGTTTATAATCAATGACGACTTCGAGTGCTCTGCTTGGGAGCCTATGGAGGATAAACCAATACAATACAATAAACTATTTGTTTTTTAATATGAGATTGGGGAATCTGATTTGGAGGTATGCCAACATAATTTAGTTTGCTTAACTGATAGACAGTCGTACCAATCTTGCTCCAAAGTGCACGCTTTTGTGAAACACACTAATGTTATTGTACTGGGAACATTAATTGGTGTTCAAATTTTTAACGAACCCGAATTGAAATTTTAAAAAGACAATTTTTCATAACGTACGTATTATTAGATTTAAAGTTTACTGTCATAAAACTCGTTAAATACCTATTGTGTTGTGCCTCCCCAATTAAAAAATACCATATTTTTAGTACAGTAATCCGCGATCAACTGTCAAGTTACACTTTATCAAGGATTACTGTACTCATTTGTTACCTTAGTACATAGTAATAAGATTTGATAATATTTTTATGGGGCAGTTATTATTTTTAACTATTCAAATTTCAATTAAGGTAAAAGTCTCGTTCAGAATAAAAAAAAAATGAACGCTGAAAGACACTAGTCATTTACCCTGAGTCGAATCGGCAAACGCTGTTCGCTTTTGCAAAGCTCTATTTTTTACTGTATGGGATTTGACGTTTGCTGTAGAAAGTTTATCTAAAACAAACGTCAAATTCCATAGCGCTTTGTGAATGCGAACAGTTTACAATTTGACTCGGGCCCAATATAATCAACATTACACTGTCGCCACATTTGAAAGTATTGCTGTTAATAAAAATTTAAAGTAGTCCATTTAGAATGATATTTTTTATCGTGCTTTGAATATTTAGAGTGAAATTATTTTGATAAAATTATTCTTTGTGATTGTTTGATGTTTGTTTTACGTACGCAAGTAAATTTTATTACAGTATAACTTTGAATTGTGGACGCTAAGCGTTAATGTGAACAATTAAAAGCAAACATTTTTGAATAGTGGGAGTTTAGGGAAATAAAACTAACATCATCCTACTTCCAAATTGGAGGTTATCAATCCTTATCTTAATTTTTCTATGGTTAAAGTGACAGTTGAATTACTATTAATCACAAAGAGACAGGAATCAATCCAAGTTAAATTTCAAAGCATAACATTTCAATTCTGTATATCCATAACAGCTTTATTTCATATGTATTTTCAAAATTATTAATCTAAAGATTTATGTTCATATTTGATAATATGAAATCGAAGTGTTGAAATTATTATTTTTTAAGTGTGCACCATTTTTAATTTGTTTTTTATGTCAAAATGTTTTCAATAAATTTCATATGTATGCAACAATATCTCGAAATGTTGCAATTTTGACGTTTTTCGGGCATTGATGGTGGTTTTCCATTTCCATGATATTTGTTTTAATCCAGCTCAAATCTGCATTTGATTTTAAATCACAATTTTATTATAGATTTACGACGTAATTTACGCTAATTTTTTTCACAATTAACGATTATTCGCTGCCAACTTTTTTATGCTCTTAATTTTAAGTCTCAATTTAACTTAATTATTTTTTACTATGAATATCAGACTGTTTTTTTTACTTTTTATACACGTTATAATTTAAATATTTAAAATAAACAATTGCCATTTCGTTTAGTATGTTTATGATACAGAAGGCCTTTGGTATAAGGAATATAACACGTAATTTTACTCTTGAGCAAAAATATAAAGGCCTTGTGTACTTTAACTAATCCATATTATCGTATTTCAATTCTTATTTATTCTGAGTTACCTTATATTAATGCACAATTTTTTTTTGTATAATTCTACTTGCTTGAAATAACAAAAAATAATCAAAATTTGCATCAATACTTGTCTATTTCCCTCAAATACAACCTAATCAAAATGAGACGGCAAGAGATAACTATTGATCTATGGTTTTTGATAAATTATGCATTATATTTACACACTGCCATCTATGGTCTCAATCATTGAGTGTGTTTCATTTAAAAATGCACTTCATGATTAAGTTGGCATTATTGGATTTGGTGTTGTTATATGTTAAAAAACAGGATATTCCCTACATCAAGGGTTTTTTTCTTTTGGAATATTTTGAAGGTTATTTATGATGAATTGCACAAATCGATGAAAAAAAAATGGTTTTGTTATAATCAGATTGTTTTCTTGTAAAATTTCTTATTATTACATACATACATACATACCATCACGCCATTTCCCTATTTGGGGTAGGCAGAGAGAACCGAACGCCAGACTCCTCTCTCTTGACATAAATTCCTCGCTTCATTCACGTCCATACATCGTCTCATACACGCTCTTCTATTATTCTTACTTCTAACATCACCATCTTTCAAAATCCCATTTATGTGTCCCATTCTTATTATTAAGTTTCAAATATTCACTTTTAAGTGAAACGCCCAATATTATGATTTGTAATGTGAAATGCATAATTTATTATTAATCAAAAATTATAAATAATGGTTTAGTTTAGTAAATATTTTCTGTAAATAACATATTTGCATGTTTTTATCTTTTTTCTGTTCACTAATAACTTAATAGTTAAATATTAATGCTTGCATGTATATCCGTTCTTTATTAAAATATGTATATTTTGTATTAACCTATATTATTATAATTCAGTTTTATGTCACCATTGCATTAACCTTTATTAGCAAAATTGATGTTCAATATTGTTAGCATATTTTTTTACTAAAATTAAAATATTACAACAGATTATTCAAAATATCAGCATTGAAAATGTTTATGGTATTTATTTACAGCAAAATATTCCTCGAACAAAGACACCTTTAAGCAGCCCATTCACGATCATGCCATTCGGCGTCGCTCCATATGGACCGGCTCCATTTGGAGCATTGTAAAATTTTCATCACACTCACGGGCGCGTCATCGAGCCATCAAAATTAGTATACGAAAGCGGTCAGCGCTTTCTCATTAATAATTTCTATTTTTTTTTTAATTTTCAAGTAAAAATGAGTTATAATTCTGATGATGAGTTTTATACAACTGCTATATAGCGGTTTGTTTATATATAAAAAAAAAACAAAGAGAAAATTTTGTATTTTCGCATATACGAGAGTGTCAAACAGCTCGGCACAATGAGATAGCGCAATGTACTGCTGGTTTTCACACTCACGAGCATGCCGTACTGACTACATAGTGCCGTTTGTCACGGCACTATGGAGTTTCGATCGTTTAGAATTCCATTTTGGTGTGTCAAGCTAATTGGGCTGCGTGGGATTTGACATTCACGAGCGCATTTTGGAGTGATTGCAAGCTATTTGGAAGGATGACACGATCGTGAATGGGGGCCTTTATGTAACTTACAAAATCAGCAAATATACAATCAGTTATACAGCAAAATATATATGGTTATTATGTTTGTATTATACATAAACAACCAGAAAATTGTAATTTTTTCAAACACCATTTTTAATGAGGAATAGTAAATATGGATGTTTTGTAATTATCGTTTTCTTATTGAAATCATTAATATAAATTACTTACATATTTTGTCTTTGTTAGTTGAAAACTTATAAGGATGCTTCCATTGTTTTTGTAACTGTGTTGAAATATATATATTTAATACTTCAATGTGTCGCAGTAATTGTAAATGTAATTATTTTGCTTAAAAAATAATCTGAAATTGGAAATATTTTCATTGTAAATACAAAACTAGATAGAGATTAAATGGATGTATTATATACCTATATAGTTTTTGATGAAAATTCATTTTATCTTCTTATAAATAAAAAGTACATTTGAATTGTAGGTAATTGTTTACAAGTACTATCCCTCGCTGATCGCAATAATTTTTATATCAATAGATATATATGCGTATATATTACGGGAAAATAAATTTTATTTGGCGGTCATACTTTAAAAATATATAAAAAATAAAATAAAATTGCGAGAAATGTATGAAGGAAATCGTAATCAAAATTGTTGATTTCCTGACTATTCATGTTTCCGAAATTCACCACTAGATGTGAACACTAGCGCAATACAATTATATTACAACATAATATTTTCATTATACTCACATTTTCATTTCTTGAAAAATTTATGACTCATTTTGATAATGATAACTACATACAAACCTAACCAACATATTCTTAACAAAAGTTTGGTTTGAATAGGTTGGTTAGGCTAGTAGTATGCAGTTATTATTGCGACTCGCACGAGCGAGTTGCGTCATATACTGTATTATTATTATTACACCACTGGTGTGAATGTGGCATATTGCGATTGTATTATTGTTAAGAATCTTTCTTTCAAAACGCTAGTAGTTTGGGGGCAGATCGCCACCTAGCGGTGAGTTTCAGAAATTCAAATAGTGTCAGAAAACTAACAAATTGTATTGGATTCCTCCATACATTTTTCGTAAGTTTATTTAAAAAGTTTTTATTTTTCCCGTAATATATACGCGTTCATCTATCTATTGATATAAAAATTATTACGATCAGCCAGGTACAGTACTTGTAAACAATTACCGAATTATATTATCATGATAGTTGATATTAATTATACAATTGATATTATTTAAGTCTGTCATTGAATGCTTTATGTACATATGTGAACAGTATTGCCAGGTAGAAAGTTTGAATTTATCACATATTGATGAATTAAATATTGTATTTGGTATGGAAATAATCGCAGAGCTGATATATTTTATCAATAGCTCAATTATCATACGATATTTTGCTTTATTTTTTTTATTGCAATGAACTGAAATTTATTGTATATTCATGATAATTATCGCACGTTTGGTAACGCTGAGTGAGCATAACAATCGGCTCTCTAGGACAAAATGGCAAAGAGAAACAATGATTTTTGCCATTTCTTAATACAAAAATGAACTCCTTGTTATAGTCGCAAGATTACATTTAAAACAGCAGTAACAATAGGTACATACTGGTGTTACTATATGCTCCTGTAAGAAGCAGGCTGTGCTACTAATATAATCAATTGTTTTTTCAAGTTGTATATATTTTCATGTTTCAATTTTATAGTAATATCATTCTAACTAATTGTGCTCTACATGAAATGTTTTACTATTCAAAATGGAAAATTAATCATTATATTTTTTTTTATAAGAAGATAAATTAATTATGTATGTATTAGTGAAATAAAAATGCTAAATTCTTTATTTTTATCAATTGACTTACATGGTGCTTCTTGCTTTAGTGTTTGAGATGTTGTGTATGTATATTTATTATCATTTGTTGTTCATATTTGAAATTAAATATATATTTATATATCTGTTGAAAATTTGTAGATCTTTCCAATTATTGTCTACTTTGTACCTTTAAAACATATCGATCGTAAATTGTGTTTTTTCAATGTCATATTTATGTACTTAAGGTTATGCAATCAACTATGATTGAATGTTGCCCAACCTGTAAAATTTACAAATCATAGTTCCAGAGTAAATTTGTCAAATTCTAAAAAAAATACATTTATAATAATGGCAATACTTGTTTTTCGTGAAGTTTTGAATATAGAATGAAAACCTTATTATTTTATTTCATAGATTTATTCATACTTGGATAATTAAAATTTGCAATAAATATGATGTTTAAGTTTATTATTTTCAAGAATTTATCTATGTTGTAAAAATTTACAAAATATATCTTTTAAACAATGTTTATTGCAAATTACATCTGGTTGGTTGGAAGTAATTATCTAATGGCAATAAGCCCACCAGTTTTCAATATATTTGTTTATATTATGTACAAAAAGATAAACAAAACATTTTTTAAGTTTTTCTCCCATTTTATTAAATTAATTTAACTTCATGTGATTAAATAATATTTTATTTGTATTCTATTATGTATTTTGTTTTTATTATTCCCACAATATTTTAAAACATGGGATCCATAAGCTTTTTCACTGTCCATTCCTGGAGATTCTCCAGTGTACAAGTATATCTGTGTTCAAATATCAATATTTTCACTGATTTCTAGTGACATTTGTGAAACTAAAAACATTAGATTTGCAATGTGGGAATATGTTTTTTTACTTACAATTTGTTTCCACAGAAAGTGTAAATTTTAAATACTACAATTCTTAAATTTGTGTAAATCTTTGTACCTACAATCTTGTCAGTCTTGAAATTTTTAATATTGAATTTACTTTTTTCAATGTATAAAATATGTTACCAAATATAATGCATACACATGAATTAATAATGTTTAGTTATTAAAAATACATATATGTATTTAGAGATACATATATTATTACAAATTAATAAGCAATATATTTTATATTTATGTTTAATGTATGTATAGTAGGTTAAAATTATATATTATTATTTTTTACCCAATTTTTTGCCTATAATTCTATCTAGTGTCGCCGATACTCAATAAAATTTTAACTGAAAGAATTTATTAAATAATTTTTAGTCTATCAGTGAAATTTAAAGAAATTGGTTTGGTGGTTTGGAGTCTACAAAGATTACTTTGTATTTTTTTTTTTACTTTATTCAATAGTTATTTCATACCTTCATGAGTTATTTATTATCAAAAATATAAGTGAGGGGCAGTGAGGGGGAATACACGAAAAAAATTAGCATTACCCGCAAGCTTTTCTTCTATCATAGATTTTTTTCTCATTCCTATCCTTCTAGTACATTTTCAATGTCAATCATGTTGTAATTATTTCAATACTTACTTACTTTCCGTGTCCATCCAACAACACCATCGTATTCGTAGCCCCCAATATTCGGCCACTCGGATTCCACTAGTGTTTGTTATCACTGTGTCTTTGTGCGTGCATGTCGCTCCTATCATAGGACATGACAGTAGGTGCACGTTGTCCTGTCTGCCCCACACTCGCAGATGTCTTCCTCTCTGTATCAAACACTGTCACTGTAACAGCAGGAGACACCCGTTCTGAGCCTATTGAGCGCTCTCCATGTTGGATAAGGCAGGTTGTGTCCCACTGACACGTCCTCCGCGGGTGGTAGCTGAGTGCATTCGACACTATCACGCCACAGTGACAGCCTTCGGGCCTCGGGGAGGCCAACTATAGGGGCGGTCATCTCCAGGAAGCTTCTTCTGGACTTGAGTCTGCACTGCTGGAAACGGCAGAATGCCGGCCAATCCTTCCACCACCGGAGCACCAACCAATTATTTCAATGTGCATATATGTATCCTTCTTTAACTTACATAATTCTCCTTTTTTCTACATCCTGAACTTGAACACATTACACATGTGTCTCAGTGATCTCCATGTTTGACTCACATACATTCAGATTCGAACGACTACAGCAATTATGTATCACAAGGTTGTCATTATATAATTGAATTACATACATACCATCACGCCATATCCCTTACGGGGTAAGCAGAGAGAACCGAGCGCCATACTCCTCTATTTTTGCATACATGCATCGTCTCATACATGCTCGTCGATTATTCAAGCTTCTTATATTTCCTTCTTTCAAAATATCATTCACATGGTCATGCCATCCCTTTCTGGGGCGGCCCCTACTATTCACTCCATCTCTTACACCCATGTATATTTTTTTGGTCAGTCGTTCATCATTCATTCTTTCAATATGTCCAAACCACCTCAAGGAATTCACTTTCATTTTATTTATAATACTCTTCTTCATCTTGCACTCCCGCCTTATGTCCTCATTTTTTCAAAAAAAAAAAAAATTGAATTAATGTGCTATTTATTCCGTTCCCAGATATAACTATTATGTCTACTAGATTTATTTCATTGTTTCAAAATTTATGTTCTAATCATTTCAATTTCTTCAAATTTCACTGTGTCGCCATGCTTAAATATTTTGTTTAAATTTTAAAGTGTTGCATGCTACTTTCACCATCGTTTATATTAATAAAAAATATTGTAACATAGGATAGTTATTTTTTTAAATAACAATCGAGTATAGAACTCTGCCTTTGATTAATGGACACTGCCATAATATTGTAAAATAAAATTATAATATTGTGTTTTATACAATAGCTATAAAAAATTATCCACAATAATGATAATAAATAAAATTTTAAAATACATTTAATAGCTGGCTTTGGTGTTACTAGTTGTTAACTTAGCTCAATTTACATAATATTTTAAATACAGTATTTTGATCATTTAAAATCATTCCTTTTTTATCATTAATTTTTTTTTTTATATATTTTTTAGCCAAAAAAAAACTGTTTTGTCATATTGTATATTATGTGTTCCAATAAAACATCTAATATAATATATTCTTTATTTCTTTTGATTACATGTCATTTTAAATGGGTGGCGGCAGAGCGTTTAGCACACTGGGTTAGTAATCCAGTGGTCGCGAGTTCAAATCCTGCCTCGACCGATTTCGTTCACCTATATCACAACCATTTTATTTTATAACAGATACTATGTCAAATATTAATTTAATTTGCCACATTCTGGAGACATACAATGTTGATTGTCTCACAGATCCAGACTGAAAACACAATTAAAAACTGTGTCTCCACCGGGAATCGAACCCGGGACCTTTGTATCAGCAGTCAGATACCTAACCAGCTGAGCCACAAAAGCCGACATGCTTAGGTTAGAGAATATATGAGGATGTATATGTACTTGTTACGACATATTTATTCCTTTATTTTAAACGGTGTCACTATTTTTACGACCGGAATTGGCGGGAAAAGCGTTTTCCCGCCAAAAAATGTCTATTTACACGACAAATTTTCTGACGTCGTCTATGTTTTTAGGTCATTTATAACCATAGAAAGCGCAGATAAATCAAAATACAAAAATATTTACCTTTGTCATTTTTTCAATGGTGATAAATGCATCATGGAAACCAACTTGAAGAAAAAAAAAATAATATTGGCATCTTATTACATTTACTTAATTTTATAAATCATTTTTTTCATCGAGATCTACAATTATAACAAAGTATAAACAAAGGTAAATATTTTTATAACTTGATTTATCTGCGTTTTCTGTGGTTATTTTTGGTTTTCGTCTATGGTTGAGTCGTGTAAATAGTCGTAGCCTATTTTAAAACAAAATTGAGCTTTTTTGAAACCCCCCCCCTTACCTGTCTTGACACACTCCAACATTCTTCTATAGATAGAAAGTTCATGTAATATTTTTACTGACAAACTTTTTTTAAGATCTCAATAGAGACGAAGTTGGGATATTATAGAAGAACCAGGAACTCGAGGCACCTACAGGGCTTACGACCTGTCATCGGCTGTTTTACGTGATCACTTAATGCGCTTGCGCAAATGTTCACCAATTATGCCTTTATAGAGTTCCCTTATCAATGTAGAACTTTCAAAAATTACATTGATAAGGGAACTCAATAAGAAGGCATAATTGGTGAACGTTGCGCAAGCGCATAAAGTGATAACGTAAACCAGCCGATGACAGGTCGTAAGCCCCGTAGGTGCCTCGAGTTCCTGGTTCTTCTACAATATCCCAACTACGTCTTTATTGAGATGTTGAAAAAATGTTTGTCAATAAAAATATTACTAGTTTCATACCTTCATATGTATTACTGATATAATATTTTTAATGTTGCACTATGTCAATGCGTATATCACTATAATTGTACTATTAACTTGGGTAGGCACTACACTAGATGGGTGCCTTGCATTTGTGCGGTGACAATATTATTGTTGCTGAATAGATGTGAGATACCCGACTGTGTTTACTTGCAACATGTATATTTGTGAACGATGTCACACCAATTGTGTGAAATCGCCAACCTCGAACAGGCATAGTCCTAGTGAGGTAGGGGATTATGTGATTATAGTTATAAAATATTAAATTTCAAGATTAAACATTTTCCAAATTGATTTAATTTGTTGACCAAAACAAATCCCAGTTGTGGGACGAAGATGCGATACAGAGAGCTAATAAGATAAATTGATGGAGAATGAATGGAGAAACTTGGAAGAGGCAGCAGTGTAGAGATGGCTGTGATAAAGAAAAAGTTTAATTCTGTCAGGATTGAACTCAATAAATAGAATAATGAATGTTTTGCATGGGCTTAAAGTGATCACATAAATCAACTGACGACATGCCTTCTGGGATATCAGATTGTTATCCATTACTTAAATATAAACAAATTTTTATTGTATATATTTTATGTTAATTTGAAAATATTGATTTTACAAAATTACATGCTAACTACCAAAGAAAATATTCAAGGGAATTTTCTTCGTATGAACATGATGTCACTTTGATGAACGCAAATTTATATAGCAGAAGTACTTATTTGTTTAAAAGTGTTAGCATATAATTTTAAGTATATATATAATAAATTGGTATTGCTACAAAAATGTAGTTAGTTCTCAGAACCATGTGTTTATTTTATGATAAATCAAACAAAAGAAATCTGTGTTGGGTGTTAATTCAAGGTTTATTTACATAATATGTTATCTTACAAGATCCTTGTAATATTTGTGTTTGCCTCAAACCAACACTTTTTAACAATATAAATATTTATACGGACATTTTGATTTCAAGAGAACTGGTTATTTTCTTGTTACGTAATTCAAACAGTCAAATATTTTTGTTGCTATCAAAATTAAAATGGATATGTCGGTACTGGAAAGGAATAATAACTAAACTAAGAAAATGTAATCTTGAGGTTATTTTTAATATTTTAAAATACAAAAATATTAAATACAATTTTTCTTAATTGGTGGCACATACTGGTCCAACGATTGGTTCAATGGTCAATTCTGATATCTGTAAAAAATAATAAAATATATATTGGTAAAATAATACATACTATTTGGTTGGAAAATTATTTCCTGCCGTTTTAAAAATGTGCATGATTCCACGTAATACGTTCTTTTCTCTACATACTTGTTATTTTCTGATTTTTTAAATAATAATAATATTAATAATAAACACTTTCTTGCAACCTGCACAAGTGGCGAGTTTATTTCCATATGGCAATTTCTTTCAACTAACCAATGTTTCCAGCCCAGAGAAGGCAGTATTTGCATGAAAAATGAATTTAAATAAATTTCTCCTCTGCTGGGGATCGAACCCAGGATGCCCGCACAGAAGCCAGGCTTACCACAGCAGTCGGCAAAAACAATTATTAATTACCCAATATATACAAAAATATGATAAATAAATAAAAAAATTCAAATAATGTGTTCACCATTTGAATAATTTAAATTTTGCGAAGAATGTTTATTGTTGACAATTTATTATCTCATGATACTCGCCAGTAAAAAAAACAATAAAAAATCTTTTCTCACCTGGACATGTCGTCTAGTACTGAGAATGCAGATGACTGCATCAGCAATGTCGATCGGATGTAAATGAGGTTTCACCAGGTTGTTTATTGGGGCATTCGGATTCTCCTGGATAAATTTGGTAGATATGTTGGTGAAAAGTTCAGTATCCACAATGCCTGGACTCAAGCTCTGAAAGAAATATATATCCATTAAACTTTTCCATTTTTATTGTTTAGTTATTTTAACAATGAAGTTTATAATTTTACTATGAATATGTAATCGTTTAGCCATATAGGTAGAAAAAAGGAAATGTGAATACCTGAGGAAACTAAGAAGAGTGTAAAACACAAAAAAGGATATTTTTATATGCTATGTCAATGAAAGAATAAATAGATTTATAAAAATTATAAACAATTTGTACACATAAATAAATTGTTCATATAACAGAATGTTGTAGAATTTTGTTATAACTGACATACATTGAACAACTGTAACCTTTAACCGTTTCAGTGCTAATCTCGAGACGTTATCGTGATGAATCATGTGCTACACTAGTGCGGATCACGATAGGTTATCGTGATGGACAATGCTCCACTTAAACTCGCTGTAGAAATCTTATTTATCGACATATCCAAAATATAATAATTACATCGTGTAGCTGAACCATTTATCTAAGTAAATATCATTTTAAAAAAATTTAAAAAAAATTTGGTAGATGGCGGTAGAGTGTTTACTTTTTGTCTATTTCATCTCGAGACATAATCGAGACCCGCACTGAGATACCGCTTTGTATGGATATTAATGTTGCGTATAACCCATATCCGAGGTCGTATAGATTGTGCGCCGGTTTAGAAAAATATTTATGTTCGGTTTTTATTTAGTACCTATATGAAAACAAAGTATTTTTTAACAGATTTTTAATTATCTCAATAGAGACGAAGTTGGAATATTTATTGTAGGAGAACCGGGAAATCAAGGCACCTACAGGGCTTACGACCTGTCATCGGCTGGTTTACGTGATCACTTTATGCGCTTGCGCAACGTTCACCAATTATGCCTTTTTAATGAGATCCCTATCAATTCAATTTTGAAACTTCTACTCATTAAAAAGGCATAATTGGTGAACGTTGCGCAAGCGCATAAAGTGATCACGTAAACCAGCCGATGACAGGTCGTAAGCCCTGTAGGTGCCTTGATTTCCCGGTTCTCCTACAATAAATATTCCAACTTCGTCTCTATTGAGATAATTAAAAATCTGTTAAAAAATATCTTTGACTCCCGGCAGGGAAAAAAATCCAATGTTTGCGCATATGCAATAATAAAAATATATTCGATTACAAAGTATTTTGCTGTAAATTTATATGTTTTTGTTTATTTATTTATTTCGACAATAAGAGCATTATTAACTAATATGAACGTAAAACAATGAGTAATTAATCTTATTATTTAATTATATTTTATTTGTGTCTTTAACGTTGATTCATATTTCAAAATTACTATTTTTTTAAAGTTCATGTGTTTTTGAGAGTAACTTCGATTTTTTGTGTCACCAACTTTTAAAATCTTACTAAGTGATAGACAAAATACATTGAATATTTTTTGCTATTATGAATGAATTTTGCTTTTATAAATGTTTCGAAAAAGTTCTCCAGATCCTGTTGACTTATTACAGTATTATTTATAACAATCAATTATTTTATGACTATTTTCTACTATAAGTTGATAAATTACGGTGCAGCGGCGCATAGGTCAAAGCGCTTACAGATAAACTTCATACAAACGTATAAGGCACTAAGCAATTGTTGAAAACTGTGTTTGTTTTCGAAAAAATACTTAAAAATTCATGAATTTTAAGATGATTTTTATTCACTATATTCTTTCCTATGTCTTTTTTTACCTATGTGATATTTTTTTGCTAATTAGTTATGTTTTTGTAAGCTGGAATGTTGAAAAAATCAGTTAAATAGTATGCAGAAACACAAAATAAACAAAAAATTGTATTCAAAATTTACAACAGCTAAAAACGAATATTCTTGTCGAAGATTTCAAGTATCTCAGGTGAGTAGTTATTGAGATATGACGATTTTAATTTTGTCCGAAAATTGCGCCGCACTGAGGTGTTACATTGTTTAGCATACGCGTAGCATGGAAAAGGTTAAATAATTTGTATCATAGGTGTTGGTAATTTGTGTTTTTTTCTGTATAAGTGAATTGATTTTGTTTTGATGTTATATGTTATAGCGGTTTTTGAATTGTGGAAGAGGTGACAGTGGACGGTGAGTGCAGTTTTGCGTTTGTATGCATGCATAGGTGTGCTTCACTGATGAGCGTTGGCTTTCTGATGCGAAATCTGCGACCTGTTTACTGTTCATCCAGAATGTACTTACTACCAGATAGAAATGAATGAAGACAATGACTATGCTCCTCCCTCGAACTCGAGTTATGTACATTAATTTTAAAATGCTTATTATAAAATGGTATTTTTTTACTATAATTAATATATGTAATTAATTTTAATTAAAAAAAAGTATTTGATAATGCCTATTTGATGCCTTTTTATCAATTGTATATTTAAATTAAGTGGTGAGTGAATAATTAAACCTATTTCAATTAGATATTTAGTAAAGTTTTACTTACGGTGACTTTGATTCTGGAGTCTTCTTGTGCCAGTTCAAATGTAAGACTTTGGGTCAAAGCTGTGACAGCAAACTTGCTGGCAGAGTAAACTGCGCTGGGAAAATTTGGCACTTTTGCTATGCGATGACCAGCAACACTGAAAATCAAAAAAAAATTCAAATAATCGTTTTCTCAACCTATATGTGGAATCTTAAAAATACTTCACATAAATCAACAAAGAAAAATATATTAGATATATTTTTATTATAAAAATATACCTAAATAGTATATAAATTTTTCGTATGATACTAGAATTATTTACTTTACTAATTGCTTTAATTTTCTCACTCAAATTATTTGATCACCTGCTATAATAAGCAGTTATTTATTTAAATTACTGATTATTTATTTCCCATTCAAATTAATATTTACCTATTTATATTAATAATATGGCCATCATCTCCACGTGTTCTCATTGAAGTTAGAGCTTCTCTAGTGCAGATACTTAAAGATAGAACATTCAAATCTAGTACAGTCTTCCAATCAGAAGTTTGTCCGGCTGTAATAAAAACATTTTATGATGAATTTCAACTGAATAAACCACTTGTTCAAATTCAAAGACTAAGGCTGTGTTTCTCGAACAAAGATTAAAGTAAAAGTAGGTTAAAATACTTTGATTTCATAAAATTGTTCACTACTTTTTTTGGTTGTTTTGTTGAAATCTAATTCCGTCAAACGACGAAATTTTGAACAATTTTATGAAATCAAAGTATTTTAACTATACTTACTGATACTTTTGTTGAAACAACACAGCCTAAAACTATGGGAAGTAGCATAAAATCATTTGTATAAGATATCAAAAGGATTAGGATATTTAAATTTGATAAATAGAGTTAATCTAATTTATCAAATCGTCTGCAAGGAATTCTCCATTTTCATAAAACTGGCTGTCGGACATTCTTTCAAAATTTACTTATGGCCCGGTATTACAGTCTGCCCTCAACTCATTGAGTTAGTTAACTCAAGATTAAAGTTAGAGGGAGATTAAATTCCATTAGCGTATTACAGTGCAGAATGACATGTCAGTTACTTAATCTTCAGTTATAGACATATTTTATATTTTCTATGGTTCTTATCTGTCAGATTTTCAATAACCTTAAAATTCATACTACATAACGCGACCCTGTGACTTGAAATACTGTCATTTATTGTGTTCTTTAATTTGTTTTACTACCAACAAGGTTAGTTTTTCATTTTTTGTATCTTTCAATGGCATTTTTTTTAATTCTAATAGATCATTTGAATGATAAAATGTATATTACAGATGGATCTGGAACTAAGTGACGATGAAGAAGTGATAGCTTACATTGAAAATCTAGAACGATCACGAAGGCCCCAAATATACAGAAATAGGGCAGATCATTTCAGAAAGTGGGATGAAATTGATTTTTTCAATCGATTTAGATTGTCAAAATGTTTATTAAATTCGTTGTTAAATCTAATACGATCAGATATTCAATCAAGGACAACATGGTAAACTCTAGAAGTTATTATTCATCAAATTTATGTTTGGTAAAAATAAATGTATATTAGGGATCGCTTAAAAATTACCATATGTTATGTTACATTGTTCAAGGAATAAAGCAGTTACTCCTGAGGCGAAATTGTGGCTTCGGGCAATCTGCTAATTAGTATAGGAGATTTCATAAATCAACTGCTGGTCAGCATATTTGGTCTGTTCTCCGTGCCATAGCCAAACTAAGAAGCGTATAATATATATAAGTATGGACACAAATGAAATAGAAGAAAAACAAAAAGAATTTTTTACCATAGCACGATTCCCCAAGAGGTGCATTAGATTGCACTCATATACGAATTATATCACCTGGTAAGTTGTATAAATATACCTATTTTGTATTTTTGAGCAATAGTTAGTTATCTCTTAACTGTAGAAAACTGTATCGGATAATTAATGTCCCAAAAAATGAAAAATAAAAAACATTTTAATAAAGTTTCTTTTAGTATTGTTGCCATCTTTTTGGAGTAAGTAGGTACTCTGTGTAATTTTCTTAATTTTCTTTTCAAAGCTTTGAAAGCCACCAAACAACAAACCTTATTAATATGTATGGACTTACTAATTAGTGAGGAGATGATGATTGTTCCAGCATTGTTTACCAAAATATCCACGCCTCCTAATGTAGACTCAATCCAACGGAATGCACTCTGTACTTGTTCTTCAACGAGTAAATCACATTTCAGAGCGTATATTGTTCCATTTGTTATCTTTGCCAACTCCTGATGAAAGAAAAGTAACTTTATTCTTTAGAAAGTGGGTCTCTATACAACCTACAAGTCCATCTTTTATTAAATAATTTGACCATTAGATAGTGTCATAGAAAAGAGATATATTGAAAGTGCACATCAGTGTACATTAACTAAAACTAATTACTTTTTAATAGATATTGGAGAAAAATCATCTCTATGATTTCGTATCAGAGGAGAAATTAATTTAAGTTCATTTCTCGTGCAAATCTTGTTTCTCTGAACTGCAAAAAAATTTTAATGAATGGAATTTCACACATTAAAATGTAAATTTACGACACAAAACTTAATTCACAGATTATTGATAAAGATCAAAATTTCGATATATTTTTTATAATATTTTATTACTTACCGCAATCCTTTCGTCTCTTCTGGCTAATCCAACAACAATAACTCCTCTCTCAGCCAGTTGCAGAGCAACTTCTGCTCCTATTCCCGAACTGGCACCAGTCACCACAGCCACTTTGCCAGTCCATCTCCATTCTGCGCTGAGACTCTGACCAAGACAACTAAGAAAGACCACCGCTGATACAATGGGAATCATCATGATGAATGATCTAGAAAATAACATAAACCAAACACCATTAGACAATTGAAAATAAATATATACTCTGATGAATTGGGTGTATCGCATAAAAATTCACACACATACATACACACACCCACACATACACAAACACCCTCACTCACACACAAGGTAGCATATATTGTAGTTTTAACTTTTGTCTTACTTAATATTCATTGTTTTTTTCTTACACTACTATAATTTATAAGGTAATAATGTATACACTTAATTGATGCTGGGCGTGACTATTTTTTTTATATTGTATATCACCATTTTACTTGTCCAGTCATTGTTTGTGTACTTTCAATAAAACAAAATAAAATAGCTATTCAATTTTGATAAATCAAAGAGATATTCCTGAACAAAAGATTTTTGAGACAGATCCATCTCACCAGACACACAAGAAAAAGGCTAAGTAGGAAACGGGGTAAATAAGAAACCTACTTTCCATTGGATGGTTTAGGCGATTTTTCTATCAAGACAGTATTGGTAGTTTTGTATATTCTTGTATAGAAAAACCATTCACTTGAAAATATGCAATCTAAGTATCCTACATTTATCAATAAATTACAATCTGAACTAATCAATTGTTTTTACTTGGTTAGTTGCGCAAACCACTGAAACATGTCAAGATTTGCTGATATCTATACATCACGTAGGAGTTATACATTAAATAATACTTGTCTACACAGATGACTAGATATATAAAATTTGAGAAAGACTACTTGCTATATTTTACTCAAATTAATTTAGCAACATTTGTTTAACTAAAAAAAAAATTATTTTGAAATTGAGAATGGTTTACAAAAGAATTGTTGTACATAAACACGTACCGTCTAGTGCGAAGTTTGGAGATGAACGAAGTTAAAATATTATTCACAAGTCATACTTATAGGATTTATTTACATTGTAGTGCTTATTGGAAAGAAAAATCATTATTTTAGTAGATATATTGACAAAATGGTCAGTCATCATGTGATGTACTTATACAGAGCCAGCGCAAGACATTTTTGTGCCAAAATCTTACTGACAAAATGACCTTACCATAAAAAAGTTTATCACTTTTATTCCATTACCAATATCCTTCTTTAAGTTACACTCAGTAAGTGTATATCAAGTGTATATTGTTAACAAAGGGATTTAAATTTCATACAGCAAATTTAAATATTAACGACACATTTATATAACTCTGGAATAATTTGAGCAAAACTCTGGAATAATTTGAGTCCTGATACAACTTTGTCAAAATAGCTTTCCATTTTCAAGAAAAGACTAAAGCAGGGATATCTCTTCGAAAATACCTGATCCCTCTCCTTCTCCTTCCTTTCCTTTGCTACGTAATATTTTCCTAAAGAAGGAATATTTATCCCTAAACACCTAATCTCGATTTCCTCTTCTTGTTCTTTCCCAATCCTTTATTTTTGCTGTTTTTTTTTTTGTTTTTATTATTTATCTTGGTGTTATGTACTTATATTTTTTTTGTTCTTTATTAGCTTTCATTTTTTGTTGATGTACCTATGTAGTGTACTGTGGTGGGGTGCACAGTACTATCTCCTCAATTGATAATGGGGATGATTTTCTTCAATAATAACTCAGTAGTTACTGTGATGGGGTGCACAGTACTATCTCCTCAATTGTTGATGTACCTATGTAGTGTACTGTGATGGGGTGCACAGTACTATCTCCTCAATCGTTGATGTACCTATGTAGTGTACTGTGATGGGGTGCACAGTACTATCTCCTCAATTGTTGATGTACCTATGTAGTGTACTGTGATGGGGTGCACAGTACTATCTCCTCAATTGTTGATGTACCTATGTAGTGTACTGTGATGGGGTGCACAGTACTATCTCCTCAATTGATAATGGGGATGATTTTCTTCAATAATAACTCAGTAGTTACTGTGATGGGGTGCACAGTACTATCTCCTCAATTGTTGATGTACCTATGTAGTGTACTGTGATGGGGTGCACAGTACTATCTCCTCAATTGTTGATGTACCTATGTAGTGTACTGTGATGGGGTGCACAGTACTATCTCCTCAATTGTTGATGTACCTATGTAGTGTACTGTGATGGGGTGCACAGTACTATCTCCTCAATTGATAATGGGGATGATTTTCTTCAATAATAACTCAGTAGTTACTGTGATGGGGTGCACAGTACTATCTCCTCAATTGTTGATGTACCTATGTAGTGTACTGTGATGGGGTGCACAGTACTATCTCCTCAATTGTTGATGTACCTATGTAGTGTACTGTGATAGGGTGCACAGTACTATCTCCTCAATTGATAATGGGGATGATTTTCTTCAATAATAACTCAGTAGTTACTGTGATGGGGTGCACAGTACTATCTCCTCAATTGTTGATGTACCTATGTAGTGTACTGTGATGGGGTGCACAGTATTATCTCCTCAATTGTTGATGTACCTATGTAGTGTACTGTGATGGGGTGCACAGTACTATCTCCTCAATTGATAATGGGGATGATTTTCTTCAATAATAACTCAGTAGTTATCTTTACAATATATACATAAGTGTATTACACCATTACAGGCCTTATGGCAGAATGCCTCCTACTCTCTCAAGAGACGGATGTTGTGCCTATACAGGCACAACATCCGTCTCTTTCACACACGATATCCCTTTCACACTTACATACACTACAATGTACATGTATAATTCTGTAACTCTGTAATCTGATTGGTTGGAAGAAATTGCCTAATGGCAATAAGCTCACCAGTGTGCATTATATTTGTTTATATTATGTACAAAAAGTTAAATAAATAAATCTGCTATATACATGTGTCATTAATATCCAATTTATATTTAAACATTGAATGTGTTTGGGACATGTGTTCCACCTCACTTTGTGTAGGTACCAATCCCCTGGCTTTTGTCAGCTCTGTATATTCCTTATTCTGTGATTACAATCTATTTACAATAAATCTGCTATATACATGTGTCATTAATATCCAATTTATATTTAAACATTGAATGTGTTTGGGACATGTGTTCCACCTCACTTTGTGTAGGTACCAATCCCCTGGCTTTTGTCAGCTCTGTATATTCCTTATTCTGTGATTACAATCTATTTACAATAAATCTGCTATATACATGTGTCATTAATATCCAATTTATATTTAAACATTGAATGTGTTTGGGACATGTGTTCCACCTCACTTTGTGTAGGTACCAATCCCCTGGCTTTTGTCAGCTCTGTATATTCCTTATTCTGTTATTACAATCTATTTTGAGACATCAATAGATTTATCTATACTTAAATTGGTATGCATTTTATCAGTATTTCTGGCACTCAACAAATTTTGCACTTGGGGAAAATGCCCATATCACCTGGGTTCCAATTCCACCTCTGTATTCACATACAAGCATATTTGGAAGTGTCTAAGGACTAAACAACTATTAACATAACTCATTATTCTACTATTAAATAAATAAAACTTGTAAAGCCAAACTAAAAAATAATTCATTTCCACAATCGTCTGATTTCTTCAATCTGTATAACTACTTAGTTATAGAGAATATAATAAATTTTGAATATCTTTTCCCCAGTATACTCAAAAGATACGTCTTTGAAATAAAGAATAGTTTATTTTTACATCTTTATTCTATTGCGTGAGTTTTTAATAATTTGAATTTGTTTTATACTTTTCTTGTAAAATTAGTTGTACTAAAACCCTTGTTTAATTTTCTATTGTAAGTAACTAAAAAACTACAAGGCCTATGAAGTAGATTTTTACTTCAATCTTAATAGAATATGAAAATCTCTTGGCTGAGTTTAATACTATTTTAATTACTATTCTTGCTATTTAAAAAATCTTCTAAATTTTACCTTTTCTTCATGAAAAAATATTGTATATCACATATTAGGTGATATACAATATTTTTTCCTGTTTCATACATTAGAAGGTAATTTAGTGTGCATATTAGTGTACATCCGTATACCCAAAGTATACAAGGGTCTTAACATACTACCCTGTATTCAGTAGGTAACTATTGTAACTAAAATAGGAACATACTAAAATTGTAGATTTTAGATTTACGGTCTTATTTCAGCGTTATAAAATATCAACTTGGACTAAATGGAATAGGAACGTACACCTATATTGGCCGGAACGTTCTTAAAAAGTTACTGAATTAGAAGTATTTTGAATAATTATGAAAATGATGAAAATTTCATAACTTTCATAATACGTCTGATTCAGTAACTTTTTAAGAACGTTCCGGCCAAAATAGGTACGTTCCTATTCCATTTAGTCCAAGTTGATATTTTATAACAAATATCTACAATTTTAGAACGTTCTTGATGCAGTTCCAATAGTTACTGAATACGGGGTACTATCACTAACTACTAACTGAATGTCATTCCTCTCTCTTGACGTACATTTCTCGCTTCGTTGTAGTACTTATGTCAACACTTGTCACATCTTGTAAATGCTGTATGAATTCAAATTGTTCACATCCAGTGAAAGGTACCATAATCTCAGCATAATTTTAGACTAGATTTGTCAAAACAAGACAAATACCGATTATATCAGTTGAACATTAATCGAAAACATGCAACAATAACATCTCACACAGTCCAGCAATGAGGTTCACCGCCCAATGTACTGCCTTTTCAGATGAGACGGGACTGATGTATGGGGTACATGCGTGTATCCTTTTAATGCACACTTACACACCACATCGCGGGATATGCCGTGATGGTATGAACATTATATTGTTAACCATGTTGATACATTTCCATTGAAAACATTCTATATTATTGGTTACCACTAAAATTTTAATTGCTTATATTTTTTTGCTCCTAAAGTTGCCCACACTGCATTGCCTGGCATTTAATACAAGTAATATCTCCATAAACATATAAAAGATGGGTCGGTGGCAGGGCGGTTAGCGCGCTGGGCTAGTAATGCAGTGGTCGCGAGTTCAAATCCTGCCTCGACCGATTTCGTTCACCTATAACACAAGTATTTATGCTTATTTTAGGGAACGTAGGAAGATGTATATGTACTTATTTACTAAGGACATATTCATTTTTTTTTTAAATAAAAAGAAAAAAAACATTCCCTGACAACCATACATAATTTATGAAAAAAAAATATTTTCCTGGAATTGCATCACTGTGTTTATTGTAAAATGACAACCAAGTGTTGTATCATCTGCATCATTTTAATTTCGAATAATTTTTAATCTTTTTTTTGTGGTGTCATCCCTGTGACTTGAGACTAAATTGTTCTGAATAATAAAATATTTAAACACCTCATTATTACCTACATATTTTAAAATACATAAACTTTTTATCTTTGTATTGTACCTAAACGGTTCAAATATAAATCTTTGTTTATGGGCATCTCCATTAATAATAATAATGAACACTTCCTTGCACCATGCACAAGTGGCGGGCGAGTTTATTGCCGTATGGCAATTTCTTCCAACTAACCAGTGTTTCCAGCCCAGAGAAGCAATATTTGCGTGAGAAATAAATTTAAATAAATTTCTCCTCTGCTGGGAATCGAACCCAGGATGCACGCACAGAAACCGAACGGCTTACTAACTGTGCCACATTCTATTCTTTCCTCCAAGGTCTTAACCACAGATTTGTCAAAACTATATACAATAACTCTGCTGCGTCTTCTATCAGTCCACATCATACAGGAGTACATTTAAATAAAATAAATATACCGTACTCCCATTTTGCACCCTTTCAAAATAGCACAGTGCACATAATTTGACAATGCGTAATTATTTAAGGGAAAGAATGATATTGAGCTAAATGTGTTATAAATGGATTAGTCTATTGCCAGTAGCCTAAAACTGTATACTTGAATCCAATCCCAATTTCAAATTTTCATTAAGAAATTACCTACCTGTTGCCTGCGTACATTCAAAATATGTCCTATTCTGATTCGTTTCAGAGTATGAAAATGTCAGTAACCAACGGGCGACCGTGGATAAAAGGATTTTATACACGCTGTGACGTAATGAGTCCTGTATAAATGCAAGCAACTTTTTGACATTTCTCATATACTAAAATTCAGACGGATTAATTTAGACGAATCAGAATAGGACATATTTTATAGACTGTAATTACTATTAAAACATACCTACCTACCCCATTATTCTCCGTTAGAAAGGTAGGTTTTTAGCGAAATTGGGATAGTATTTACAGTAGATAGGCCGCTTATAGTGATATCAACTAATATTTTTTACCATTATTTTACATGTAACATGCTATTTTTTCAATAAAATACATCACTTCGTTCTCTCTGCCGATTCCCATGAGAGATATGGTATGAATGTATTTCATTACAATTCACCTAAGATACAATACTGCACAAATCCATCACAAACTGATGAGTTTCAAAATTTCTCATGATTCCTATCATCAAAACTCTTGACATTGTTCAGATGTAACCACCCCAGAAGTTATCCCTTTCTAGAACATATTCACTGTTATATTTTATTACACAGTATTACATAGATATCCGCCAAAATCATATTAACCCAATCAAGACAGAAAGGTACAAGTACTTGCATTACACACAGATTTTTTTTACAATCTCGTTTTAATTGAATATAATAACAGTTAAAAAAAATCTAACGATGTAGATATATCATAAAAAGATCAAAGATAAACAAAAGATCATATAAACTCAATGAAATTGAACACTTCATAATATAAACATAAGATAAATGAAGAATGTTATGGTAGTTATCTCCATACTAAAAAGTACATGGCGTCATGGATATGTCACGTGATCCTTCCTGCATTTGATGTAGATAAGGAATATTGTGTATAGCCATGAGGGCATGTATAGATGAAGCTCGGCGTTTAGGCACGCGGCCGGTGGGCATCTATACATGACGCTCGTCTTAAAAATGTTAATACCTTCATGGTTCAAAAAGAGAATACAAAGTAAAAATTGTAGAGGAATAAAGTGAAAATACGACTCGTATAATATAACCACATTATTTATTCTAGAAAAAGTACACGTTAAATCAAGACAATATAATATTGTATATATCTCAGTTACCGACATTGTCGACACCAAAAATATCAATACAAGAATATACAGGTTTATTATTATAATTAATCCAATAAAAAAATAAACAAATCTAGATTATGATTTAAATTATTATTTGAAAAACTTAAATCAAAGTGCATTCACATTAATAATCAACAATAATCTACTAAAAGGAATAGAGTACTTTGTTATAAAAGGAAAAATACTTCTTAACGACAAGGAATATAAATAGTGCATGTCGTAACTCCTGTAATATTTTCATCCTTATTAATGCATCAATTTTATTCAATTCTAACCAAAAAAATAAAAATAAGGTTCCATCGACATTGGCTAAATATATAGAAATATATATTTTGTTAACTGAAATACACTCAATTGTGTGGTGTTTTATTTGACAACGGAATTAAATTATTTAAGTAAAAATTTTCAATTTTGTCGGATGGAACATTATTATTATTATCAGCAGTCAATTTGAACAAACAAAAAAACAGTAAACGGAATTTAACATTTTACGATCTCTCAAATGATATAAAAAAATATTATGCTAATCATAAAAAAAAAACTTTTCACAGTAAATAAATATTTATTCGATTATATAAAATAAATTAATTCTCTCTGATATTATCAACTATTTTTATATAAAAAAAAAACTTTGGAGCATTTAGTTAAATATTGCACAAACAAATATTACAATAATCATAAACTATGTTTTTTATACTATATAATAAAATAATCGTATAAAAAGAGATGACGGAATATACATACATATTCCTTATCGCGTGAAGTATAACTTAACTTATATATTTATGGATTTAAAGGTATTGGCAGTCTTTGTTATATATTATAGTTTTAATACTCTACATAGCTTTAATTTCACAATATATATATTATATAAACCTAGATCAGTTATTTTTAAAACTTTAAATACTATAATTACACGCCTTATAGTATTGACATATAAAAAGCAAAATAATGTATTTTTAAAACTATGGACCGATTTAATTTTGAAATTTAAATATATCAAAAATCTAAATTCTATTCTCGTCACTTTCATAATATTTTTTTTATTATTTGTGTTTGATATGAAATAATTCAAATGAAAAAAAAGTGATATAAAGTAATTTCTACAAACCATAGAGATAAGTGAATTCAACCCACATAGAGATAAGTGAATTCAACCCACAATTTTTATGACCTGAGAAAAAATTGGTCATTTCGTCTAACCAACTGTGCAGCATGTATTAATAAGCATGAATTTATGATTTTATATTACCTTAGTTCTGTAAACTAAAAGGTGCTATGTTAAATATTTATTAAATATATGTTGCCATATTTCAGAGACATATATTGACTGTCTCACAAATCCAGACTAAAAATACAATAAAAAGTGTCTCTACGGGAATCAAAACCGGGACTAATATCTGAGTCAAGACGATTCAATCAAAATGATACTATAAATTTTTAAGTAATGAAATTACGCTGTTTTGATGAATTCTACGAATAAAAAAGTGGGGAATCTCTTAGCACGTTGGACCGATAAAATTAAAGCAAAGTAAAGATTGCAATAGATACAAACAAAAGTGTTTAAATTTTCAATTATACACAATGTACATATGTATATAAAATCTTAAAAATACAATTTTTTTTATATAAACTTAAATCAAATATCACTTTAAATATATATTAAATACATTCTATACTATCTAACTAGGTTATCTCTGTGTATACATCTAAAATAACGTATACAGAAAAAAGGGGGGTGATATTTAAAAACTGTCATTTTTTTGTATATTTATTTTACTTGACTAGGATCACAAAGTGACAAACACATACATTTTGACACTCTGCGCCCAATTTGCAATTTTGAGATCTGACAAAACCTAAATATTGGCGTATCAATATTAAATATAACTAAATCATCAATTTCTTTGGATCTAAACAGTACAATCAAAATATATATGTATTAATATTTTAAAATTTTAGAGAAAAAATTGTATGCTACTTTGTTAAACTCATACCTAATGGCACCACATCGATTACAATACATATTCTTTACCGGTAGCAACATAAATTGTATGCTACTTTTTTAAACTCATACCTAATGGCACCACATCGATTACAATACATATTCTTTACCGGTAGCAACATAAATTCTCGCCATTTTCCAAAATAAACAAATATAGATAAATAAAAACTATGTCTATAATATAATTCCAACATATTCAGTGTTTATGGCACGGTATTTGAGTTGGCCCTGAAGTTGTTCAAGATAAAATTTATGGGGAGATTGTTTATGATTTCAGTTGCGTATTACAGTGCAAAATGAAACTGTCAGTTATGTAATCATCAACTATAGACATATTTTATGTTTTCTGTCAATTGTCAATAACTTTAAACGTTATGTGACGCGACATTGTGACTAAATATTATGTTATTATTATAATACTGCATTATTTTGTTTGTTTCATTGTACAACATGGTACTGTTTCAATTATATATACATATATATTTCTCAATTTTTTTTTTAATTAAAATCAATCATTGTAATGACGAAATGTATGTATATTTTACAGATAGATCTGGAATTAAGTTATATGGTGAAATTATATCTTATGTTGAACATCTAGGAATATACAAATTATATACAAACAGGATGGATCATTTTGGAAGTAAGGATGAAAAAACAATAAGTTAAAAAAATGCGTGTATGACTTATCAATATGACTGACAGTTTGTTTCGTTTGTTGTTAGGCAAAACATTATCATTTATGTAAGAGAAAATTAAGATAAATATTAAATACATGAAACTCTTCATTAAGTCTTTTGTTTCCAACAAAAAAAATCATGGTTATAAATATTATGTATAGTTTTTTGTAGTAAAATGAAAAAAACACTAAAGCGTATGGCGATTAGTGCACCGCCTGGCGATAAAAGACTAGTATTGTTACTTAACTCAAGACTAACCTAGACTTAACAGGCTAATCTTGAGTTAAGTAACAATACTTCTCAAGGTTAACCTATGCAATCCGCCAGAAATGGTGAGTTAAATATTTGTCGTTTAGTGACGTATTTAAAGGAAGATTAGGTATTGTAATATGCAACATTTCGTTAAACTTGAGTTAAACTCTTAAAGGCGAACTCAAATACCGGGCCTTGGACACTTTGAATTAATAAAGCTGTATTTATTTGTGGCAAACACATTTGACAGAAATGTTTTTTATTGAAAAGTAAAGAGGTAATACTTTGCCGAAATCTTTAACGTTATTTTTAGTGACGGAAACTTATGTTGTTACAACTTACTAGTATTATTATCGTGTGCATTATTATTTATGTTTAATCTTGCGTGTTTAAAATTTTACAATAACAAAGAACACCATACCTCCATTTTGGATAAAAATGCATTTATGATCTATTTATTAATTAATAAAAACCTCTTAATTAATCAATTATAATCTACGATTCATAATATGCTAGAGGTTTGTACAATGATTTTACACGTTATATGAACACATTTTGAAAAAAAATATTCGACATTTTATTCTGCACCTAATAAGAGAGAAAATAGACACTAACCATAAATGCATCTTTTTATATATAAAAAAAATAAAATATACAATACCTACTAAATTAACAATTAAATTATCACAAAAATGAAATTAGGAATAAATTTAGCCAAATAAAAATATTTTTTTTTTATACACGTTTTTATCAAATTCTTGTAGTATTAATTTTTAATAAGGGGACGAAAAAAATGTTTGAATCTGTATTGTTTAACTCAATTTTAAAACCATAAAAATTGGTAAACTTTTGACTATATGAATGACAATATTTAATTAAAAATAACCTTAAAATTAAATTTAAGGTTACATTTATATATTCTTTAAATGAAAGTAAATTTTATTGGTTAACAAACATAAAATACTTATCTATGTAACCTAAAAATGCTAGGTCATAGGAAAAGCACCTAAATTCAAAATTCGATACGTTAGGTAATGACACATTAGGCAAAATTCCGATATACTTAACCGGGCAGAATAAAAGGAAAAAAAAATCACATTAAATGATTGTACATAATCATTGAAAAACCTTCAAGGACCGGCCTTACCATCTAAATTAAAAAACAGATAAATACTACAAGAAAATTAAATCATGCAAAATTTTGGTAAAAATAAAAATTAATAAAAAAAATATGCATATAAATGAATAAAAATTCAATTAATCCAGTTTATATACGTGAATCATTTGACAATGTAATTTTAATGTCCACACACATGAGACTCCGCTAATAAAATGAGAATATAAAAATAAAGCTTCGAATGTACTGTTACCAATCGATATAACGCTGTGACAATAATTAAAGGTAATTATATTTTGTTCACTATTCCAAACAAAAAAATAAAAAAAACATGCATATTATAATAACACACTACAATTTCAAAGAAATACATAATTATATGTTAAAATATGTATGAGGTTAAAATATGGGATAGCAAAAAAATAAAAAAATATACATTATTATTGAAACGTAAAAAATGAAAAAAAAAATTATTGGACATTATTTGTCCGGTCACAGAAAAAAGAAAAGAAAAAAAAATCAGTAATCAAAACCTAATATTTGATTTAATTTTCAATCAAGGATGTTTAAAATCCCTAGTCCTCGAAACGAAAAGGTACTAATAATAAGGTTTATTATTATTATTTTATCAACGATAACAAAATTGACAATCAATGATATTATTGTTTTTTTTTTAAATAGCAACACTGAAAATTCTCTCTTGATATCCTGGCAACACCCAAAGTTGAGATTTCATAGACAATTTACTATGAAGTATCAAACGAGATTAATTGAATCACTATTGGTGATACACAAAATATACTTTTAACTGTGTATCATTGATTAATTAATGATTTAAGTTCAATTTTTTGGAATATTTCATTTCAAGAAATAAATAATCAAATGAATTTTTTTTAATTTCATGTGAATTTTGTTATTATGCAAAGCGTACAGACTAAATTTGTCTAGATATTAAATGAAAAATCTATGAAATAAAAAGAATATCTATTCTAATAAATCTAAGTAAGTACCTACCTAAAATATATTTTTTAAATCGATAATAGCAGCAAATTTCAAAATCATAGGTTGTTAAATAAATAATGTTAAAAAACATACCACAGACTAAATTAAATGGATATAAAGACGGAAGAGTGTTGCCGCAGGTCGGAATAAAAATGTGGAATTTTCAGTATTGCCATATGAACAGTTTTGGATAAAATATAATATAAATTATATAAAGTGGCTTCCTGGATGATCGTTCTATACGGCGGTCTGTTCCGCAGTTTCGATCCTGGTGGCCAGCGGTTTGGCCAGCTGCACGACCAGCTTTTCGGAGATTGTTTGGTCGGTGGTCGGTTGATCGGTCACAGAGTCGGACGAATGAAGAGTCAAATTGGCCAGGGATTCCAGGATGGAGTCTGGACCAGTCTGCTGCACATCCCCATTACTCTGAATGAAATAAGATTTGATGAGAAAAAAAATAATAGGTAATTTATATGCCTAAAAGAAAATAATACAAATATGCTACTTTTACTCCTCACTACCCCAAGGGGACATAGTGGGAGTTAGGTATTCGCAATTTTTAAGGTTTTTTTTTACTGCTGATATAATAATAATAAATTTGGATTATTTTTATAGCGCCGTTTTTGTGATAACCTCACCTCAAGGGCGCTTTGAATATATTAGGGGTTATTGTAAGACTCGCGGAAGAAATGAGTTTTTAGGTGTTTCCTGAATAGTGTTAAGTTGTCGATTTGCCTCAGTTCAGGTTGTAGTTTATTCCACGAGGCTGGTCCGGCCACAGCAAAAGCACGATCACCGAAGGATGAAGTGTTGACTCTATTTATTTCAGTCAACTTGCCAATCACGGATGTGGTGGCTGACCGAAGTGTTTGTTGTCGCTCGTTTACGGTGAGAGGGATGCAGAAGTCTGAAAGATACATGGGAGCCATGCCATGGATCGCTTTGAAAGTCAACAAACATAATTTGTACTTGATTCTCTCTGGCACTTTTAGCCAGTGAAGATTTCGTAGATGGTGGGATATGTGTGAGAATTTCGCGGCTCCGGTGATTAGCCTAGCAGCAGCGTTGAAGACGGATTGAAGTTTGTTTAGCTCCAGCTTTGGAAGGTTTGCGTAGATACCATTGCAGTAGTCCAGGCGGGAAATAACGAATGCGTTTACTAGAGATTTCGTTGCTTCTGTAGGTATATTTCGTCTGATAGATTTTATTCGTCGTAAGTGGTAGAAAGCAGAGGATGTTGTGCTGTTTATCTGTTTTTTGAGACTAAGACTGGAGTCAATATGTACTCCCAGAAGTTTAACGGCGGACTTAGGAATAATGTCGGTGTCTGCAACAGAGGCGTTGTCTATGTAATGCTGCCGGCGGTGTGTGGCCGTCCAGAGAAATTCGGTCTTAGTTGGTTTTAGTTTATTTGAAGACATCCACCGCTCTATCTCTTCGATGCACAGACAAATTTTGTCTTTTAGAAGGCATGACTCACTCGGAGTTGAATAAGAGTACAGCTGCCAGTCATCGGAGTAGCAGTGTGCAAGTAGATTGTGCGATTTAACTATGTTAAAAATGTCCTTTGTGTAAAGTGTGAACAGTAACGGGCCAAGCACAGAACCCTGGGGAACTCCTGTCGTCACTTTTTTAGGGAAAGACTGTTCTTTATTTATTATTATGGTTTGAGAACGGTTTTGTAAATAAGATTGCAACCACGAGTGGGCTGTTCCGTGAATGCCATAGGATATGTTCAGTCTGTTTAAGAGAAATTGATGGTCGACTGTGTCAAAAGCCGCGCTCATATCCAGAAATGAAAGAAGAACTAGTTTGCCTGTTTCTGTTGCAAGGATTATATCTGAAAGTAATCGAAGGAGACCCGTTTCTGTGAAGTGATACTTTCTGTATGCTGATTGGTGGGTAGCGAACATGTTTTGTGATCCAATGAAATAGTTAATACGTGAAGCGACGATTTTCTCTAGTAGTTTCGACAAGAAAGATAGGTTAGATACTGGTCTGTAGTTGTTCAAATCACCAGGGTCCAGAGATGGCTTTTTCAGTATGGGAGTGACTAAGGCCTTCTTGAAGAGGTTTGGTACTACGCCTGAATTCAAGGAGATGTTAAACATCATGGAGATAAAAGGAGACAGTTCGTGAGAGCACTTTTTGAGGAGCCATGTCGGAATGGGGTCGAGAGAGCAGTTTTTGGCTATTGAGTTTTTGATTAGTTTTTGAATTTCATCTATATTAGTCTCATTGAAAATGTTAATTTGTGCTTTCGTGTTTTGTTTGTATAATACTCACTTAGACCCCATTAGATTTTGAAGGATATCTGAATAGTGCTTCTCAATTTTTTAACCATCAAATATTTCAGATTTTTATTTTCAAATTGGCACATCACTTTCATAAAATGACATTGAAGAGTTTTCAAGTTTTCATAGTAAAATATTTAAATAAAAAAACAATTCATCAAACTCATTTCATGAAAATGCTGAATATTTCCATACAAAATTTGAATAATTTATAGAATGACTTGTTAGTGAGGAGTTTAGCGTTGGCCACAACCCACTTGTTTTTTTAAATGTGTTTTTTTTATTTGTTAGATGGAATGAATGAATTAATTATCTTTTTTTTAACTACTTAGATAATCAAAAGAGAATACCTATCTATTTTTGTGATACTCTATTTCTATGACTGTATAATTTATAATGCGTTCACTATAAGAATTCTTTTCGTGTTTTTGTGTTGGTAAGCTTGCATAGTTGACAATCTTGCGAATGTAGTTCTTCAGAGTTGCTAACATTTTAAATATTTCCCTACTCTGTAAATTTACGGAGATTTGACTTTTATAAATGCTGAAATGATGAAAAAATTCATGAAAATGCTGAAAATTTTCCAAACAAAATTTGAATCCTTTGTGGAATGTCTTGGCAGTGAGGAGTATAGTTTTGACCACAACCCATTCATTTTGCTATGAAGTGTTTTTAATATTAATTTTATTTTAGTGTAATGTATTTTATATAAGGTACTTACAATAGTTTAAGTAGTACATACTTAGATATTTTGACTGTCTATTACAAAATAGACAATAAAATACACAACTTTCAAGCTAGTGGACTGGAAATGAAATAATAATTATGTATAAAAACACCTCTTAACAACATCTAAAATACCTTTTTCATTTTTAACACTGAAAAAACATGAATATTTCTTAACAAATTAGGTAAGAATCGGAAGTAGAGGTGAGTACTTCTGTTAGGCTATGGTCGTTCCAGACCCGCGACCGACAACAGGCCGTCACACGCGGCGTCTACATGCTATGTTTGCAAATGTTCCACATCGGTCACTCTTACCCGCCCTTAATGGCGGCTACCCGCTCCCCGCGACAACCGCGGCGTCCTCGTTCATTTTGAACCATAGCGGCGGGTGGACGTCACGGCGACTTGAATAATATTTTATTGCAGATCTTAAGATTTTAGTAGAATTAGTGACCCATAAACTTAAAACCTTTGCAAATTGTGATTTTGAAATTCGAAAGTATTCCATGAATTTAATGTTATTGCATTTCAGGTATTTACTAACCAAAATATTAAATGAATCTTCATTTTCTCTATTCTTATACATCTCATGCCGTTTTTTATTTTTCTTCAATAATTCTGACACAATAATTTCATCGAAAACATTGAAATGTTTGATGCATGTTGAAATACACCAGACGCCGTAGCAAGCGTTGGAAGCAGAATGACCATGTAGACGTCGGATCGCGGCGAGATTCTGCCGTCCGTGGCGGCACTGACTGTCGTAAGTCGCGGATGGCGGGCCGGAACGACCATAGCCTTAAGGCCTAAAACAGACGCCTAAATAATATTACTTTTAAGTGCTGAATTGAAGTTCCCAAAATAGCCTATTATGTCAAGCTGTCAAAAGCTATGATGGATTGTATGTCAGAACACTTGCCCACTTATGACAGCTCGTATTTGGCTAACAAGGATTCTCACAAATACATAACATACCTACCCATCTATAACATATTTTTCTTATCTGTTTTTTGCAATCATTCTTTTGTTGATGTACATACTGGTCGGATGGAAGAAATTAGTGTCAATAAAAGTATACAAAAAAGATAAATAAATAAAAATGGTGAATGAAATTAGACGAGGCAGTGTGGGATTCAAACTAACTCAGATCCTCAATTTTTCAATAAAACTCACTTTGTTCAAATTGAACCACATATGAATTATTTGATACAAACAGTTTTGAAGCAATCTCTTCTTCCACAAGACGGATGATTCATACATGTATAAATGATAAAAATAAACTTACCGTAGCAGAAGACAACTTGGCGAAATGTAGATAGCAGAAGCCCTTGAAACCCTGTAATTTTCAAATTTTATTAAAATAGGTGATGAAAACATACTTGAAGATATCATACAACTAGAGATGGATCAGGGAATGAAAAAGCCAACTCTAAAAGAGACAATAACCAATATAAAACCCCATCTTCTGATATCCTGGCAAAATGGAAAATAAATTTGTTTAGTGACTGGTCGCAGCAATCGATTATTACAAGAGTAAAGAATTATGCATAAATAAAATCCAAGATCACAATAATGCACAAAATTGTTGTTTGAGAGGAGGAGGAATTGAACCATGTCCTTTTTAGCTGCTCTAAATAAAATACAAATGGTCTTTATTTAAAAATGACCCCATTTTGTCCGCTCCCAGAAAATGTGAATACTTTAATCACACATGAACCCCATAATACTGAAATTTATCTCAAATTTCCTAAAAGTAAATGATTAAACTAACTTATACATACACTAAGGCCCAAATGCAGAGTCCGAATTAATACTAACCAAGTTTTCATTGCACAGTCGCTCAATAAAGTTAAAAAAACACGTGGATTCAGAACTTAAGGATGCTATGAAGTTTTTGTATGAGAATCGCACTGCAGACACATCTAAATACTTAGCGCATGCGCGTTAGCGTAAACTAACATTTGTGAACTGTCAGAAAGTAAGGTTGATCGCAAGGAACTTTATTAGAGGTTTAGTACTAAAATACGAGATGTTTTCGATGGATGATGATTTTAGTGAGTTCGTCGAATATGTATTTGGTATTTGTGTCAAATCAAATCCTACACAGAGTATTCAGCGACCTATACAAGATGCTGAAAATTCACTGGAATTTCAGAAGAATCAGTATAATAATAATATAACAAACACTTCCTTGCACCCTTCGCAAGTGGCGAGTTTATTGCCGTATGTGCAATTTCTTCCAACTAACCAGTGTTTCCAGCCCAGAGAAGCAATATTTGCGTGAGAAATAAATTTAAATAAATTTCTCCTCTACTGGGAATCGAACCCAGGACGCCCGCACAGAAACCAAACGGCTTACCAACTGTGCCACGGCGGTCGGAAGAATCGTGACATAGAGCTTTCAGTGTTGAGCTTGGCTATATGTGTTTGCATTATTATGATGGGTCGGTGGCGGAGCGGTTAGCGCGCTGGGCTAGTAATCCAGTGGTCGCGAGTTCGAATCCTGCCTCGACCGATTTCGTTCACCTAAGCACAAGCATTTAATTGCTTATTTTAGGGAACGTTGGAAGATGTATATGTACTTGCTTAACAAGGACATATTCAAAAAAAGAAAAAGAAATTATGACAAAAAAACATTTTAAACGTCAGTCTAAACCCATAGAAAACTATTTATCCCTTTTCTTCATACACAATAATGCGAAATGCTTCGCCATCGATCTTAAGTTTGGCGTAGTATTAAGTATTTAGTTAGAGATGTCTCTGCAACACAATTGCTAACTTAAGAATACTAAATACTCCAGTGAGGTTAGGAGTTAGTATTTAGCTACCCAGGACTGTACATTCGGGTCTAAGTTGACAGTAATTTTAAATTCTATATAATTTTTTAATATTGTATTATTATGTCTATTATTGTTCCCTGAACTAATAATTAAAATAAAATAATAACTATTATTGTGTAAGTATTGTAACAACTTACCATCCAAGTGATAAGAGCTGGTTTGACGCTGCGTTCTTGAAGAGCAGATCTCAGATCTCTGATTCTTATATTCTTCTTTATATTTGACAGCTGAAAAATACAAAGTTAAATAATGATAACTACTATATTATAGAAATAATAGGATAATAATAGTAAACCACATTGAAGTCTCCACTGAATAAGTCCATAAGTATATATGTAGTTTGATGATTACTATGACTGATAAAGTTTTTTCATTTAAACTAAGGTTAAAGTCTGATTTATTGGATAATTCCTAATCAAAATACATAGCATGCATACTATTAATGTATATTCTAGTAAGGTTTGTTCTTAAAATGCAAAAAATCAACAAAATTGGGGTTTCCAATAATTTAAATCACATATAAACTTTCTTTAACGCACACCATAATTACTCTTACTAACGCGTAACTTCATAGTGAATTGGGCGGTTTTAATATATCATGTTTTCAGTTTAGCGTTATATGTCCTCTTAATGGCAGATTATTGAACAGCCTTTTTTCCACATGAAAGAGGAGGGATTTACTAATAAATACTTAAACTATCAACCATTGACACATCCTCAGTTTTGCAGTTTTTTTAAGGCGCATACAGTTTTAAGTATATTTTAGATATAGTTTTACCTTGATTGTAAATTCAATCTGTGGTTGAGATTGGCGATTCTGCCGACGTTTTCTGTTGGTGGTCGTGTCAGGAGACATGTTTCCTCCACTCTCTGCTCCGTTTTCTACATCACCTTAAAATAAATATTTCATCTATTAAATTTAAACAATTGCTTCCTTTTAATTGCTTATTCAAGAAGATTACCAATCATATTTGGTGTTGAAGTATGAATCAACAAAGTAACATTTATGAAATACTAGTAAGGCGATCTACATAGACCGCCATCTATAAAGATAGCATTTCATGTATTGTTCTGCCATAGACCACCTTCTATATAAATCGCATTTTATATAGACATGATTTTATCTATTTTACATTTTTTTCCGTTCTCTAGATGCGTAATACAATGTCAATAGATTTCAACCCTACAAAAAGGTTTTGGGAGGTCCAGGTAAGTTACAATAAGTGGTTATATGTATTTTTCTATGGTTTTTCATATATTAAGATATAAGAAAGATATATAAAAATTGTCTACCTTTTTCATTGGTAGATCGCCGGTGACGATTGTATCTCCTAGTTCCGTGGCTTCTTCGACTGTGATCACCAGATTCTGCTTCAGCGGTCTATGAAAAAACGACTAAATTAATTCTCTTCCTAATTTATTCAAGAAAGCTTAACAATATCTTCAACATCCGACACGCGCTAAGACTAACAGGTTATTTATTACTGGCTGGAATAGGAACCATTTAAATGTTGAATAAAATTTCTTATATTTCACCTTAACATCACTTGGGATAACGCTGAGGCAGTTTAGAATAATGCTTTCACTATTTTCTATTATCATCGATTTGGAATGTCCCGTAAGAGGCGGGTAATAACATCTCACGTAGTTCAGCAACGAGGTTCACCGCCTATTCTGAATGTAGTGCCTTTTTAGGTAAGACGAGACTTGTGACTCACAAAAATAAAAATTAATACAAGTTATTTTATAAATTTGGAATTTATCAAATATATTATTACAAAATATTTTTGCCGTTTTTCAATAAGCGAAAAATTCATAAACCTCTACGAGCATCAAGGGGCAACTGGCGAGCATTGATTGTTTATTTATCTTTTGTAAAGCACAACAAGTCAAAACACACAACCAGTGCTCAGGTTGGTGCGATAGGACTCATGCTCTATCATCGTGTCTGCTCGTTCAAAAGCATGAAGTGGTTAAACAATATAAATGTATTTTAGAGAGGAAAAAACGTTATGTTAGATAGTTAGGTCAGGTTCTATAATGTAAAGTAAGGTTATGTTAGATAGTTAGGTCAGGTTCTATAATGTAGAGTAAGGTTATGTTAGATAGTTAGGTCAGGTTTTATAATGTAAAGTAAGGTTATGTTAGATAGTTAGGTCAGGTTCTATAATGTAAAGTAAGGTTATGTTAGATAGTTAGGTCAGGTTTTATAATGTAAAGTAACGTTATGTTAGATAGTTAGGTCAGGTTTTATAATGTAGAGTAAGGTTATGTTAGATAGTTAGGTCAGGTTCTATAATGTAGAGTAAGGTTATGTTAGATAGTTAGGTCAGGTTCTATAATGTAAAGTAAGGTTATGTTAGATAGTTAAGTCAGGTTCTATAATGTAAAGTAAGGTTATTAATTTGTTATTCAAAAAAAATTAGCATTAATATGAAATCCTACTCGCTATTTGCAATGGACAATATGTGCCCTGTTATGAAGTATTTTCAAGTGGAGACTAATTAAAAACCCAGTCACTGTTCTTAATCGATCCCTGCTCAAGACTTAACAGTTCCCAGCTTCTTTTTTTGAAAGGCCTTTCAACGAATTCTTTCATAACAAAGTTAACTTAATAATATTCAATGACTTAAACAACAATTACCTCATTATGTTCACTTTCGCTGTAGTTGTAGCTCCTGTAATTTCTTCGTCTTCTTATAGACTCATTTGGATCTTCCTCCTTCAAATCGCATGTGTTGCCAGCCCTAAATAAAACACATTATTATGTATTATTTTCTTGATTAATAATATGTTAGACTTGTTGATTGAATGATAAGTTAACACAAGTTAGTCCAGGTCGAGAGGTTCTTTAACGCTTGACCAACGCGTAATACCAAGTATTTCAAAATGGCGGATCTTTCACATATGATCTGATGCATATTTGAGATTGACAGAAAGATTTAATCCTAATAACATTTCAGTGTTATTCTACATCACAATCGTGATTAAATTGACTCAACACAGCACAATGTGGTGTTTGTTTTCATTTTTCAGTGTCAGTTATCCAAAGATTACATGCATTTATCTATTTTTTGACATCTGTGAAGCCAATGCAGCCATATGAAAAAAATAAATGAGGGTGTTCATAAACAATTCGGTGAACTAGTTAGTCACATCTTAGTATAAGTTTAAAAGTAAGATTTTTTTAATACCAATCTTAACTATTTTAGTCGTGATTATCTAGTTGAAAGCTTCTAACGAAATCTAATAAGTAAGACCATAAGTATTTTTCCAATGCTTAAAATGAAAATTTCTTTCCACAAAATTTTGTAGCCTTAAAGAACTATCGATTTACTAGATTAACCATGTGATTTTTTTCCAAATTCCACATATAATTATTGTATGTTAATGCTGTATCCAGCGATTCATTTTATTCCTGATTTTTGTCATGTAAATAAGCAATTGTACTTATTCTCAATGTTTTAAGATTTGTTAGAATGTATGTACCTACCTATCATACAACTTATAATTCTCAATAATTTCTAATATGTTTCCATTTGTTACTGATATGTGTTGATATGTTAGAATGTATGTACCTACCTATCATACAACTTATAATTCTCAATAATTTCTAATATGTTTCCATTTGTTACTGATATGTGTTGATATGTTAGAATGTATGTACCTACCTATCATACAACTTATAATTCTCAATAATTTCAAATATGTTTCCATTTGTTACTGATATGTGTTGATATGTTAGAATGTATGTACCTACCTATCATACAACTTATAATTCTCAATAATTTCTAATATGTTTCCATTTGTTACTGATATGTGTTGATATGTTAGAATGTATGTACCTACCTATCATACAACTTATAATTCTCAATAATTTCTAATATGTTTCCATTTGTTACTGATATGTGTTGATATGTTAGAATGTATGTACCTACCTATCATACAACTTATAATTCTCAATAATTTCTAATATGTTTCCATTTGTTACTGATATGTGTTGATATGTTAGAATGTATGTACCTACCTATCATACAACTTATAATTCTCAATAATTTCTAATATGTTTCCATTTGTTACTGATATGTGTTGATATGTTAGAATTCAGATATATACAAGCTGTTTGAGAGAATCTTGTCAAGGAGACTCACGCCCATCTTTGAGTTGGCCCTACCCCCGGAACAGGCTGGTTTCCGACAAGGCAGAAGTACATGCGAACAGGTTCTGGCACTGACCACATATGTGGAAAATGGATTCCAGGAGGGAAAAAAATCGGGCTTAGTGCTTCTGGACTTAACAGCGGCATATGACACCGTGTGGAAGAGGGGTCTGTTATATAAGGTTGCCAATATCCTAGGCTCTCAAAAAATAGTTAAGCTACTAGACAACATGCTTTCCAACAGAAAGATTAGAGTTCACCTCAGCGGCGATGTCAGCAGTCCCAGGTTTCTACAGAACGGACTCCCTCAAGGATCGGTATTGTCCCCGATCCTATTCAATGTCTACACGGCGGATGTGCCAAAAACCTCGTCAACTAAATTCACCTATGCTGACGATATGGCAGTAATCATACAAGCCAAAACCTTTGAGGAGCTGGAACGTACTTTGAACGCGGACTTGGAGATCCTTCAGAAACACTACCAGAACTGGCATCTTCAACTGAACCCTAAAAAGACTGTTGCGTTGGCCCTCCATCTTAATAACCAAGAGGCAAATAGGGAACTTAATATACACATTGGCACGGAGAGGATCCCAAACGAAAAATTTCCTAAATATCTGGGGGTAAAGTTAGACAGATCACTTACTTACAAGCGGCACATAGAGCAGGTAAAAAATAAGATTAAATCCAGAAACAACATCATCTCAAAACTGGCTGGTACAACATGGGGCAGCAGTGCTGAAACACTGCGGACTTCAGCAATGGCTCTGGTTTACAGCACGGCGGAATATTGTTCCCCTGTGTGGGCGAGGAGCTCGCACTGTGGACGAATAGACGCCGAACTGAACCAATCAATGAGAACCATTGCTGGTACAGTGAAATCTGCCCCGGTCCCGTGGCTCCACGTTCTTTCTAACATCGCCCCTCCTTCAATCAGGAGATATCAGGCTACTGTAAAGGAGGTCAAAAGGATAAAAGAAAATCCAACGCTACCAGTATACTCCTATATCACTCAACCACCAAGAATGAGACTAAAGTCCCGAAAACCAATATGGGGAGTGGAGGAGGAAAGTGTTAGTATTGAGGATGAATGGAGGGCCCTGTGGACAGACTCAGGAGTGAGAAACAATAATCTGGTCCGGGATCCCAACATTCGTGTCCCTGGGTTTGACCTCCCTCGCAGAGCCTGGGTGCAGCTCAACAGAATAAGAACAGATATGGGATGCTGCAACTATCTCCTGTGGAAGTGGGGAAAGAGGGAATTGCCGGAGTGTGACTGTGGCGCTGAACTCCAAACGATCCGCCACATTGTAGAAGAGTGCCCGCTGCGCAGTTTTCCTGGGGAGCTGGAGGACATCCACGGGACAAAACAAGCGGCAGTGGACTGGCTGCGGAGATTAGATCTAAGGCTCTAGCGAGCTTCATGGACGCAGCCTTTACTGGGCGCAGAAGAGCCTAGCCATCCGAAAAGTAAAGTAAGTATTTTAGAATGTATGTACCTACCTATCATACAACTTATAATTCTCAATAATTTCTAATATGTTTCCATTTGTTACTGATATGTGTTGATATGTTAGAATGTATGTACCTACCTATCATACAACTTATAATTCTCAATAATTTCTAATATGTTTCCATTTGTTACTGATATGTGTTGATATGTTAGAATGTATGTACCTACCTATCATACAACTTATAATTCTCAATAATTTCTAATATGTTTCCATTTGTTACTGATATGTGTTGATATGTTAGAATGTATGTACCTACCTATCATACAACTTATAATTCTCAATAATTTCTAATATGTTTCCATTTGTTACTGATATGTGTTGATATGTTAGAATGTATGTACCTACCTATCATACAACTTATAATTCTCAATAATTTCTAATATGTTTCCATTTGTTACTGATATGTGTTGATATGTTAGAATGTATGTACCTACCTATCATACAACTTATAATTCTCAATAATTTCTAATATGTTTCCATTTGTTACTGATATGTGTTGATATGTTAGAATGTATGTACCTACCTATCATACAACTTATAATTCTCAATAATTTCTAATATGTTTCCATTTGTTACTGATATGTGTTGATATGTTAGAATGTATGTACCTACCTATCATACAACTTATAATTCTCAATAATTTCTAATATGTTTCCATTTGTTACTGATATGTGTTGATATGTTAGAATGTATGTACCTACCTATCATACAACTTATAATTCTCAATAATTTTTAATATGTTTCCATTTGTTACTGATATGTGTTGATATGTTAGAATGTATGTACCTACCTATCATACAACTTATAATTCTCAATAATTTCTAATATGTTTCCATTTGTTACTGATATGTGTTGATATGTTAGAATGTATGTACCTACCTATCATACAACTTATACCTAATTCTCAATAATTTCTAATATGTTTCCATTTGTTACTGATATGTGTTGATATGTTAGAATGTATGTACCTACCTATCATACAACTTATAATTCTCAATAATTTCTAATATGTTTCCATTTGTTACTGATATGTGTTGATATGTTAGAATGTATGTACCTACCTATCATACAACTTATAATTCTCAATAATTTCTAATATGTTTCCATTTGTTACTGATATGTGTTGATATTGTATTATTGTTTTTTTTTTATACTTATTTTTTATCTCTGTTTTGTATTACTTTAATAATAATAATAAACACTTCCTTGCACCCTGCGCAAATTGCGAGTTTATTGCCATATGGCAATTTCTACCAACCAACCAGTGTTTCCAGCCCAGAGAAGCAATATTTGCATGATAAATAAATATCTCCTCTGCTGGGAATCGAACCCAGGACGCCCGCACAGAAACCGAACGGCTTACCAGCTGTGCCACGGCGGCCGACTTTCATACATTTAACCCTTGGTGTGTTTGACCTTGTGCGCAAATTGCTTAATGGTCGTCTGCTTGGGTATATCGTTATCTCGACAGCCCGTATGGAGGTGTTTACATTTATATGAAAATTAATTAATTATGCTTCGGGACGAAATAAATTTGCGGTTATTATCTAAAGCTAGATAACTAACCAACCTTTTACAATATTTTTTATTGTGAACACATGTTTTATTTATTTTATATAGGCCATTGAATATAGAATTCAACTTGTAACAGTTCCCATCTCAATAAACGAGGAATTTTCAATATATGTTTTATTTCAATTCGCGATTTTTCATGTTTTCTACTTAGAGCGATAATAAAGCAATCATATGATACAAAGAAAATAAATACTTTAGAGGAAAATGAGTTATTATTTCCGATTTGAAAACTGCAAAAAAAATACGCATTTACGCCATTTTATACTTCGTCAAACTTGACTTTCAGATACTCGCAAGACGTAATTATTTGGTCTTGGATGTTAGAAATCACTTTTTTACACAAGTTAGTTATCGTATTTCGTAAATACCACATAAAAATTCACAATCTAAATTGAAAAATTGATTTTAGGGCAAATAAACTGAACATAACCCCATTTTAGTAGTACAATTTGATATTGCCTCTTGTAAATGACCTTGATGTAAATCCCCAACATATTGTATATCATTGGAAAGAAGAAAAAAATATCTATCATATGACGTAATAAATTTCTAACCAGTCAATAATAAAAAAGTGAACAAAAAAACATTTGTTTCGGTTGTCTTTGGTCTACTACTTGCGTATGTATTGGTAAAATTTGAAATTGGCGCACGTTTGGTATTGGTCAGCAATATTTCAAGATGGCGCTGGCACAATGCTCGTTCGCTATTGGACGGGCCTTACAGAAGGGACTCACAAACAATAGCGGCAGGGATTCACAACATATTTATTTTGATAAATAATTGAAATGAAACAAACAACTAGAAAAAATACTTTTATTTTGTCAATATGTAAAATTTGTCAAAAATAAAATTCAATAGCACAAAAAGAACAAAATACAGTTGGCATTAAAAAAAATTATAAATAAAATTTACGGGATAGACAAAAATTGTCAAAAAAAATTTACAACCCAAAATACAATTTACATATTTTTTTTATAACCCGAGTTTACGGGATAGTAAAATGTGTAGATGACAACTATCTGTCAAAACAAAAAAAAAATTATAACCCATAAAGTTATACTTAGTTTATTGTAAAATACAAATGGTTGAATTTTTTTTTGCAAATATTTATTTTGACAGAATTACTTTAGAACTGTCAAAATAAAATACAAAAGCTACAAAATACAATTTAGATATTTTTTATATAACCCGAGTTAACGGGATAGTATAATGTGTAGATGACAACTATCTGTCAAAAACTGACAAAAAAAATAATTTTTATAACTCATAAAGTTATACTTAGTTTATTGTATAATACAAATGGTTGCTATTTTTTTTTGCAAATATTTATTTTGACAGAATTACTTTAGAACTGTCAAAATAAAATACAAAAGCAACAAAATACAATTTACATATTTTTTTATAACCCGAGTTTACGGGATAGTCAAATGTGTAGATGACAACTATATGTCAAAAAAACTCTGACTGGTTGGTTGGAAGAAATTGCCGCTTGGCAATAAACCCGTCAGTGTAAAACTATTTGTATAAAAAGTTGAAATAAATAAATATATTAATAATAAAAACGGTGCCAAAAAATTTGGCTGGTTGGTTGGAAGAAATTGCCGCTTGGCAATAAACCCGTCAGTGTAAAACTATTTGTATAAAAAGTTGAAATAAATAAATAAATTAATAATAAAAACGGTGCCAATAACTCTGGCTGGTTGGTTGGAAGAAATTGCCGCTTGGCAATAAACCCGCCAGTGTACAACTATTTGTACAAATAGTTGAAATAAATAAATAAATTAATTAATAATAAAAACGGTGCCAAAAAAAATAATAAAAATTGTTATGTAAAAAGTGAAAATAGAACAAAGAATATTTATTTGTCATGTAACTAAAATTTTGTATACAAGCTAAATAAATGTATACAAAATCAAAAACAATAAATATAACAAATATTGTGATATCCCTGCCTGGCCGTCTTTGTATACAGATAAGGAGCCGCCATCTTTGTTTGCATTTGTGTGTGTGTTGTTTGATGATGAATTTCTCGATTGCAAAATATTTTTATCACACCATTTGAATTTATTGTAAAAAACTTATTGGAATCTGTTGGATATTTGTTCACAACAAAATTATCTTCAAAATGAAATAAGTGGTTCACTCAAAGTACTCTTCTATACGTAGAAAACACTCGAACAAATTTGTACTACGCACTTCGTTTTTACCGTTTCAAATTTTTAACAAGATTTTTTCGATAATTATGACACAAAATTACAATTTTTATTTACGCACTCACTTTATTTTAGTAAATAGTAACGAAATATAACAATAACTTATATTTTCTAGTTATTTACGTCTTTCTTTTCCACAAAAACAAAACTTCGACTCGCAGTACAAAACATTCAAACTTGGTCGAACTTCAACGGTATTGAATGACGAATTAGTCGCATATTTTGACCGGATGTTTTTTGTTTATGGTAAAATAATTCATTAGGATTAGATTCAAGCGAATCTAAAACTTATTTACTGCTTGCATAATATTTAAAATTGAAAAAAATAAACACAATACCTCTTGGTACGGATCCGTACCGTAAGCACACGACGGGGTATAATTTCCTTGGTACGGATCCGTACCGTGAGCACACGAGAGGTTAAATCATGCTGTGTAACCATAATATTTATTACTCATGTAAAAGGTGTAGAGTCATATAAATAATTAAATCATTCATAGTAAATAAATTATTATGTAAAAATTAAACTAACTCGATTTCTTTGTCGCGCAATTCAGAAATCATGGGCATGTACTTGAGGTGTCTCTCTTTGAGCAGATTCCACTTGACACCAGACGGTTTGGGCTTGAGGGGGTCTATGGGGATGTACTGTGTTCCTGTCACTATGGCGTCCACTGGCACGTCGTGTTCCAGGAACATGTCAGAGGGGAAAGTCTCAAATACCTAGCAACAATAAATTCAGTAATCATTTTAAGAAATCCAGACTTTGGTGAATGGACTTTTGTCAACACTGATGTGTCCATTCTGCAAATCAGAATTTGTTGGGGCAGTTTATTCCAAATATTCACCACTCTATTAGAAAGAAAATGCTTTTAAGGATTTGTCAAGAACCTACTTTTCACAAGGTTTAAGCTATGGTCATGCAAATTAGTGTTATGACTATATTGAAAGAGATTTTTCATGTTTACACAGTCATAATGGCCTGATAATATTTTGAATGTTTCAATAAGATTTCCACATTCTCTTCGGTTTTCCAGTTTAGACAGTTTTAAGAAGTCAAGTCTTTCCTCTTATGTTAAGTTGCGAAGTATTCTGGGAATTTTTGTAAAACGTCTTTGGCCCTCTCAAGTAAGTCAATGTCGTTGGAAAAATAAGGTTACCGTATCTGGAAACCACATTCTAACAAATACTTTATATATTTTTAACATTAAGTCTGGTGTGATTTTCTGGAAAGCTTTCCTGATGCATATCCACAGCTTTTTTTTGAATCTCACAAAGATCTTTACCACTTGGTAGTTTCTGAGTATTGCCAATCTTTTTATATGAAACCATACCAAATTGATTGTGATAAAGAACATTTTTATACATGAATATAAAAAGACATAACAATATAAATATACCTGATAATCATGGACGGTAGTAATAACTGGAGTTTCTGGTGTAATAGCATTCATATGTCTGAGGATTGCGTAAGTAATATCAGCATGACCTACAAATAAAAACGTTATAATGGATTAATAAAATTTGTAAATATGTTTGTAATGTTTTTTGAGTAATGCCTTAAATATTTCATGTTTTGATTTGATCTAGGACGCATGCGAGTCACATCAAATACACAAACGCACTTGACGACATTGATAGATAACCTCTTCTCTATGGTTTTGTAATGCTAAATCGCGTTAGAAATTGTCAAATATTATTTATTTTTTAACCCTTGGTGTGTTTGACCTTGTGCGCAAATTGCTTAATGGTCGTCTGCTTGGGTATATCGTTATCTCGACAGCCCGTATGGAGGTGTTTACATTTATATGAAAATTAATTAATTATGCTTCGGGACGAAATAAATTTGCGGTTATTATCTAAAGCTAGATAACTAACCAACCTTTTACAATATTTTTTAATGTGAACACATGTTTTATTTATTTTATAAAGGCCATTGAATATAGAATTCAACTTGTAACAGTTCCCATCTCAATAAACGAGGAATTTTCAATATATGTTTTATTTCAATTCGCGATTTTTCATGTTTTCTACTTGGAGCGATAATAAAGCAATCATATGATACAAAGAAAATAAATACTTTAGAGGAAAATGAGTTATTATTTCCGATTTGAAAACTGCAAAAAAAATACGCATTTACGCCATTTTATACTTCGTCAAACTTGACTTTCAGATACTCGCAAGACGTAATTATTTGGTCTTGGATGTTAGAAATCACTTTTTTACACAAGTTAGTTATCGTATTTCGTAAATACCACATAAAAATTCACAATCTAAATTGAAAAATTTATTTTAGGGCAAATAAACTGAACATAACCCCATTTTAGTAGTACAATCTGATATTGCCTCTTGTAAATGACCTTGATGTAAATTCCCAACATATTGTATATCATTGGAAAGAAGAAAAAAATATCTATCATATGACGTAATAAATTTCTAACCAGTCAATAATAAAAAAGTGAACAAAAAAACATTTGTTTCGGTTGTCTTTGGTCTACTACTTGCGTATGTATTGGTAAAATTTGAAATTGGCGCACGTTTGGTATTGGTCAGCAATATTTCAAGATGGCGCTGGCCACCGCCATCTTTATTTTCTCAAGCCGTGCTGTAGAAAATACACTGACAGTTAAAGAGACCTGTTTCCGGACTTCGTTCTCTATCTAGTCCGAACGTTTATTCTATGGATTTAGTATGAATTTTGGAAGCGGGTTGATGTGTTTGTGCGTTTGAATTTATCATTTTTCACGTGTTTTAGTAATATTTATATACCGTTTTGGAAAAAATACGTTGGTGGTGTTAAACAAGCATTAAGGTAAGATATTTTTTATATATTTACAATGATGTTATAGGTAGTTTGAATAATGTTTATCTGTCGCTAAAATTGTTTTCGTAATGGCCGAGACCACGTGTAATACGTCGTTGTTATAATAAGAAATTGTGTCGTTAGGAAAAATATATAATTGTAGGTACCTTTGGAATATTATGTAGAGTTTGTATTTATTAAAAATTCTTGTGTATTCATTGTGTTCAATGTCAATGTATCTTTTTTCGTGTCAACCGCAAAATATCCTCTCTAGATTTCTTAAAGATTTTTTTGTTTTGAAAATGTATTTATTAGTGATTATTATTTTCAGATGCCTCATAGATGCTGTGTCCCTGGATGTAAATCCAATTATAGCAGTTCCCTGAAGAAAGAAAGTGCAGTCACAGTTTTTAAATTTCCTAATGAAGAAGTGCGCAGACAGGCGTGGATTCGTGCGATTCCACGCAAGAATTGGACTCCAGGGGCCTTTGCTGCTGTTTGTGCCCATCATTTTGACAAAAGTGATATTATATCACATCCTAGAAAACCAAAATTGGCTATTGGAGCAATACCAAGAATTTTTAAAAATTTGCCATGTTATCTGACAAAGAATGTGGCAACAAAAAGAGTGGATCCCAAAATCCGACAGTTCAAAATTATAGAACGTCACGAGGAACAGGTCGAACTTTTCCTGCAAAGCGATGTGATTGTCGACTATAGTGATTTTTTAAGAAATATTAAAGCCAAAGTAAATCTTAGTGAGTGGAGTTTAAAAACTGTGAATAACACGACATATTTTTATATTACAAACATTGATGATGTAGACAAACATTTATATTTAAGTCGTCAAGTTGTCGTTGACCAGAATCTTAGGATTAAAGTATTTGTCGGAACAAATGAACTCTGTCATGGTGAATTGAAGTGGTTATTTCCTACATGTATGAAATTGGATTTGTGGTCACAATTTGAAAATTTGTTAGCAAGATATGGTGTTAATGAAGATGACAGTGTTAGTGATGAAGAAAATAGCATAAGTAATGTTAATAACAATATTATGAAAGCTCACATGTATTTAAAATTTGCACTAGATGCTGCCAGTGGACTTGATTATACACGTAAAAATACTTTAGAGTTGCTTTTGGATCAAGTTCATTTACTAATGACCAAAAGAAAACGATATAGCACGACTACTTTGCTATTTGCTTTTATAATGTATTCGAGGTCTCCTTCATGTTACCGTTTATTGAAAGATTTTTTTAATTTGCCTCATAAAAGGTATTTACAGAGCATTTCTTCGTCGTTTAATGTTTCACCAGATTCGTCGAATAATTTATATTTTAAGAAAATATCACAGGAGCTCTCTGAGCGTGAAAAATATGTCTGTTTATTAATTGATGAAATTTACATAAGTAGCTGTGTTACTTATAAATCCAGAAAACTTGCAGGTTTTGCATCCAATGATTTATCAAAAGTAGCAAAAACAGTTCAATGTTTTATGATTACTTCATGCTTTGGTGGTTTTAAAGAAGTCGTTCGCCTGATACCTGTTAATTCTATTACTGGCGACGATTTAAAAGCTATTACATTAAATGTGTTGAATTTTATACAAAAATTTGGATTTAAGGTCACTTGCATTATAACCGATAATAATCGGGTGAACCAAAACATGTTTAAAAAAATATCTCCGTCGGATAATTTTAATAATCCATTGTATACAAATATGCCAATTTTTATGTTTTATGACTTTGTGCACATATTTAAAAATATACGAAATAACTGGATTAATATGAAAGATCATAAAAAATCCTTTTCATATCCAGATTTTGAGGACAATTCAATAATTAGACATGCTAAATTTCAAGATCTAAGAGATTTGTATACTATAGAAAGTAATAGTACAGTTAAAAAGGCTTTCAAATTAAATTTTAAATCTTTGTACCCGACTTCTTTCGAAAGGCAAAAGGTGATTTTTGTCGATAATATATTTCATTGTACCACTATTGCTGGTTTGTCTTTTTTCGATGAATACAAAGAAACAGCTATGTTTTTGCAAATAATCAGAAATTGGTGGGACATTTTAAATGTCAAAACCACAATGAAAGGTAAAATAAAACGCAATGATCTATGTACACCTATACTGGGGACAACTGATGAGAAGCTTGTATATTTAAAAAAATTTGCTGAATGGTTAGATAAATGGAATAATTTGCCAAATGGTACATTTTTTTCAAGTGATACTTATAATGCATTATATCAGAGTGTTTTAACTTTCATAAAATTTATTGAATTTTCATTTGCCAACTATTCGATTTCATATATTTTAACAGGAAAATTTCAAACTGATATGCTCGAAGAAAGATTTAGTTTGTACAGAAGGTTATCGGGTACAAATTACCATATATCATATACACAAATTGTAGAGTCGGAGAAAAAAATTAGAGTCAGGAAAATGTTTAGGTCTAAAAATATATCGGAGACATTAAACAATATTAAAAACTCGCTTACACCTTTGGAAAAAGAATCCAATTTAGAAGTAGATGTTTCTGAATTTATATGCATATTGAAATCAAATTACTTGGAAACATATGAAAATGATGAATCATCACAAATTTATGTTTGTGGTTATGCAGCCCTTGGTGTTAGAAAAAAAATTGTGAATAATTGTAACTTGTGTATTAGTTTAGTGTCTGATAACAAAGGTGTTAAAATTAATGATAAGTATTTTGATTTTCTACAAAGAGGAGGTTTGATCGTCCCCTCTGAGTCTGTAAAGTTTGTTTATTTTCATTTGTGTTCTATATTTGAATATGTTATCAATGTAAAAGCGTTACATCATAAATTTTTGGAACATACCAACCAAAAAGACTTGTTATTGTCATTAACATTTTTAAGCCTAAGATCTGGTTCATTTTATGTAGATTTAGATTCAAAATGTGTTTGTGGAATGACAAATAACAGAATATACAGTATGATTGTGGAAACACTATCAAACATTTTGTTAAATAATTATAGCAAAATGCAAAATGATCGAATCTCTACAAAAAAGAAATGTAATACAAGAAAACTGAAAACATATTGTAATTAGTAGAAATGGATTTACAAATTATTATTCTTTATATAATATTTTATGTAATCTGTGTTAGTTTTGTAAAATTTCAGTCTATTGTATGTACCTACTTGTTTTGAAAATTACCTGATTTTGATTTGCTTATCTGTATGAAAAAATGTCATGCAAGAAAACTGAAAACATTATAATTAGTAGAAGTAGTATATTAATTTACAAATTATTATTCTTTAGATATTATGTAATCTGTGTTATTATAAAATTTCAGTATATTGTATGTACTTATTTTGAAGATTACCTGATTTTATTTTCCTTATTTGTATGAATCTATATACTATTTGAAATGTCTATTGTGAATAATGGCTCTTGTATACCTATTTCTATTTATTTATTATTGTGTTTTAGATTATAAGTCTATTTTGTATCATTTGAAATGCCTGCTTTTGTTATTTTTTTTCTGTTTTATATAAATCTATTTTTACCTTTTTAAATTTCTAATTAATTGTAAATTCTACGTACAAGTATATCTTGTGTCATTTGAAAGATGCCTGCTTTTGTTATTTTTTGTTTTGTATGATTCTATTATACCTTTTTAAATTTCTCTCATTAGTATTAATTTTTGTGTTCTACGTTATAAGTTCATTTGGTGTCATTTGAACGTTGCCTGCCTTTGTTATTTTTTCTGTCTTGTATGAATCTATATAACTTTTTAATGATATAAGTCTATTTTGTGTCATTTGAACGTTGCCTGCTTTTGTTATTTTTTTGTCTTGTATGTAACTATATAACTTTTTAAATTTCTCTCATTAGTATTGATTATTTTGTTCTACGTTATAAGTCTATTTTGTGTCATTTGAGCGTTGCCTGCTTTTGTTATTTGTTTTGTCTTGTATGAAACTATATAACTTTTTAAATTTCTCTCATTAGTATTGATTATTTTGTTCTACGTTACAAGTCTATTTTGTGTCATTTGAACGTTGCCTGCTTTTGTTATTTTTTTGTCTTGTATGTAACTATATAACTTTTTAAATTTCTCTCATTAGTATTGATTATTTTGTTCTACGTTATAAGTCTATTTTGTGTCATTTGAGCGTTGCCTGCTTTTGTTATTTGTTTTGTCTTGTATGAAACTATATAACTTTTTAAATTTCTCTCATTAGTATTGATTATTTTGTTCTACGTTACAAGTCTATTTTGTGTCATTTGAACGTTGCCTGCTTTTGTTATTTTTTGTGTCTTGTATGAAACTATATGACTTTTTAAATTTCTCTCATTAGTATTGATTATTTTGTTCTACGTTATAAATCTATTTTGTGTCATTTGAACGTTGCCTGCTTTTGTTATTTTTTCTGTCTTGTATGAAACTATATGACTTTTTAAAGTTCTCTCATTAGTATTGATTATTTTGTTCTACGTTACAAGTCTATTTTGTGTCATTTGAACGTTGCCTGCTTTTGTTATTTTTTGTGTCTTGTATGAAACTATATGACTTTTTAAATTTCTCTCATTAGTATTGATTATTTTGTTCTACGTTATAAATCTATTTTGTGTCATTTGAACGTTGCCTGCTTTTGTTATTTTTTCTGTCTTGTATGAAACTATATGACTTTTTAAAGTTCTCTCATTAGTATTGATTATTTTGTTCTACGTTATAAATCTATTTTGTGTCATTTGAACGTTGCCTACTTTTGTTATTTTTTCTGTCTTGTATGAAACTATATGACTTTTTAAATTTCTCTCATTAGTATTGATTATTTTGTTCTACGTTATAAGTCTATTTTGTGTCATTTGAACGTTGCCTGCTTTTGTTATTTTTTCTGTCTTGTATGAATCTATATATCTAATATGAATCTATATTTTGTATATTTAAATAATTAAATATCATCTTTTACAAACAATTACCTTTTATTTATTAACCCGAAATTTAGATAAGTACACTTAATTATATTGTATATGCACATAATACAACCTCCATGGTCTAATTGGTTTGTCATTTATCTTCCGTCACGGGTGAATCCTGGCAGGAAAGGAATTTATTCTCATGCATTATATGCTTTTCTGGGTTGGAAACATTGGTAAGTTTGGAAAAAATTGCCTAAGGGCCAGTAAATTCGTTACTTCTGCAGGGTACAACAATGTGTTTATTATTAATATAACTGGGAAGTATTTATAGATTTGAAATCACGACATAATGTCTGATAAATTATTTTGGTGAATTTCCGACTAAAAAAATATATTCTCTTTATTTTGGAATTGGTAGTATAATTTTTTTTACAAATATATTCTCATTATTTTGGAACTATAATTATAGTAAAAAATAATTTTAAAAATATATTATGTTCTCATTATTTAGCAGTATAAAATATTTTAAAAATATATTCTCATTATTTTGGAATTAATAGTATAATTTTTTTTGTTGAAATCTTCGAAATTTAAGCTAAAACATCATTAACACGTCATGGCCAAATAGGTCTCTTTACTTTGAAATTTTAGTTCCCGCCAAATCTACAGCACGGCTTGAGAAAATAAAGATGGCGGTGCGCTGGCACAATGCTCGTTCGCTATTGGACGGGCCTTACAGAAGGGACTCACAAACAATAGCGGCAGGGATTCACAACATATTTATTTTGATAAATAATTGAAATGAAACAAACAACTAGAAAAAATACTTTTGTTTATTTTGTCAATATGTAAAATTTGTCAAAAATAAAATTCAATAGCACAAAAAGAACAAAATACAGTTGACATTAAAAATAATTATAAATAAAATTTACGGGATAGACAAAAATTGTCAAAAAAATTTACAACCCAAAATACAATTTACATATTTTTTTTATAACCCGAGTTTACGGGATAGTAAAATGTGTAGATGACAACTATCTGTCAAAACAAAAAAAAATTATAACCCATAAAGTTATACTTAGTTAATTGTAAAATACAAATGGTTGAATTTTTTTTTGCAAATATTTATTTTGACAGAATTACTTTAGAACTGTCAAAATAAAATACAAAAGCTACAAAATACAATTTAGATATTTTTTATATAACCCGAGTTAACGGGATAGTATAATGTGTAGATGACAACTATCTGTCAAAAACTGACAAAAAAAATAATTTTTATAACTCATTAAGTTATACTTAGTTTATTGTATAATACAAATGGTTGCTATTTTTTTTTTGCAAATATTTATTTTGACAGAATTACTTTAGAACTGTCAAAATAAAATACAAAAGCAACAAAATACAATTTACATATTTTTTTATAACCCGAGTTTACGGGATAGTCAAATGTGTAGATGACAACTATATGTCAAAAAAACTCTGACTGGTTGGTTGGAAGAAATTGCCGCTTGGCAATAAACCCGTCAGTGTAAAACTATTTGTATAAAAAGTTGAAATAAATAAACATATTAATAATAAAAACGGTGCCAAAAACTCTTGACTGGTTGGTTGGAAGAAATTGCCGCTTGGCAATAAACCCGTCAGTGTAAAACTATTTGTATAAAAAGTTGAAATAAATAAACATATTAATAATAAAAACGGTGCCAAAAACTCTGACTGGTTGGTTGGAAGAAATTGCCGCTTGGCAATAAACCCGTCAGTGTAAAACTATTTGTATAAAAAGTTGAAATAAATAAATAAATTAATAATAAAAACGGTGCCAAAAACTCTGGCTGGTTGGTTGGAAGAAATTGCCGCTTGGCAATAAACCCGCCAGTGTACAACTATTTGTACAAATAGTTGAAATAAATAAATAAATAAATTAATAATAAAAACGGTGCCAAAAAAAATAATAAAAATTGTTATGTAAAAAGTGAAAATAGAACAAAGAATATTTATTTGTCATGTAACTAAAATTTTGTATACAAGCTAAATAAATGTATACAAAATCAAAAACAATAAATATAACAAATATTGTGATATCCCTGGCCGTCTTTGTATACAGATAAGGAGCCGCCATCTTTGTTTGCATTCATTTGTGTGTGTGTTGTTTGATGATGAATTTCTCGATTGCAAAATATTTTTATCACACCATTTGAATTTATTGTAAAAAACTTATTGGAATCTGTTGGATATTTGTTCACAACAAAATTATCTTCAAAATGAAATAAGTGGTTCACTCAAAGTACTCTTCTATACGTAGAAAACACTCGAACAAATTTGTACTACGCACTTCGTTTTTACCGTTTCAAATTTTTAACAAGATTTTTTCGATTTTTATGACACAAAATTACAATTTTTATTTACGCACTCACTTTATTTTAGTAAATAGTAACGAAATATAACAATAACTTATATTTTCTAGTTATTTACGTCTTTCTTTTCCACAAAAACAAAACTTCGACTCGCAGTACAAAATATTCAAACTTGGTCGAACTTCAACGGTATTGAATGACGAATTAGTCGCATATTTTGACCGGATGTTTTTTGTTTATGGTAAAATAATTCATTAGGATTAGATTCAAGCGAACCTAAAACTTATTTACTGCTTGCATAATATTTAAAATTGAAAAAAATAAACACAATACCTCTTGGTACGGATCCGTACCGTAAGCACACGACGGGGTATAATGTCCTTGGTACGGATCCGTACCGTGAGCACACGAGAGGTTAATCTTGAAATTTGATATTTTATAACTATAATCACACAATCCTCAACCTCACTAGGACTAGGCCTGTTTCGAGGTTGTCGATTTCACACAATTAGTGCAACACAATTCACAAATATAAATGTTGCAAGTAAACACAGTTGGGTACCTCACATCTATTCAGCAACAATAATATTGTCACTGCACAAATTCAAGGCACCTATAATGTAGTACCTACCCAAGTTAATAGTACAATTATAGTGATATATACGTAGTACAAAGAAACAACAGTATTATGATGGGCCTTTTTCCTGATTGATCTGTCTTATGTGAGCCATGTGTCTGTTTCGATGTTTATTGATGTACTGCAAAAACTATCATCACCTAGTTCATAAGTATAGTGTCAATGACGACTGTATAATTGTAAACTGCTAGCCCTAGAACAGGGTTTCCTAGTTGGGCAGCAGTAATCTACTTGTTTGTATCATTTGTAAATTATAGTGTGATGAAAAAAAAATACAATTTTTAGCTACTAGTAATACAATAATACCACTATTTAATGAGAAAAAAATTAAAAGTTACATACCATTTCCTTTTCCAATGCGATATCCTTCTTTGGACACTGCTAATGAACAAAATACCACAAGATCGACGGTGAAAGGTTCACTCATATCTGAAATGAAAAATTAAATATTTTAATTGACGCTTTTATCGTGTTTTCCATTCACATTAATTACTTAACCCTTGGTGTGTTTGACCTTGTCCGCAAATTGCTTAGTGGTCGTATGCTTGGGTCTACCGTTATCTCGACAGCCCGTATGGAGGTGTTTACATTTATATGAAAATTAATTAATTATGCTTCGGGACGAAATAAATTTGCGGTTATTATCAAAAGCTAGATAACTAACCAACCTTTTACAATATTTTTTATTGTGAACACATGTTTTATTTATTTTATATAGGCCATTGAATATAGAATTCAACTTGTAACAGTTCCCATCTCAATAAACGAGGAATTTTCAATATATGTTTTATTTCAATTCGCGATTTTTCATGTTTTCTACTTGGAGCGATAATAAAGCAATCATATGATACAAAGAAAATAAATACTTTAGAGGAAAATGAGTTATTATTTCCGATTTGAAAACTGCAAAAAAAATACGCATTTACACCATTTTATACTTCGTCAAACTTGACTTTCAGATAATCGCAAGACGTAATTATTTGGTCTTGGATGTTAGAAATCACTTTTAAATTGATTTTAGGGCAAATAAACTGAACATAACCCCATTTTAGTAGTACAATCTGATATTGCCTCTTGTAAATGACCTTGATGTAAATTCCCAACATATTGTATATCATTGGAAAGAAGAAAAAAATATCTATCATATGACGTAATAAATTTCTAACCAGTCAATAATAAAAAAGTGAACAAAAAAACATTTGTTTCGGTTGTCTTTGGTCTACTACTTGCGTATGTATTGGTAAAATTTGAAATTGGCGCACGTTTGGTATTGGTCAGCAATATTTCAAGATGGCGCTGGCACAATGCTCGTTCGCTATTGGACGGGCCTTACAGAAGGGACTCACAAACAATAGCGGCAGGGGTTTACAAACATATTTAATTATTTTGAAAAATAATAGAAATGAAACAAACAACTCGAAAAAATACTTTTGTTTATTTTGTCAATATGTAAAATTTGTCAAAAATAAAATTCAATAGCACAAAAAGAACAAAATACAGTTGACATTAAAAAAAAATTATAAATAAAATTTACGGGATAGACAAAAATTGACAGATGACAACTATCTGTCAAAACAAAAAAAAATTATAACCCATAAAGTTATACTTAGTTTATTGTAAAATACAAATGGTTGAATTTTTTTTTGCAAATATTTATTTTAACAGAATTACTTTAGAACTGTCAAAATAAAATACAAAAGCTACAAAATATAATTTAGATATTTTTTTTATAACTCGAGTTTACGGGATAGTATAATGTGTAGATGACAACTATCTGTCAAAAACTGACAAAAAAAATAATTTTTATAACTCATAAAGTTATACTTAGTTTATTGTATAATACAAATGGTTGCTATGTTTTTTTTCAAATATTTATTTTGGCAGAATTTAGAACAGTTAAAATAAAATACAAAAGCAACAAAATACAATTAACATATTTTTTATAACCCGAGTTTACGGGATAGTCAAATGTGTGGATGACAACTATATGTCAAAAAAACTCTGACTGGTTGGTTGGAAGAAATTGCCACTTGGCAATAAACCCGTCAGTGTAAAACTATTTGTATAAAAAGTTGAAATAAATAAATATATTAATAATAAAAACGGTGCCAAAAACTTTGGCTGGTTGGTTGGAAGAAATTGCCGCTTGGCAATAAACCCGTCAGTGTAAAACTATTTGTATAAAAAGTTGAAATAAATAAATTAATTAATAATAAAAACGGTGCCAAAAACTCTGACTGGTTGGTTGGAAGAAATTGCCACTTGGCAATAAACCCGTCAGTGTAAAACTATTTGTATAAAAAGTTGAAATAAATAAATAAATTAATAATAAAAACGGTGCCAAAAACTCTGGCTGGTTGGTTGGAAGAAATTGCCGCTTGGCAATAAACCCGCCAGTGTACAACTATTTGTACAAATAGTTGAAATAAATAAATAAATTAATTAATAATAAAAACGGTGCCAAAAAAAATAATAAAAATTGTTATGTAAAAAGTGAAAATAGAACAAAGAATATTTATTTGTCATGTAACTAAAATTTTGTATACAAGCTAAATAAATGTATAACAAATATTGTGATATCCCTGGCCGTCTTTGTATACAGATAAGGAGCCGCCATCTTTGTTTGCATTCATTTGTGTGTGTGTTGTTTGATGATGAATTTCTCGATTGCAAAATATTTTTATAACACCATTTGAATTTATTGTAAAAAACTTATGTTCACAACAAAATTATCTTCAAAATGAAATAAGTGGTTCACTCAAAGTACTCTTCTATACGTAGAAAACACTCGAACAAATTTGTACTACGCACTTCGTTTTTACCGTTTCAAATTTTTAACAAGATTTTTTCGATAATTATGACACAAAATTACAATTTTTATTTACGCACTCACATTATTTTAGTAAATAGTAACGAAATATAACAATAACTTATCTTTTCTAATTATTTACGTCTTTCTTTTCCACAAAAACAAAACTTCGACTCGCAGCACAAAACATTCAAACTTGGTCGAACTTCAACGGTATTGAATGACGAATTAGTCGCATATTTTGACCGGATGTTTTTTGTTTATGGTAAAATAATTCATTAGGATTAGATTCAAGCGAATCTAAACCTTATTTACTGCTTGCATAATATTTAAAATTGCAAAAAATATACACAATACCTCTTGGTACGGATCCGTACCAGAAGCATACGACGGGGTATATTGTTCTTGGTACGGATCCGTACCGTGAGCACACGAAAGGTTAATTGAATTTATAACCATGTTTTTATGTGATATATATTATAGGTATATTATTTTGAGATCTATCAAATTATACATTTAAATTACGAACCTAGTTTAGTGCCATACTGTTCTATTCCATGTCTGGTGATGATACTCTTAAGATCTGGCTTCTTCTTCCCCTCTTCCTTATTGTTACCTTCCTCCTCGGTCTTGGTCTCCCCTTCTGACTGTTCACCATTCAGGAAGTTCTCCGGCACATCGATACGCACTACAAACTCTTTGGCGATCTTTGGAAGGAGCACATACAGCTTCTTGCCGTCTTCAAGACACGCCAACCTGAAATTTGATGTATTTATAAATTCCTCCACTGCTAAATTGTGTTGTCCTGACGTGCAGCCATCTTGGGGATAAATAGGATATTTTTAACCTTAATTTTTAGATAAACAGTATCCAAAGAAGCAACTTTTAAGACCCCTTTCATTATGTAGATTCGAAAACAAAACTCTACAACCCAGTCCGTACTGTCTATGTTATACTAGAATTCAGTACACATAAAACTCTAAAGGATGAGTTGTTATACCTGATGGCTTCGTGTGTCTTGTCTCCGTTGACCAATACACTGTTGGCTTGCTTGTAGCAGTCGCGCTCTCTCAGAACCTTGGCGGTCTCTTCGGCTCCCTTATATCCAGGAATCCTGTAGTATGGATGGCGGGGAGTAGTCACAACGTGGTTCTTCTGCAAAAGCTGCCAGGCCTTGTTGCGGAACGATTGCTTTGTTGTACCTACAAAGCAGAAAATAGCACAAAGATAAGAATTTGATAATATGCCACTCGATGAACACACTAATTTTATAATAATCAATATGACATACATATAAACATAATTATTTTTAGGAAATCGCCTCGTTAGGGCCTTTTCAACTAGAAAAAATGATGACAAATTTTAGTATATCAATAGGCATCTGTACGTAAAGTGATCACGTAAACTGCTTGACAGCCCGTAAGTCCTGTAAGTACCCGATTTCCCAGTAATCCAAGCTTCATCTCTAATGAGATATTAAAATAAATCATCATAAAATATCGAGGCCCAACAGGGATAAAATCCAACGTTTGCATATTATATGCAACCACAAAAATATTTGATTAAAGCAGAAAAAAAGTTAACTAAAATAAGATGTATCATATAAAAACTTACCATCATCGTTGTTAGTATTTCTGCGATAATGATAAAATCTTCGGTAGTAGGTGGTTTGTTTCCTCACGGGTGCCTTCTCACCATCAGTACCCTGAAACATGTTCATCGCTTTTAAAATTATATAATCAAATTTCCAACTAATACAACATCAATTTACGGTAGGCACGCATGGAAGCTTATTTTCATAGGCCGATAATAGTGAAATCGGCGCACATAAGGCGACTGTTTCATCGGCCGATTGGTTTAAGTGCACACGGAAGATAATAGAATCGTATGATTGTAAAATATAAAAACGCGAGAACATACTTGGCTTAGACTTACTGAAAGATACTAAAAATGCATTTCGTCAAAAGTTAAAAACACTTACAGCAGTTTTGCGATTGGTCAAAGGGAATGGAAGTAGACCCAACAAAGTCGTATGGAATGAAATTAGCAAGACGGTGTACGAAATATGGTCCCATAGAAATAAATCTCACAATAAATGAAAATAAAATAACGACTGACTGAGGATCGTCCATTTAAGTTTCTGGGTAGAAAATTTGACTTCGATGGAAAGTCACACCCAGTGGATTGGTTAGTGGACAAACTAGAAAAATGCTGAGTAAGGTGGACCCCTTGGTGATTTCGAGAACAAGAAAAGCATGGAAAGCAAACTTTAATTGTCATTTTCTCCAATCATCATATTTTGAGTTGTCTAATTATAACATTGAACCCACAATATATGCTGTAGAGATGGGAGCGAGAGGCCTGCTCGCAAAATCTTTATATTTCTAATTTAAGGACCTAAGTCTCCCCAGAAGCAAAATAAAAGAATTTTGGATAGGGTGGTAAAAGCAGCATTATTCAAAGTGTAGATTTAAATTGTAATTATGAGAGCAAGGCCGCTGACCTGTCCTTCAAATACCAATTCATCTATTCAAATATATTTTCAAATATACAGGTGGCATCTGACCTCAACTTGTTCGCTCTCACTCTGAGTAGTTGGAGCACCGCCGTTCTGATGGTAGTTATTCTGTTGCGGCCTTCTGCCCCCGGGTCTCCTCGAGCCCCCGTAGAACCTACGCGGTGGTCTCCAGCGACCGCGCTCGTTTTCGCTCTCAGCTTCGGATTCAGTCTCCTTCAAAGTACATGCCTTTCCAGACCTATAACATAGTAAATTAAAATGTCTACATCATACAATACTAGACAAACAAAATAATCAATTCAGGCTCTACAAGATTTATTTCTTTTACAGGATGATTGTTTCTTATATTTTTTTAATTTTTAGATGCATAATGAACACTGTCGAACTCATTGCCATTCAAAAATTTCTTCCAACCAACCAGATATTAAACAACATAACAAAGTATGTGCTCTACAGCAAACAGTTTAAGAAAAATAAATGTATGTATAAAAAATGTGCAGAAGTAATAAAAAAATGTAATCAGGATAGTGTTGGAAAATGAAGGAAGGTAATCAAGGGTGGGTTTTGTATAGAATGAGCTTGATTGATAGGTATTCCTACCAATCAAGCTCATTGTACACAAGAACCAGTCCAATATACCTTCCCCCAACATTCAACCAGACACCAATCTTTTCGTTGCAATGGTAGTCTGTCCCTTTAGTTGTAAATTAGCCTGATGAAGAAGCAGTCAACTCCAAGACTGGTAGCAAGATTTACAATAAACGTGGTTTATACAAAGATATAATTGCAAGTAAAATTCTTTGTATCAAAATAAATTAAAGCATTAATAGAATGAAAGTGAACACACTGAGATGGTTTGGCCACATGGGTAGAATGAATGAGGAACGCCTAACGAAGAAAATATACAATGCGGATAGGAATGGATTGAGAGGCCGGGGCTGCCCAAGAAAGGGATGGCACGACCATGTGAACGATATTCTGAAAGACGGAAATGTTAGAAGCATGTACAATAGACGAACATGTATGAGATGATGCATGAATGTTGACGAGGCGATGAATGTGTGCCAGGATAGAAAGATATGGTGTTCGGTTCTCTCTGCCTACCCCGTAAGGGACATGGCGTGATGGTATGTATGTATGTAAAATAAATTAAAATATAATTGTTTATTACTAACTCAATTTCCTTGTCCCTCAGTGTACCCAACAGAGGCACCTGCTTGATCTTCCTCTTGGAAATCAGATTCCACAGAAGACCCTCAGGTTGGGGCACCCTCTGCGTGCGAATCACCTGAGTGGGTGTCACGATTATGTCCACTGGAAAGTCGTGTGTACCCATTATCGTAGACGGGATGTTCTCCACCACCTGTCAAAATAAAATTAACATTATTATCCAGTTTTTACACAAAGCAAACCTTTATAAACACATAATGGAGTAGTTGTAGCTATTATAACTATTATTTGACACATTTAAAACTAAATAATGAAATGAAAAAAATACAATCACTCCATCATGTGTGTGCCTTCATGGCAGTGGAGATATCCACGCAACGCTTGTTAATTGAATAATATATTTTTAATTGAATATTTTTTTTAATTGCATATACGCAAGCCAAAAATTAAATATTTCTGGCGCAGTTCAGGGGTGACATCTGTGCGAGACACTTGTCATATCATTTATAAGGACTGTTGCTTTCATTGTTTACAAATAAACTAATTTCTTAATTTCTCAATAGATGGCGTTACAAAAAGGCTTTTCCGTTACTCCATGGCAATAGTATTGTTCTTTATTTACAGTGAATTGTTACACACTATTCAAATATATAGAACTTTCAAAATTACATTGATTAGGGAACTCAATAAAAAGGCATAATTGGTAAACGTTGCGCAAGCACATAAAGTGATCACGTAAACCAGCCGATGACAGATCGTAAGCCCTGTAGGTGCCTCGAGTTCCTGGTTCTTCTACAATATCCCAACTTCGTCTCTATTAAGATGTTAAAAAAATATTTGTCAATAAAAATATATTTTTAAGTTATTGTACTTCACTAAGCAATATTTCTGTTAACATTTAGATTCAGCGCTACAGCTCAAAGTTTTAACATGAAGAAAATGAGGGAAAAATGGAGAAAATTATAATTTATTTCAAATATATTACTTTTGTATGTTAAATTTGTAAACTAATTCATTATTTAATTTGGTCAAATTTCCCAACTGTAAAAGCGAAGGTAGTCCCACTTTCTTATACTAATGACTAATAGTTTTATCATATATTTAAATAAATATTTTTACACATTCCAGTGTGACTATTAAGATTATGTCATAGAAAATATTGCATTAAACGTTTGTGTGAATCAAACTTGCAACTTGATGAATCATCTCCAAACAAAGAAATGGACAAATATTTGTTCTCATATTTACAAAACAAACGTATATAAAAAGACACTAGTTTGTTTTGATACAAATGTACAAGTTACGTTTTCGATCTTTATTAGACATGCTGCAAAAGCAAAGCATAAATTAATAAAAAACAATTGCTTTATCTTAATAATTAGTAACTAAATAAAAAACAAATTCAAAATTACCTGAGAATCGTGTACTGTTGTGGCGATCAAAGTCTCGGGAGTAATGTAACCCATCTCCTTCAGCATGCCCAAACACAGATCCACAAAAGCTGTAATAATAAATATATACAAGAAACAATGTTTCAGAATTTATAAGGAGAATAAATATTGTCTGACCGAGGGTCATATTTTGGCCGAAGCTAAAATTTTGACTCTAAATATTGATATATATTAACGAGATATTGGCCCAGTATTTCAGTCGGCCCTTGGGAGTTTAACTCAAGTTTAACCAAAATATTGCGTATTTCAGTACCTAATCTTCCCTTAAATACGTCACTAAACGACAAATATTTAACTCAACGTTTCTGGCGGATCGCGTGTCTTAATCTTGAGTTAAGTATTGTTTCTAGTCTTTTTCGCCAGGTGGCGTACTAACCGCCGCACGCTTTAATGTTTCATTTCATTTTATACTACAAATAACTATGCATAATAAGCATAATCATGATTTATTTTTGTTGTTAAAATAAAAGACTTGATATAGAAGTGGTTCATGTATTTAATATTTATTTTCTTTTTTACATAATTATAATGTATTGCCTGACAACAAACGAAATAAACTGTCAGCCATAATGAAACGTCAGGCACGCAACTTTATTTTTGCGATGTTTTTTCATCCCACTTTTTAAATTGATCCATCCTGTTTCTATATATATAATGTGTATTCTTAAATTTTCTACATAAGACACTATTTTAGCATTATCACTTAGTTCCATATCCATCTGTAAAATGTACATACATTTTGCATTGTAGTACTACGTACGTAGTACAAATTCAATGACATTTTTTCACTACAATGTTTGATTTTAATTAAAAAAAACATCGATCGGTATAAAAAATTGAAAAAGTAACATGCTGTGGAATGAAACAAATAAAATAATGTGTTGTTATAATAATAAAATAATATTTAGTCACAGCTTCGCGTCACGTATCATTTAAGGTTATTACAATTTTGACAGATGCGTTATAGACAATAACCATAGAAAAACGTAAAATATATCTATAGTTGAAGATTACGTAACTGACGTTTCGCTTTGCACTGAAATACGCGAATGAAATTTAATCTTCCCTAAACTTTTAACTTTTTTTTTTTTTGAGTGGCAGCTCTCCAAGGAGAACACACTTAGGCCGGTTGGCCCTTTGTGATACCACAGTGGGGTTGTCCTTCCCCTTCACTAAACCACATTGAACCAGCCTGAGTGGTTAATAAATGTCAGAACGTCGCTAATGTCAGCATACGCTATGTCCATCAGGTCATCGTAGAAGAAACTTCCCAAGAATTTCCTCCTATTTCTGGAGAGAGCAGGGCATTGACAGAGGAAGTGGACTACCGTCTCTTCTTCCTCTTCGTCTTGGCATGCTCTGCAATAATCAAATGCCTCTAAACCAAGCCTTCTGGCATGTTTTCCTATGAGCCAGTGCCCTGTTAATACCGATGTGACTCTGGCTAGTGAGTCCCTTCTGAACGAGAGCATCTCCCTTGTTCTTTTGAGATCATATTTTGGCCATGTTTGTTTGGCAATGGCACACGTGCTTTCTTCAGACCATCTTTGATTGGCACGAGTTATCGTTTTCTCATCGACCCGGAGTTTACATGTTGCCATGGGAACCCCGGGTCGATGATTTATTGTTTCTAAAGGTAACAGGGTACCTGCCCTGGCCAGTTCATCTGCCTTACAGTTACCTGTTATATCATTGTGACCTGGTACCCACATAACAAGTATGTTAAACCGCTCGGCTGCTTTGTTTAATGCTATGCGGCAGTTCAGGGCAACTTTAGAGGTCGTTAATGCGCCTCGCAGAGCCTTGATCGCTGCTTGGCTGTCTGTGAGGATACGGACTTCGCTGCCTTGCATTGCGGCCCTTTGTATCCATCCTATTGCTTCTTGAATCGCCAGGATCTCTGCCTGAAAAACACTGCAGTGGTCTGGCAACCTGAATGAGATATTGATATTTGGTTGCTCCGAAAATACCCCTCCACCCACCCTTCCGTCCAGTTTCGACCCATCTGTGTATACCACCATCTGGGCCTCACCATGGTGAATTGCGTTCTCCTTCCACATCTCCCTCGAGGGGATTTGGGTGGAGAACCCATTCTCGAAGAAGGGTTTGGGAATGCTGTGGTCAATACCTTCGGATGGTTGTTTTCACTCCTGAAGAATCATGGAGTGCCCAATATGAGTCCCCTTCCAAGGGTTAACATTATTCATTCTTAGGGCAGCGTTTGCCGCCATTTGTTTCCCAAGGAGGTCAAGCGGAATCAGGTGCAGGATGGTGTCAAGAGCTTTAGTTGGTGTAGTTCTTAGACAGCCAGTGATTGTCACTTCAGCTAGTCTTTGAACTTTTGCCAGCTCCTTAAGGTGTGCCCCTTTTTTCAAGGAATGCCACCATACCACCACCCCATACATCATGATTGGCCTTATGACCGCCTTGTACATCCAGTGGGTTATCTTCGGGTGCACTCCCCAGCTTTTTCCCACGATCTTTTTGCAGGTGTACAGCGCATTTGTAGCTTTCCGTACTCTCTCCTGCATATTGGGCTTCCAGTTCAGCTTCCTATCCAGAATTAGTCCCAGATATTTAGCTTGGGCTGAGATCTCTAGTGTCACTCCCTCCAGGGTTGGCAACGTGAAGGTCGGGATTACCCGTTTATTTGTGAATAGGACTAACTCTTCTTCCCCGACACTGCTATGGCGAGGTCGTCCGCATACGCGATTACCGTAACGCCAATGTTGTCCAATTCCATCAACAGTTCGTTTAAGGCTAAATTCCATAGAAGAGGTGATAGAACACCCCCTTGGGGTGTACCCTTCACTGGGTATCTTCTTATCTTTGAGCCTCCAAGTTCCGAGTTTATGACCCTATTTCTCAACATATGATCGATAAACTCTGTAAGCGAAGTCTCTATCCCTAGTTTCTCCAAGGACTGAGCTATCTTTTCGTATTTAATATTATTAAAGGCTCCTTCTATATCTAGAAAGGCTACCAATGTATATTCTTTGTACTTCATCGATTTCTCAACTTTTAACTTGGATTACCAAATCCAACGATTTAAGGGCCAACTGAAATCTCGGGCCATTGTTACCTAATACCTGTTACTAATACCTAACTGCGGCTACGTTGCGTCCATAGGGGCCTAGTCGGTTAAGTTGGGGGTGGCAACAGCCCTATCCTAAAACTCTGGGCAAAAGGTCAGTGCCCCATATGGTACCTATGGAAGAGCAGGGTAAACGCCTTAATGTCGACGGTGACTCGTTAAATGCAACAATGATTCAGCCCAAATCACACATGGCATGGAAATTGAAGAACTGTAAAGTACTTTCAATGTGTGGTGAAGTTCCTGTAAATCGCCTATACGAGTACTAAGGGGTGGGGGAGCCCCCAGCTATGACTGGTGGGCCATGTCTCTCTCGACGGTAGCTCGCCGCGCGGGTGATTTTGTGTAGCCGACATCGCACATGACGTGGAAATCGAAGAACTGAAAGTACTGTCAATGTGTGGTGAAGGCTTGCTGTCGAGTCACCTGTTACCGAGCACTGTTGGGACAGGAGACCCTCGTCATGACTGGTGGGCCTCCATGCTTGTGGTTGGACTCGTTAGTGGTAGTGGTATGAAATATGCTTGATAGTAGTTCCTTGTGTCGTCCGATGAGCAGCCTCTCCGGGGATGAATAGGGCTACAAGCTCTGAAACGTTCCCAATGGAGTGGGATAGGAGACTGTGAAATTCTATCTATCTGTTAAATATTACAAGCAGTCAGTTTTACTGTTTTTAGCAGCTGATCAAAATTTCAGCTTCGGACAAACCTTCTGCTTAATTTTGTTTGAAGTAGGTGTTTTTTTTTTGGCCGCAGGTAGCTGAAGCCTTGACCATACACTAATAATATAGTAATTTGTGGTGTGGCAATACTTATGACAATGGTTTACAGAGGAACATAAATACAGTCTGAGGTCCGATATTACAATAGCATGATTAAAAGACAATCGAAGGTTTATTTAATTTGTTTAATTATGCCATTGTAAGAACGGGCCTTACTGCAAAAATATTAAGTATCTTTTGAAATAATGAATCAACTTACTTTGACCACGGCCAATGCGGTTTCCTTCTTTAGTCACAGCGACAGATCCTACGACGACCAGGTCTAACGGAATCTTGTCCTCTAGACCTGAAATAAAACAAAGTATTATTATTAATATTACACAGGTCATATACACATTTCTGTTAAACCTTTTTAAGACGAGTGTCATGTATAGATGCCCACCGGCCGCGTACCTAAACGCCGAGCGTCATCTATACATGCCCTCATGGCTATACACAATTGTGAACCTTCATATCTCAGTAAATTCATACGTGATTGAGAAGAAAATTGAATGAATATTACTCCCATATATGTATTTGACTTCAAGACATCTATCGGTGAATCAACAAAACAATTGTTAAATTATATGAAAAATTAAGAACTCTAACCATTGTAATTCATCGATCATCACCTTTGTAAGGATCTAATATATTCCTTATCTACATCAAATGCTGGAAGGATCATGTGACATATTGATGCCACCATGTACTACAGTAACATTATTCTTCATTTATCTTATGTTTTATGTTATGAAGTGTTCAATTTCATTGAGTACATGTGATCTTTTGTTTATATTTGATCTCTTTATGATATATCTACATCATTAAATTTTTTTTATTATTATTATATTCAATTAAAAGGAGATTAAAAAAAATCTGTGTGCAATGTGAAATACTGTCCATAGGTAATGCAAGTACTTGAACTTACCTGTCTTAATTGGGTTAAAGGGAATTTGAATGTTAATTTACCATTCCCATCACTTTCTTCAATTTATGGTGACAAATGACAACAATGTATCAACCAAAATCAAACGTTGAATAGTGGCCACAAACCGGTGCTACTATGGGTTGCAGAGGCACATGAAGTCTCGTCACCTCACCAGGAAAACTAAAGTCCTTCTCTTTAAGACTCTTATCCGGCCAGTAAGCTTAAGGTCGATGGCGTAGCATTGCACATTATTGTATATGAAGAAAAGAGATAGATAGTTTTCTATGGGTTTAAACGTTTAATGTTTTTTTGTCAGAACAGCTTAAACACATGTAACCAAGATCACACTGACATCTCGATGTCGCGATTTTTCCGAAATTCCAGTGAGTTTTCGGCATCTCGTATGGATCGCTGAATACTCTTGTTTGGTATTTGATTTGACAAAATTACCAAATACATAATATTCAACAAAGCCGATAAAATCATCATCCACTGAAAAAATCTCGTATTTTATTATTAAACCACTCGTAAGGTTCCTCACGATCAACCTTACTTTTTGACAATTCGCAAATGCTAGCTGACGCCAACGCGCATGCGCTAAGTATTTAGATGTCTCTGCAATGTAATTCTCATACACTTCCTGCATCCTCCAGTTAGGAAGCCACGTGATCTCCTAACTTAAGTGTGCGACTGTGCAATGAAAACATGGTTAGTATTAAGAATTTAGTATTTAGGTAGGACTCTGCATTCGGACCTATTAGGGGGTTGAATTAGTATCCGCCGTTTAAAAAAATATATATATTCATAATTTAAACTGATTTTTATGCTTTTTTTTTTTTTTGTTTTTCTGTTTACCGCTGCCGCCGAAACCCACGTGGCACTTTTAACTGCTCAAATCCGTCAAAACCGCAAGAATTTCCGCTTCCAAGATGTCAACTTTTACACCTTCCAAGCAGCACTTGCGGGAAGTGTTACTTTTCTGCATTCACTTGCAAAAAACAGCAGCTGCCACTCATAAACGAGCTGTTCAGGGCTGATCAAACAGTTACGGCAGCTCTACAAAGAGCAATTCAAGTTGAAAGCAGCCATTGACCAGAATTTGCCACCCGTCACGAGTTGATAATCATTCAACACGACAATGCGAGGCCACATGTTGCTAAAGTGGTTAAAGATCTCCTTGACTCCTTTGGTTGGGAAGTTTTACCCCACCCGCCTTACTCCCCAGATGTCGCCCCATCAGATTATCATCTTTTCCGGTTGATGCAGCATGGTTTATCTGGCGAACTTTTCAAAAGTTATCAAGGAGTTGGATTATGGTTGGCAAATTGGATTGCCTCAAAAGACAAGGTTTTTTTCTACAGGGGAATAAGACTTCTTCCTGAAAGATGGGCTAAAGTAGTGGAAAAAGAAGGGCAATACTTTGAATAATAATAATAATAATAATCAAATTTATATAGCGCCATTTTATGATATCAAGACCATTCCAAGGGCGCTCTCACTTAGTTGTTGGCTCTGCGAAACAAAGAAGTCTTAAGTAATTTACTGAAGGTCCCAAGACTCTGCGCTCCACGTACGTCAGAAGGCAATTTATTCCACTTAATGGGTCCGTTTACACTAAAACCACGATCATAGTAGGCCGCTTTATTGGCTCTATCCAATTCCCTTAAATAATTTATACTTTGTGATTCTGATGATCTCAATGTTAAACGTCTTTGTGGTGGTGTATTCCTTTGACATAGTTCTTGAATGTAGTGCGGAGCCAAGTCATGCAGAGCTTTGAAGACCATCAAGCACACTTTATAGTCTATTCGCTCTGGGCATCTCAACCAGTGCAGCTCGTTAAGGAGAGGCGTTATGTGGCATCTTTTGTCAGCCCCATAGATAAGCCTCGCAGCTGCGTTAAACACCAGTTGTAATCTGTTAAGTTGACACTTGGGCAGACCAGCATATATAGCGTTACAGTAATCCAACCTAGACACAACAAATGCGTTAATTAGTGTCTTTGCCTCATTTTTGGGCAAGCTTCGGCGGATACCTTTAAGCTGCCTCAGATGGAAGAAACATGAGCTAACAGTTTTAGAAATATGCAGGTCGAGTGATAGTTTATTGTCCAAGTGAACGCCCAGGAATTTAACATTTTTTGATGGTGCAAGTGCTTCTCCGTTGATGTTGATAGAAGCATTTTCAATTAGGTGTTGTCGCCGTGATGAAGCTACCCACATAAATTATGTTTTTGTTGGGTTCAGTTTAAGTTTATAGAGCGACATCCATGTGGCAACTTTTTCAATGCATCTAACAGTATCTTCCTTAAGACTATCCCTGCTTTTTATATTACAAGAATAAATTTTTATATTTCAAAAAAGTTTTAACATCAATTTTTATTAATATGAAAAAACGGCGGAAACTAATTCAACCCCCCTAATAAATGGCTAAACCTAATTTTTAACTTTTGTATAATTTGAAATAAATTAATTAAGTAAATAATATAATATATGTATAGAATGAGTGATATCATCAAAGAATAATATAGAAATATGATTTGTACTTACTTAGTTGCTAAAGGGTAAATTTAAAATAACAATCTGTGTATTCCTCATATTAATTACTTCTCATATTTCGCTTTTATCTAATGTGAAAAAACCAACATGGGATACTATACTTTAGCCAGATGTATCTCAGATTCAAAAGATGTCACAGAGTGTAGTATGACACCTTGTAGGTATGTATGTGTATTAATATAATCGCAATTTGATTATGTAACCCATTTATAATTTACAATAACAAAATAACCTTGATATCCAAAGATGCATACACTTCAATAAAATGTTAATACACAAAGACTATGTATTTATGATAAAGAGTAAAAAATGTAAACAAAACATTTCAAAACAAACCTAGGGCGGAATTATTCATACATTTAAACTGCATACAATAATAATAATAAGAGCTTTCTTGCACTCTGTGCAAGTGGCAATTTCTTCATTTAACTAGTGTATCCAATCCATAGAGGCATGGTTTTTGTGAGATTCTCCTCTGCTGGGTATCAAACCCAGGATGACTTAACAAAGCAGTCGATAATAGCGTTGTAACATCCTTAAAAACACCTAAATTACTGCATTTGCAATTCAAATTTCAATCTGTTGTGAAAGCGAACCTCACATCATTTAGGATACCGAAGCCTGCATGCAAGTGTCCATAACTTAAACTATCAACAAAAATCTTTATAAATAATAATTAAATACGTTGCAAATCGCATCACGTGAGAACAGCTAGACCAATTTAGCTATTTTTACTCCTCATTACCCCAAAGGGATATAGTGGGGAGTTATGAATTCATAAGGTTTAAAGTTATTTTTTATTAGATGATCAGTAAGAATCCATACTGAGATTGTATTCTGAAAGTTTCATCACAATGTGTGTGTCACAATCATCAAAATCAATTGTATAGAGATGTACCTATATTGTTTAGTTTTTAATAATAGCAACACTAATTTTCATGTCAAATCATTATTTTTGTTGTATGTTTTATTTCAATCAAGTTTTGTTGTATATTTTATTCATTGTGCATATAATATTTTTTATTGTGAAAATTAAAATCAGATACTCTCAGAAACTCACTGCGTTAACATTAATCCAGCTTTTAGTCCCATCCCCGGGAACCTCAACATATATAATTATAATTAAAATAACAAGTGGGTTGTGGCCAACACTATACTCCTCACTACCAAGTATTCAAGCAAAGTATTCAAATTTTGTATGGAAAATTTTCAACATTTTTATGTAATGAGTGTGTTCAATATTTTTATTTAAATATTTTATTATGAAAACTTGATATTTCTTCAATGCCATTTTATGAAAGTGATGTGCCTTTTTACCAATTTGAAAATAAAAATTTCATATTTTAAGTTTCCTGAGATTGGGGTCACTTTAAAATATTTGACGTTTAAAAAAATTGAGAAGCACTATTCAAATATCCTTCAAAATCTAATGGGGTCAAAGCGAGTATTAGTTATACATATTTGCAAAATTTTAAAATAATCGAATGAGTACTTTAGTGTATAATTGATAAAGTAAAATAAACACGCCGTACATAGCAAGCAGCACATAGCACACACACACAGATATATTGTGATGATAATTTCAGAATACAATCTCAGCATGATACTAGTTGATTATCTGCAATAAAAAAATAGCCTTAAAAATTGCAAAAACATTTTGATTTGTGAGGAATAAAAATTCATGTGTATTTTGTCATTCCTATAAAATCAATACTTTTATTAAGATTTCAAAACTATTTATAATATTTATTATGTCTATAATAATATGTTTACTAAGTCAACAATTCAATAATACAACATACTATACTTGCACTACATATATTATTATCTTATATTACATTATTGACCATACATTGACATTAATTATTATCAACACGACACCATATTTATCTGTGTTATGTAATTTTATTAGGCCACATTAGATATGAGCGCCGATAGACAATTTGTCGGCGGCGGCGCGCCGACTCGAGAGTGTCGGCGGCGGCGGCGTTTCGGCGGCGCGACTATACTTAATTTCCATGTCCAGACCCTATTTGCACCCTCTTCAATATCTTGCAGCCATCACAGGCTTGTTGCTTGCAGTCAGGGGGTCCTCCTCATTATAAGGTTCCCCCATGAGTGGGCAAACCAACAGGTGCGCCGCGTTTTGCTCCTCTCCACAATCGCACGTCACATCCTGCTCGCCCCCCAGCAGTTTCCATCTCTGGATGTTTACCTTACATCTACTCACACCCGTTCTGAGTCTGTTCAGGGCTGAACAAATCCCGTAAGGGAGGTGTTATCCGGTTGGGAGAGTCTCGCTTGGTTTTAACCATTCATTTCATGCGGGGTGGTGTGCAATTCATTGGTTTTCGATAGGAAGCTGCGTCTTGACCTGAGCCTCGGTACGGGGGGGTCGGGTCGTGCCCGATCCCATTTTTGTTTTCGTCTTTCTTCCTCGGCTGCGACAGTTCTACGTATATTTAGCGGTGCAATCCCATCCAGGAGATGGACCTTTTCCTTGGGATTAAGCCTGAGGAATCATATGATTAGGCGTCCTGTCTCGCTCAGGGCCACATCGACGTTCTTGAAGTATGAGGATCGGCGCGACTATGAAGGCAAATTTTTATAGGAAAATCAATGTAATGCGTTATTTTCTGCTCAACCGCAGTTTTATTTAAAATAATTTACAAATAAAGGATAAAATTATATAAAATTCAACAAGTAAACACACCAATAATCAATAGGTTTACATTATTATTTTTTTTATTTTTTATTTATTTATCAAGGAAACATACAGTTTTATAAATAAATTGTAATTGTACAAAATGATTATCAAATAAACCAGCAAAGTTTCCATAAATGGTTTACAATAAGATACTTGATGAAGGAAAAAACATTAGCTATAGCAAGAGGAAGAATAAACAAGATTGAAATAAAACATAACATAATAAAAAATAAAAATAATTAAATAATTAACCAGTTAACCAGTCAAGAAATGAAAAAAAAAAAGAAAACAGTTAACACGTACCCACATATAAGTTTTAAAGTATTCTTTTCACACAATATTAAAAAGTTTTCTTTTAAAAACTGCAAAATCGTTATTTAGAATATCTATATCAGATTTAATGACAGAATTATACAATTTACAACTGCGTCTGACAAAAGAGTTCTGCGCATAATTAGTTTTACACATAGGAATAGCAAATAATTCATTATGTATAACATCAACTATAAATAGGTTTACATTATATAAAAATCAACGTTTGTTGCTAAATAAATCAAGGTGTAAACAGCTTTTTACATTCTTATAAATTACACAGAGCAATAAACACTGCACAAGCAAATCTAGAGAATAAAACTAAATTGAGATCAATGAAAAAAATATAAGAATTATTCTTCTTTTCTTAAGACAAAAAAAACAATGGAGATTAAAATTAAAGCAATTCGAAGAGATTAAATTAAATGTTAAAAGTATTTAAAAATATATTTAATGCAACCGAAAATAAATGATAACATTAAAAAAACATAACTATTATGGAGCATCAGTTTTGCAGTGACCATAGTTGTCGTGTATAAACATGATACGATTGATACTCAAAGGATTTAGACGGGATCTTTTAGTTGTTATTATTTGACCAGTGACAGAAAATACCCTTTCACTTGGGGTACTAGTCGCTGGAACAAATAATATTGCACGAACCAATTTCGACAGCAAAGGAAATGAGAATTTTCGGTCTTTCCAGAATTCAAGCACGTTATCATCGTAGGGCTGAAGATCTTTAACTGTGGCTGTGCTGAAATATTTCCAGCACTCATTTTCAACATCGCTGTCCACATCAAATTGTGCGCTACTATGCAGTTTTGCCAAATCCATCAAGAAAGAAGTCTTCGAGGTACTCGGTTCAGGTGTTTTATGTCTTCCTTGGAGTGTTGGGTCAGTAACATCTTCATCTTTCAGGATAGATTTTACCATTTTTGATAAAAATTCTACCTTGGTAGTCTCACGGCTTTCCATGCATGCGTCAATTTCCTTGATTGAATGGAATCTGCAGTCTAACAAAGTGGCCGCAACAATCAGATCTGTGGCAGGAAAGCGGTGTTCCAATTTCCGCAACATATTATTCTTCATCCTGGTAATTACGAGTGGCTCCCTGTCGCTACACTCATCTAATAATCGCCTTATTTCTGATTTAAAAACCAACGCCAAGTTAATCGTAGATTGCGATTCGGAACTCAACATATCCACGATTGTTTTGAATCTGTCCAAAAATGATGTTAAGGTTAAAATCAAGTTATATTCGTTCTCATTGAGTAAAAGAGCACTGCGGTCTATATCTATTAGCATGTCCCTAATAGGCCGACGATTCGCACTGTGACCAATGCTTGTCAGCATCATTAGCATGCTGTGCCACCTAGTAGGCGTACTCGTCTTGATGGTTGGAGGAGCACCAGTTGTGAAGTTTGTTGTAGACGATAAATCATCCCCGTCTTCATCTGACGTGTTATCGTCTGTGTCATCGTCTGTGTTTTCTGAATGTTCGCCAATTGTTTCAAGAGACAACAACAGTTCACGTTGTTCTTTGTTGGCGGCGGCTTCTAGTTGCGGTGCTCTGTATCTCAAATGTTTAACTATCTTCTTACATTTGGTGATCAGTGAAAGAATTTCATCGGTGCACTGGATACCATCAACGGTGACCAGGTTATGCAGAGCATGTCCAAGGCAAAGATGATTCTTCATATTTAGTAGATTTGCAGCTCTTTTCATATTACTCCCAGAGTCCGTCACCAAAATAATATCACTTTGTGGAATTTGAAATTCTTCCAATATGTCCTGAATTTCCTTTTTAATTTTTTCGCCAGAATGTTTCCCAGTAACTTGTTTTGTTGCTAGGGTAAAATTCGTAAGCTGCATGTCGTTCGAAATAAAATGAAAAGTACATGTTATGTAATTACGGCGTCTGAATTGGTCTGTCCATAAATCTGATGTCACAGCCCCAAATTGAATATTTTGTTGTTGAATAATGTCTTTGACATATGCTAACATGCTATTATAGACGTCTTCTAAGCCTTCTCGGGCAATGTTTTGGCGTGATGGTAGATCTTCATCCGCCTCGACAACATTATATTTTTTTAAAAAATCCCTCATGGCTTCATCATCTATGCTGTCGAATGGCATTAATGATCTTGCAAACCAAAGGGCTAGATCCCGTGAGAGCAACCACTTGTCTTTTCTTCCACCAGTTTCACCGCTTTTTAAAACAGGCTTCGACTTTCTTTGGACGGAAAAAAACTCTTTGATTGGTACAACTTTCGCCTTTAGTTGGCCTTCCAAGTTGTGTTCATCTTTTAAGTGGCGCAGAAGATTACTAGTGGCTATATTCTTGCTGTAGACTTTCACGTGAGCCCTGAAAAATGAAATGTATGTGAAAAATCCACTGTAATAAAAGTAAAGTAAACATGTAATCTCAATTTAACCTATTATTTTGATTGGGCTCTCCTAACTAATGGTTAAAAATTAGAAAAAGATAAACCGCATAATCATTTAGAGCGATACACGATAAAACTATGCCTCTTAAAGTTTTAGTATGAAACAACTAACAAGGCACTAGTTAAATAATATTGCATTTAAAAAAAATAACAGTAAAAAAACATTTTTAAAATACAAGTTTTTATTCCGCCATCTTGTGGCGGCGGCCACTTTGAAAATTTTACAATACTGAGTTGAGTATTGTATACTGTATATTCATCGAAGTAACATTGAAGTTTCGCCCTACAAAAGCAGATTATAGCTTGCAAGTAGGCGCAGCTGCGTTTAAGCAGACAGATATAACATTTAAAAATTATTAGAGGGTAGGTACTTACTTGGAAAACAAAACTTCAGAATCATTATCTTTTTCACGTTTTAAGCAAGCCCCGCAAAAAATTTGCTCTCCCAAAACTGTTCTTTTCTTTCCGTCAATATTTACAACTAATTGTCCGAAATAGTTCCAACAAAAACTATGTTTTGATGAAGTTTTGCTTAGTACGCTCACACTAATTTCACTTAACTTCTTCTTAAAAATGTCAATCTCTGTCGCCGTCACCGCCATTTTTACAACTCGCAGACGTGCACACGCTCGTAATGGTGGATCACACTGATCTCGCGTTCGCTCGATATTTATCGGCGCGCCGACTTCGTCGGCCGGCGGCGGCGGCGCGGACAAAGACGCGGCGGCGGCGGCGCGCCGGCGCGGCGCTCATATCTAGGCCACATGTCTTCATCATGCATTTTGTTGTTTCTTTTGCCGATGTCTCCGTATCCTATGTGGAAGCATTGCATACTTCCAACTGCAGAAATTACAATGATCTAGTGGATTTCATTTTATATATACAGGATTACAGGTTTAGTCATACAGAATATTAAAGGACGTTATTATTCAGGTCATTTCTGATGGATTTGATTCTATGTCCGAAACTTAACCGTTATGGAGATATTGAATTTTAAAGATTTAAAAAAAAAACAAGATGTGATAAATTTGTATGAGAGATACACAGTCATTGACCACAGCGTTAATACAGCGTTTATTGGTAACGATTTTGCCTACACGGGTGTTAAACGGTCGTGTAACTTTTACAACACATTTATTAGTAAGACTGTATGTGTTAGGAATGGTCATTCAGGTACAATTGTTATTAAACAACTTCATTCTTGTTTATACTTTCTGAAGAAAAAATATAACATCTGCGTCAATGTGACCACCGCTGATTAAAAACGTCACTTCAGACAGCTAGGTTTCATTCCTCATCTTTGTAGGCTGCATAGTTCACCATAGCACTGCAATTTTTGAATATTGCAAACAGTTGTTTCAAAAAATACGAAACGGCAGTGCATAGTCTTACACACATATATTTTCTATTTAAATAATATATTATTGTACTGAACCAGCAAATATCCCCACATCACGTGTATTTTAAACAACAGAATCATCTATATTCTATTTATACAATGTAAACACTTGGTTGTCAAAATAGTCCGTAAATTTGGTAGCGAATTATGAATTATTGATTTATTCCTTATTTGGTAGAATTGTTATAAATTAAAAGAATATAAAACTTGTGAATCTAAACATTTGATGTTTCGTTGCTAGCTGTTTCCTTGATAATATCCTCTTAGGACAAACATGATATAGGTAAGAAAAGAGACAAAATAACTCACCAATCTGTGTGCCGTTCTTTTCCAATCCCTTGACAGTGAGCGCCTTCAACATTTCCTCTTCGGAAGTGTCAACCTGCACGTTCAGTTTCGTCATCAGATACTTCTTGATGCGAGGCGGCTGTACGTACAGAGTCTTCCCCTCCTGAAGACACGCCATCCTGGTGAGTTACAAAATCATAAATCAACGTGATGCCACTTCACTTCTCCTCAATGAACTACACTAGTTGGAGTGCCTAAAACGAGTTTACTATTGACCGAATCGAGCAATTTAGAATCTCATTCTCGGAGCTACAATCCTTGATTAGAGCTTGCAAAGTACCACACTGAAATCTCATTCTCGGAGCTACAATCCTTGATTAGAGCATGCAAAATACCATACTGAAATCTCATTCTCGGAGCTACAATCCTTGATTAGAGCATGCAAAGTACCACACTGAAATCTCATTCTCGGAGCTACAATCCTTGATTAGAGCATGCAAAGTACCACACTGAAATCCACTATTGTTTTTGATAACCTTTGATTATGGATAAGTTTTGGATATTGATATCGGTAAACAGTCTACAAATATTTTAGGGCAAGTTTTTTCACATAACTACGGGTTATATAAGAAACTAGCGGACCCGACAGACGTTGTCCCGCCCGAACTATTTGTGAAACATTAAAATATATTTAACATATATTTGAATCATGTGGATGTTATTATTCGCTGAGCAAACTTACATTTTCTTGTTCGATGAGCCGCTAAACACTTTGAGGTTAGAATGATTGTTATTTCGTATATAATTGCAATACAGCATATAACGACAGATTTCTTAGTGTTGTCAGAAGGAAAAAAAAACTAAACATTTCCAATTCGAAATTAGCGCCACCTATTGTAATTTATAATATTATAAATTAGCGCCACCTATTGTAATTTATAATATTATAAATTAGCGCCACCTATTGTAATTTATAATATTATAAATTAGCGCCACCTATTGTAATTTATAATATTATAAATTAGCGCCACCTATTGTAATTTATAATATTATAAATTAGCGCCACCTATTGTAATTTATAATATTATAAATTAGCGCCACCTATTGTAATTTATAATATTATAAATTAGCGCCACCTATTGTAATTTATAATATTATAAATTAGCGCCACCTATTGTAATTTATAATATTATAAATTAGCGCCACCTATTGTAATTTATAATATTATAAATTAGCGCCACCTATTGTAATTTATAATATTATAAATTAGCGCCACCTATTGTAATTTATAATATTATAAATTAGCGCCACCTATTGTAATTTATAATATTATAAATTAACGCCACCTATTGTAATTTATAATATTATAAATTAGCGCCACCTATTGTAATTTATTATATTATAAATTAGCGCCACCTATTGTAATTTATAATATTATAAATTAGCGCCACCTATTGTAATTTATAATATTATAAATTAGCGCCACCTATTGTAATTTATAATATTATAAATTAGCGCCACCTATTGTAATTTATAATATTATAAATTAGCGCCACCTATTGTAATTTATAATATTATAAATTAGCGCCACCTATTGTAATTTATAATATTATAAATTAGCGCCACCTATTGTAATTTATAATATTATAAATTAGCGCCACCTATTGTAATTTATAATATTATAAATTAGCGCCACCTATTGTAATTTATAATATTATAAATTAGCGCCACCTATTGTAATTTATAATATTATAAAAGGTATTTTTTTTATTTTTCTTTTACTGAATTAATGTTTAAATTCCATTTTGTGAATCTAAACCATTCGGGGAATAAAAAAAATTTCATCAAAATCGGATCAACAGTTTTGGAAGAGTTCAGTGACATACACACATACAGAAGAATTATATATATATAAAGATAGGTAAATATCTTAAAAAAAAAATAACAAAACATTCTTCTCTCTGCTCCCGGTGCTTAAATCAAAAAGTGTTCACAGAAAAACAAAAATCACCCTGTATAAGACTATAATAAGAACAGTGGTGACATACGGGAGCGAAGCGTGGACGATGACAGCAAGATCCGCAGAGATGCTGGATACATTTGAGAGGAGAGTGCTACGGAAAATACTGGGACCCGTGAATGATGGAGAAGCTTGGAGAATAAGGTATAATGATGAAATATACAGCATCTATAAGACTCCTAGGCTCTCTGTACATGCTAGACTGAGCAGGCTGAGATGGGCTGGGCATGTACAGAGAATGCCGTCATCACGGGCACCCAAGAGGATCCTTGAGGGACATCCGGGTGGAAGAAGAAAGGTCGGCAAACCCAGGCTGCGATGGGAGGATGAAGTGAAAAGGGATGCGGAACAATTACTGCAAGTGGCAGACTGGAGGACAGCAGCGGTAGACAGGAGGAGTTGGAGGCGACGATTGATGGAGGCCAAGGCTCGATATGGGCTGTAGAGCCATCGGGAGAAGGAAATATCTTAAAAACACTTTTAAAAGTGTAGTTACATCATAGGTAAAGTTACGGGTGATGTAAATATAAAGACACCCAATATTCTTCATTATAAGCATGTACCCAGACTTCAAATTTTATTCTAATGTCAATATTTCCATACAAATTGTATACAGTACGTTCCAAGCGTTTTCTATATCCTAGCTCATACTGTATAAAAGATAGAAGATATTAGTGGACTCATTTTCTATTATTTATGTATTTGTGGTTCCGAGTAATGACAGTTGTCATTAAATTGATGTAATTGTCATCGTTAATTATATCAAAGAGATATCTCACGATTTTTTAATACATGCATTATGGCAGCAGAAATTCGCAGTCGTCCCAAACCATACTTTTTCCATTATCATATCATCGTTTATATATTACTATCATAATCATATTTAATTGTTTCGATATACACAACAAAATTTGACAAAATAGAACCTTACAAACATGAAACGGTTAGTCATAAACAAAATTTGACAAAATAGAACCTTACAAACATGAAACGGTTAGTCATAAACAAAATTTGACAAAATAGAACCTTACAAACATGAAACGGTTAGTCATAAACAAAATTTGACAAAATAGAACCTTACAAACATGAAACGGTTAGTCATAAACAAAATTTGACAAAATAGAACCTTACAAACATGAAACGGTTAGTCATAAACAAAATTTGACAAAATAGAACCTTACAAACATGAAACGGTTAGTCATAAACAAAATTTGACAAAATAGAACCTTACAAACATGAAACGGTTAGTCATAAACAAAATTTGACAAAATAGAACCTTACAAACATGAAACGGTTAGTCATAAACAAAATTTGACAAAATAGAACCTTACAAACATGAAACGGTTAGTCATAAACAAAATTTGACAAAATAGAACCTTACAAACATGAAACGGTTAGTCATAAACAAAATTTGACAAAATAGAACCTTACAAACATGAAACGGTTAGTCATAAACAAAATTTGACAAAATAGAACCTTACAAACATGAAACGGTTAGTCATAAACAAAAATTACATGTGACATCTATCATATCTGTCAAATTTAACTAAAACTACCAATTTTTGGCTGGCTATAGTTACGGGCTAAATGCGTAGTTAAATGTCGAAAATATATTATAACTTTAACTACAACTAAGATTGAAAAAACCCACCCATAATGATTTTAATGATTGGTTTGGTCATCTATAGTGAAATGATGTTTTGCACCGAGAGCATCGAAAATAAAACTTTTGTACTATGGAACCTTGGTGAAAAAGGCAGTGTGAGATCTAAAAGTTGGGGCACCACTGCTCTAATCGAAGAATAACAACTTTTACTCATTAATTTTATCAACTCGTTTTATAAACAACTCTAATCTTTACTTTTAATTTTATTTATAGTTTGTCATATTGCATATTTTATTTATAAATTATTTAACTAAAATATATTTGATTTAATTCATACTTTTACGTATCATAATCTTAACAAAGACCATCATCAGAGGGATTTTGGCCTCATTATCGAGTTCTGGTGGCACCAATTCAATCTAGAAGATAAGATGTATAAACTTTAAGAAGAATATTTCTCTTATGCCGGCACTCACTAATGTCAAATACATACATCAACAAAAGATACAATATGATCAAGCATAAATTAACACTGGCTAATGTTAAAAAGTAATTATCGGTTGATAAACTATGTAAACATAGTAAAATATAATTTATTTTTCTTGACAAACTTTTTCACATCTCAATAAAGACAACGTTGGGATATTACAGAAAAATCAGGAACTCAAGGCACCTACATGGCTTACGACCTGTCATCGGCTGGTTTACGTGATCACTTTATGCGCTTGCGCAACGTTCACCAATTATGCCTTCTTATTGAGTTCCCTTATCAATGTAATTTTTGAAAGTTCTATATATTTGAATATTGTGTTACTATTCACCTGGAAATAAGGAATTATACTATTGCCATCTATGATGCGATATAATCATGAACTACAGGCATTGTATGATGAACCCAACATTGTACAAGTCATAAAAGTATTTAGACTGCAGTGGTTGGGACATGTCAGCCGGATGAATGATGATCGTGTCCCCAAAAAGGTTCTTAATACCAATCCAGAGGGCAGAAGAAGTAGAGGCAGGCCCAAGCTAAGATAGCAGGATGACACAGAAGACGACATAAGGGCGATGGGAATAGCAAACTGGAGGAGAGCGGTGGAGGACAGGGACGGCTGGAGAAGGATTCTGGCGCAAATGATGATGATTATGAAATTGTATAATCATTAATTTAAATTGATGAAAGCATTTTTTACTCAACTTTCATACATATTATTGAAATTTATTTTATCTTAGAAAGCTACAGCTTTATATAAACTAGTTGCATTTGACACCAAGCACCAATTTATTTTATCTTAGAAAGCTACAGCTTTATATAAACTAGTTGCATTTAACACCAAGCACCAATTTATTTTATCTTAGAAAGCTACAGCTTTATATAAACTAGTTGCATTTAACACCAAGCACCAATTTATTTTATCTTAGAAAGCTACAGCTTTATATAAACTAGTTGCATTTAACACCAAGCACCAATTTATTTTATCTTAGAAAGCTACAGCTTTATATAAACTAGTTGCATTTAACACCAAGCACCAATTTATTTTATCTTAGAAAGCTACAGCTTTATATAAACTAGTTGCATTTAACACCAAGCACCAATTTATTTTATCTTAGAAAGCTACAGCTTTATATAAACTAGTTGCATTTAACACCAAGCACCAATTTATTTTATCTTAGAAAGCTACAGCTTTATATAAACTAGTTGCATTTAACACCAAGCACCAATTTATTTTATCTTAGAAAGCTACAGCTTTATATAAACTAGTTGCATTTAACACCAAGCACCAATTTATTTTATCTTAGAAAGCTACAGCTTTATATAAACTAGTTGCATTTAACACCAAGCACCAATTTTGCCTTCTTATTGAGTTCCCTAATCAATATAATTTATTTTTTCAATTAAATTAAAATAGGTATTAAAAATTCCTACTTATAAACGTATATATTAAGATATGACTAACTAGTTCACCCAATTTTTTACGAACATCCTAATTTATTTTTATCATATGGCCGCATTGGCTTCACAGATGTCAAAAAATAGATAAATGCACGTAATCTTTGGATAACTGACAATGAGAGATCGAAACAAACACCGTGTTGTACCATGTTGAATCAATTTGAATACTATTATGATGAGGAATAACAAGGAAAAACATTATGTATTTAAATTGCGTTCTAGTACCAGGTACTAGAGATATTTGTAAGTAAGACCATAATTCTTTATTCATCCATGATTGGAAAATTAGCCAAAATTAACAGGGCGCACATCACTTAATTCACTGATTGTCCATTTGTTCTTCAAGGACCAAATGCACGGAATATGCTCCCGCATAACCTAAGACAAACCGAAAATATTACTTCCCTCAGAAAGGATTTCAATATGCACCATTTTCGTAAATCTTCCCAGTATCAAAATGATACAAATTAATCGCTTTTCAACACCCTCATTCATACCATCATAGCATATTATCCTAAAATGTAGGGTAACCAGCGACAGGTATGCAGGTGTGGATTAACTTTTAAAAGAAAGCATGACACATTATAGAACATTTTCCGTGCTATTTACATATACTATTTAAGTGTAATCACAGATACAATTTAAAATTATTTTATTTTATTTCTAACTAATGTAATTTAAAATGATATCTGTGTAATTTAAGAGGACACATAATGCTAAATCTAGTGACTGAAATCATGATATATTTAAGCGCCCTTGAGGTGGTTTCACAAAAACGGCACTATATAAATAAGCCAACTTTATTATTTAAATTTGTTGATTTTTTGCATTTTAAAAACAAACCTTACTTGAAATGAAAAAACTTTATCGGTTATTCACTTTGATTTTATGCACTCTTTAAGCATATAAAAGTTTTATTTCTCTATGACCAGCGGCGACTCTATATAAAGTGCGTTGGATCAATTGCACTACCAATTTTAAATGATATATTGTAAAAAATATTTAAATATGTTTTAAAAATAATATTACGCTTTACTTTATTACTATTAGTTTTTAAAAAAAAAAAAATTAGTAAACAATGTCCATATACTTTATATCTTCGCGATCGATATAATATTATGTAATCTACCGCAATACAAATATTATTTAGTACGGCGTGCGATATTAATAACGCACCGAGTTAAAATTGTCTATTGTATAGCGTATGTGTGAACAGACAGAGATAGTCCCGTATTAGATGAGAAAGAGATACTTGTACTTACTAGCAATGCATTCATTTCACAAATTTCGTGCGTTGCACCAAATTATCATATCTTAGATGTACTTAGAATGTATATCTCTATCTCGCTCTCTCTAATATGTTCGCAATTAGTATTGAAACATGAATATTGGCGTGTTATCTTTTTCTTCGTAATGTAAACACTAGAATGTAAACATGAGCATTGAGCATGCGCAATTAGAGTAATTTGTCAGGTTTTAGTCAGTTGAAACAAAACATTGTTTATATCGTATATTATCGCTTTTTACAAGATAATCTAAATCAATAAATATTTGTGTATAGTTCAGATATCTTATAGATTTAAAAACGAGTGAATTAATAGATGTGTTTTACATTAAAAGTAATGTCTTCTTTTGAAAATAAATTAAAAATAAATCGTGGAGGTCTTCCAAGACCAATGTTAAATATTAAACAACAATGCAAAATTAGAACTAAGAATTTTGTTCGTGTTTTTAAAATGCAGTTTTATGATAATATTAAATGGTTATGTTGTTGTGACAAATTAAATAGTTTATTTTGTTTTCCATGTTTACTATTCGATGGCGACTATATCTACTTGGATTATAAAAGGTGTTAATGATTTGGCTCATTTATCTGAGAAATTATTTCTTCACAAATTCATTTACGCAATACAATATATTTATCTAACTTAGATATTGACATTAGAACACAATTATATTGTGGATATCGATCAATAACAAATAGAAACAGCGCAGGATTGAACTTCTTTACAAATAGGTAAAATATTTTGAATATGTATATTATTTATTCTATGATTATTTCATTATTATCCATAATATACCAACGTAGATGTATATATCTATGTAAATATACGTAAACACATATCAATTGAATACCAATTAATTTAGTATTAATTCAGGAAAAAATTGCACTACCAAAAATTATCAAAAATACGATCTACCAGTCGCCACTGTCTATGACATATAGTTATGGAGTAATTAAAAAAAAAAAAGGTAAAATAGGATATTATAAATATTTTTTTTTAAGGAATTTAGGCTGAATTTAAAATTGTATGATGAACATTCACTAGAGAAATGTTGAAAATATTTTTTCTAGAAACACACTGTTTAACATATTTGATTTGAAATTGGGGTGTTGAATTTGAAATATGAGCTCATGTAATTTTATAATGTTGTGTGCATCCATATTGTGTGCATGCATGATTGGACGTCCAGGACACTATTATTATTTTTTTATGAAAAATGCAAACTGGTGGTGCACCCTTACATATAAATATATGTATTCCCACACACCAGTCTCATCTCAACTATAAAGGCAGTACCAATCAGATTCAGAATGAGTGGTGGGTGGTCAACGCCCTTGAGGTTAAATATTCAGAAAAACGGAGCTACATACAAATCTTACAACTTTTATTTTTATTCTATGAAGTACAGAACCATCAATTTCCGTATCAATATACCAGTCACTATAATTAACAAGAATCTGCACATTTGATATGTTCCTGGTAATGCTATTTGTTGATATGAATAAATAAAATGCAACATTATTAACAACATCAGATTCATGAATGACTGTGGTGTGTGGAGACCAAAGACCGAGCCAAAATGTGGGTGTCGATGACCAATTCATACATAAATATTAAAGAATTGAATACAACACGTTTCCTGGTAGACTCTGCCGTATTTACATTATACATAGGTATACTTATATGGAATACATAGAGATTTTGGCAAGAAATCAATTGACATCAAAGGTGAGTGAACCGCCAGGCGATGGCCTCGTTATTTAATGTCCACACAAAGAAAATTGACAGATTTTCTGATGAGAATTGGAAATATTTGGACAATTTGAACAAAACCATTTTTGTGAATTTCTCACCTGAAGGTCACATATTATACGTGAGCATAAAGTATAATTAGAATACTTGAGAAGTATGTTTCAGTCTGATAGAAGATCAGAAAGGGATATTGAAAGGAGAGTAATTTAATATTTAATATTGCTTCTCGGGCAACTAACAGGTACTATGTCAAATATTAATTTAACACGCACCCAATAACAAGTTGCCATATTCTGGAGACTTACGATATTAATCGTCTCACAGATCCAGACTGAAAACACAATTAAAAACTGTGTCTCCATCGGGAATCGAACCCGGGACCTTTGGCTCAGCAGTCAGATATCTAACCAACTGAGCCACGAAGGCCGACAAGGGAACACAATAAGGCATAATTGGTGAACTTTGCGCAAGAGCATAAAGTGATCACATAAACCAGCCGATGACAGGTTGTAAGCCCTGTAGGTGCCTTGAATTCCTGGTTCTCCTATAATATTCCAACTTCATAATGGCAGGTAATAGAATAAATGGCTCACTATAACCCGAATGCACAGTCCTAAGTAACTAAATACAAACTCCTAAATATTTAGTATTCTTAAGTAAGCAATTGCGTTGCAGATACATCACTAACTAAATACTACGCCAAACTTCCATGGCATAGCATTTCACATTATTGTGTATGAAGAAAAGAGATACAACAGATTTCTATGGGTTTAGACTGACGTTTAAAATGTTTTTTTGTCATAACAACACAAACACACGTAACAAAGCTCACACTGGCAGCTTTATGTCACAATCCTTCTGAAATTACAGCGAATTTTCGGCATCTTGTATAGATCGCTGAATACTCTGTGCGGGATTTGATTTGACAACATTACCAAATAGATAGATATTCAACAAAGCCGCTAAAATCATCATTTATCCAAAACATCTTGTGGTTTTAAAATTAAACCAATCGTAAAGTTCCTCGCGATCATCTTTACTTTTTGACAGTTTGCAAATGTTAGATTACGCCGACGCGCATGCAATAAGTATTTAGATATGTCTCTGCAATGCAATTCTCGTACAAAAACTTCGTAGCATCCTTAAGTTATGAATGCACGCGATCTCCTAACTTTAGTGAGCGACTGTGCAATGAAAACATGGTTAGTATTTAGTGTTTAGGTCAGACGCTGCATTAGGACCTTAGATTGTAGAACACAATGGTATAGTTGTACAGACTATAATAATGTATGCTAGTGAGACATTAGTATGGCAGAAGACACATGAAAGTAGACACATGCCGACCGCCCTGACAGTTGGTAAGCCATTTGGCTTCTGTGCAGGCATCCTGGGATCGATCCCCAACAGAGAAATATATATAAATTCATTTCTCACACAAATATTGCTTCTCTGGGCTGGAAGAAATTACCATGTAGTTATAAACTCGCCAATTGCACAGGGTGCTAGGAAGTGTTTATTATTTATTATTATCTAGATATTAGATGTAGCAGAATCGGAAGATGATCTACAAAGAATGTTATATAAGTTCCACCTTGCATCCCAAAAATTCCATGAGTTTATCTGTAAACAAAACGAAGAGTTTAACTATATCCAAGTAACCAAGAAGATGCAAGCTGGTAATAGATGACATTCCAGTGGAGCATGTTACGACTTTCAGATATCTGGGTGTGGAAATCTCGAGCCATAGCGACCTATACTCAGAAGTTGGAGAACAGACAAATAAAGCAGCCGCTAGTTCAGGATGTCTCAAAAATATCATCTGGTATAACAAATACACAAGAACGGATAGTAAAGTCAGAATTTATAAGACATGTGTTAGATCAATCATGACATACGGGGTGGAGACAAGAGCAGACATGACCAGAACCAAAAACCTCCTACAAACATCGGAAATGAAGGTTTTAAGGGCTATCACAGGGAAGACGCTTAGGGACAAAATTCGCAATGACGACATTAGGCGGACCTGTGAGACCGAGGACATCATACGATGGAGTAGAGCTAGGAGAAGATTCTGGAGGGACCATGTCAGCAGGATGGACACATCTCGAATCCCATCCATAGCAGCAAACGAAATCCCACCAGGGCATTGCCTCCCCGGAAGACAAGACAGGGATAGCTAGACCTCAACTTCACATGAATAGCTTTCTCAAAAAAACAGATCTACGATCTAATATAAGAACAAGAAGATATTAGATGAAAATATATGTTTGATAGATATAACAATATTATAATATTCGTTTATACGACTATGTTTGCTTGGTAATAAATAAAATACAAGTAAATCTCTTACCTGACGACGTCCTGCGCCCTATCAGGATTGACCAATATGTGATTGGCATTCTTGAACTCCGGTAACTCTTTCAGTTTTGTCACGGCTTCCTCAGCCCCGATGAACCTCGGGATGCGGTTATACGAGTACATGGGCTTGGAACAAAGCTGGTTCTTCTGCATGTTGTGCCAAACATCGCTTCGGATCGACTTTTTAGATACCTCCACGGCTACAAATAAGCATAAAAAACTATAATAGTCATCAGAATTAGAAGGGTAGCACCATAACTATTTATTTATCTTTTATCACACCATATTTATGACAACAATAAGTAGATTACTGCTGCCCAACTAGGAAATCCTGTTCTAGGGCTAGCAGTTTACAATTTTTATTGAGAATTATTTGCAATTATGAACCAGGTGATTGTTCACAATCTCAACTTTCTGCACTCACAATCATTACCTCAACAAACATATGGGCTCACACAAAATAGATCAACCAGGTCCCAATGTCCTGTCATAAATCCAATGTCTGGCGCGATTTTTATTTCAGAGCCATAGAAAGAGACTAGTTTAACTATCATTTGTATTGTCAAATATTTTTGAAGTAATAAACATGAACTATATTTAATAATCACAAAGCTTGGGTAGTATGTCATTTAAATATAAAATTGTGAATACATTATGTACATTGAAGAAGCAATAATATTGAAGATAAGAAATTGTTATCATTATAAGCACGTTGAAGTGCTACATTTAATAAATAAGGTATTATTGATTTACACATATCCAAAGATATGTTAAGTTACAGTTTTAAGAGGGTGACTGCTGCCAACGTACCTATTTTTTCAATTTGAAATTACATCATTACTACAAAACGAATCATTTTGAAAAAAATGACTTAGTTTGGATATTAATAAAGATAAATATACCTTAACTTTTTAATTATGTCCTGTATATATTATCGTAGAAAAATAATAAGCATACCCCGATTTTTGACATTTTTCTAAAATTTCTAAAAAAATATAAGGTATAGAACAATATTTTTTTTAATAAATTAAAGAAGAACAAAATATCTGGAAAAATATGATGTGACGTAACATTAATGCATCAGGTTAAGTTAATAAACCAAAAAAACTATATTTCGCAATGGCGCTGAATAGAAAATAAATGTTTTTTAGGTTTATTTTCTAAACGTGAAGTATTAATGCAACGTCACATCGTATTTTTCTAGATATTTTTGTCTTCTTTAATTAAAAAAAAAAATGTTGAACTATGCCTTATATTTTATTAAAAATATAAGATAAACGTTGAAAATTGGAGTATGCCATTATTTTTCTACAAGAATTTATACAGAACATTACCAAAAAGTTAAGGTGTATTTTTCTTTATTAATACCCAAACTATCTAAATTATTTTTTTCAAAACGATTTGATTACAAATAATGATGGTATATCAAATTGAAAAATAGGTACGTTGGTAGCAGTCCCCCCCTTAAAGAGAAAACAACCTTTATATCTTCAGTTGAAAGATGGATGAAGACTGAGGAAGAAATGGTAGGGATTAAAAACATAGTGAATTGCAATAAATAAAATTGTTTAAAATGTGCCACAGAATCGACTTCTGAAAATTTTAATATGATCTGTTTTGTGCAAAAAATATTGAATTTATTTTGCTGAAAACATTTGTGCAAATAAATGTTCGAACAGCTTAGCAATAAATGACAATTGTTTTAAAACCACATTCTACAATATTGTAAAATACTTTGTTTCTCACACTGTTTCCATCCACAGTACACTTTATGATTAATCACAAACAGTTTCTTCCATTTAAATTTAAATTTATTACCAAAGACATAGGCCCGGTATTACAGTCGGACCTCAACTCATTGAGTTTATTAAACTCAAGATTAATGTTAAGGGGAGATTGAATCCATTTCCGTATTACAGTGCAATATGACATGTCATGTCAGTTACTAAATCTTCAATTATAGACATATTTTACTTTTTCTGTGGTTATTATCTGTCAAATTTTAAATTACCTCAAATAATACCAACTACAAAGCGGGACGCTACGACTTGAAATACTATTGTTTTATTATCCAACATGGTAAATTTAATTTTTTTCACCAAAATAATGCTTTTTAAATGCCCATGTTCGTTTCAATATGGCTGTCAGTTTGTTTTGTTGTGTGGCGCCACCGTCGATACAACTAACGCCTCTAGTGATAGAACACTGAAACTACACGCGTTGCCTAGCAAATGACAGTTGACTCACCGTTAAGTACTTAATCCGCCAGAAACGTTGAGTTAAAAATTTGTCGTTTTAGTGACGTATTTGAGGGAAGATTAGGCCTAAACGGACACTGTAATACGCTATATTTTTGTAAAACTTGAGTTTAGTTCTTAAACTGAGACTGTAATACCGGCCCATAGTCAACTTTTGTTCAAAGACATTTTGTATTCCTTGGAGTCAAAGCATTTAATTTGATTCCATTGGAGTTGAAAAGGGGTATAAACATAAGTACATTTAAAATCAGAATTGAAAAATGGATAAGAAAAAATACAAACAAAACTTTAGTCAATAAATTACTTTATGAAAACTTACAATGACAGACATACACGTGCACACTAAAATTATATACCTACATGATATTACCCCCTATCCAGTAACTATTGGAACTAAAATAGGAACGTTCTAAAATTGCAGATTTTAGATTAACGGTCTTATTTCAGCGTTATAAAATATCAACTTGGACTAAATGGAATAGGAACGTACCTTTTTTGGTCGGAACATTCTTAAAAAGTTACTGAATCAGACGTATTATGAATAATTATGAAATTTTCATATTTATTCAAAATATGTCTAATTCAGTAACTTTTTAAGAACGCTCCGGCCAATATAGGTATGATCCTATTCCATTTAGTCCAATTTGATATTTTATAATGCTGAAATAAGTCGTAAATCTAAAATCTACAATTTCAGAACGTTCCTATTTTAGTTACAATAGTTACTGAATAGGGGGTATTATAGAAAGGCATAAATTGATTCAGAACATGCATTTAACCTAACAAAGCAGTATACGCACCTATGTTTAAGAATTTTTTTCGTATTAGTATTTTTACTATATTAATATATTGATATAAAATAAAAGTATTATACAATAAAAAAACGGACAAACTACAATCTATGGAAAGACAGATCTAAGGGCCGTATTTATAAACCATTCTCAGTGCTTGGCGCACCGAAATGTATACTATTTGTCATGCTAAGCATTGAGAAAATTCTTAGTACGTTTTATAAATTCGGACCTAAGTGTTTGTCTGAGAAACAGAATAAGAAATCAGGCGCCAGTTTGGAGACATATATCATGGAATGTTCATCAAAATGGCAGCGAGAAGAACACTTTGCAAAACAAAAGAGAATAACTATTAAAAACCGACTAAAAAATGTAAAATGAGTAGTTTTTGGTAATTTAAATAATTGGTATCGGTTCGTTACATGATGAAATGAAATTCTCTCCGTTAGTTATGTAAAATGTGCATCTTGACTTTTCAATTTATTAAGACTTATTTACTCCATAATAGTTTTATTTTATTTGTTTATAAACCTAAATATTTTCATCTGAACCTCCATAACCTGATTCCTTAACCCCTAAGTTAAAAAACACACACAGAGAGTACTTTCCATAGAATTATAAGGTACAGAAGTCGCGTGCAATATAAATTTCGAATTCAAATGTATGACAAGTTTTATTTACATGTGTGTGTAGTGTAAGGCGGTAGATCGGTAGGTGTACGTATACTGCATAGAAAAGAGATTTTATGTGTACTACTATGTGTTCTATGACTGTATTGACAGCTGGGCGAGTGAAACTCAGAAATTTGTTCTTAGTTTTAGTTGTTATACTTTCATTGCGCTGACTAGGTATCTGTATCATATATAATCTAAGCATACCTTATTTTTTTTTAATTTTATTGTTTGATGTTTTATTTACATAATATTATCTTTGTATTTTACATAACTTTATATAACATCTTGTTTAATAATAATAGAATAAATAATTTATATAGAGCTGTTTAATGAATCAGGATAATTCCAAGTGCGTTTATATTTCCGTCTTATGTTGCTCTACGAAACAAAGCTATTTAGTCCTTTAGAGAAAGTGCTCTTGCTTTGTGCACTGCGGACATTTGGAGGCAATCTATTCCACTTTATAAGACCATTCACACTTAATCACCGATCATAGTAAACCGCTTTGTTGGCTCTGCCCAACTCCTTTAGGGAGTTGTTACTCTGTGATCCAGAAGACATGAGTGTGAAATGCCTCCCAGATAGCTCTTTTCTCTGACACAGCTCTTGAATTTATTGTGGTGCCAGGTTACACAGTCAAACAAATTTTGTAGTCAACTCGCTCTGGACACTTCAACCAGTGTAGTTCGTTTAGTAGTTGAATTATGCGACATCGTTTCGTTTACTCATAATTGTCTCATTATTTTTTCTTACTATATGTTCGGTATTGTTTCAGTATTCCGAATTTACGCGCCAAAATAGTAAATTATAAAAAATCATCATTTATCAGCGCTACGGTACGAACTGCCTTCCCCTCCCTACCATTTACCTTCCTATCTAACCGTCAAGGCCAATGAGTCGACAGTAGTCGTCGTCAATCGATCTCCAACCGCACGTATTTCATTCGCTGTGGTCTTGTGTGATACACATTTTCGCTCGTCGCAAACCACATTATCGTAAATTAACAAAATTCTCAGTGCACCAAATTATCAGTGCAACATTGAAGAGGAGGCGACTCGAATATTGGTGAGTCCCATCTCATATCCTTTCGTTTCCTGTTACCGGCATTTCACATACATAAGCACAGATTCAGGATTCAATATAATGCATAACCTGTGACAATATTGTCGAAGACAAAATATCTTCCTTCAATCATCGTCATTTATACAGTCCACTCTTATAGCCCGAATTGTAACTCGGCAAGTTCGGCGCTAACACTATCTTTACTTTGTTGCTAGTTTTTGAATAGTTCTGTATTTAAATTCCTCAACACTGTTCTTTGTTACATCACTTAAGTGTTATTATTTTCACATATACCAAGCATAATATAGGTAATATTTCAAGTGTGTAAATTCATAACGACCGCCATGGCACAGTTGGTAAGCCGTTTGGCTTTTGTGTGAAAGCATCCTGGGTTCGATCCCCAGCAGAGGAGAAATTTATTTAAATTCATTTCTCTCGCAATAATGCTTCTCTGGGCTGGAAACACTGGTTAGTTGGTTAGAAATTGCCATAAGGCAATAAACTCGCCACTTGCATATTATAATTGGAATGTATTTATTTTTAAAAGACAATGTTCACAATTTTATGTAATATATTCTGTAAATTTACCAATACATGTTTTATTTTTTTACATAAAAAATTTGAACACAAACCCTCAATGGTGAACGTACCAATACAACAGCCTGAACAATTAACAACAATGAATGAAACAACGCTGCAATAACTGTATGCAAAGATAGTGATGTGTAGCGCTCAATATTATCAGCAAACTCCATAGTCATGACATGATGGTATGTTTGATGGAGGCTCGATTTGGTCCACGAAAGAGGATGGTATGCGTGTCCAATTTTTAAATGATAGCAAAATTGGAGAACCAATGATACAACTTGATTCGGCATAATTTGTTTAACTAATTTTAACACATTAAAGAAATAAGAAGAATATTAATTATGATATTATAATAATTCAAAATATCTTTCAAATACTTAACAGAATGTTTAAAAGTAAACTATTAATTATTTTTATTCATGATCGAGATGGTGTGAATATAAAAATAATCTAAACGAATATTAAAGAATTAGTAAAAAAAAAAACATGTGTTTTCGGATTTGCAACAATATTTTTTTTTAAGTATGTAGGTAAGAATTTAAAATACGAGAATATCCAAAAGGTTAGACATAGAAACAAATGGAACTAATAAGATTTAAGGAGAAAAATATCGATTGATGTTGTTTCGGTAAAATAAAAATCGTTTTATGTGTACAAATTTGCATAAATGAATTAACTATGACGGATGTCAAAACTATTTAAAAAATGGGGCGTTAGAACACTTCAGAATTCAAATGTTTAACAAGGTTCAAAAACATTGAAAATGAGAAAAAAAAACTTGTGAAAATTAAGCAAAAATAATCTACAAACGCAATAAAAAAATAAGAAAACATGTTCGAAGTATGCGTGAAATGAAATATCACATCGGCATACTGCTGTTCGTAATGAAAACGAAATCAAACTTTGAAAATAACAAAGGGATTAGCTGGTATTAATGTTGAAAAATATTTTAACGACATTTTTTAACAACAGTAAAGACTGTCATTGCATTGTTTTTACGGGAAGATATGCAGGCGACAAATACCGCTGCACATAAAAACTTGCCGCATCGCCGACACTGTTTTGAAATGCAAATTGGAAAAATAAAAGATGAAATTAAAGTTTGATTTACTCACGGGTTGTCTCAGACGCCTGGGAGCTGTCTCCGTTCATCATTTTGGTAGTATATCTGGATGTTAACTTATTCACAACAAATAATATGCAGTCGCATTTGACAACGACTTACCGACCAACGCCGAAATTATTGTGGATGCAGATATTGCACAACTCGTCATAGGTAAAAATAGCTGCGAAACAAATGAGGCTAACTTCAATCAGCAAAAATAAAACATCATTCAAAATTAAAATGGCAATAAAGTGTTACCATAAAATTAAATATTTCTGAAATAATTAAATAATATACATTTCATTCACACCATCAAGCCTTTTGAAGTAACAAAAAAATTGCACACCACATATTAATTTATATTCATCGCTATTCGACCATTCCGTTGATTGTTGCAAGCGTTTCTCGCACGAAAGTAGAATAAATGCAGTTGAAATGAGATCGCGAAGAAGAATCTGTAATAGAACGATGTATGACAGGGTCAGAAATGAGGACATAAGGAAAGAATGTGGGATAAAGAAAGATGTTATTAATAGAATGAAAGTGAACACATTGAGATGGTTTGGCCACATGGGGAGAATGAATGAAGAACGCCTGACGAAGAAAATATACATTGCGGACAGGAATGGAATGAGAGGTCGGGGGCGCCCAAGGAAGGGATGGCACTTCCATGTGAACGGTATTTTGAAAGACGGAAATGTTAGAAGCGTGAATAACAGACGAACATGTATAAGACGATATATGAATGTTGTCGAGGCGATGAATGTATGTCAAGATAGAAGTAAGTGGCGTTCGGTTCTCTCTGCCATCCCCGTAAGGGACATGGCGTAATGGTATGTATGTATGTATATGTTTCTTGATAATTAGGCGTTTCTAATTATATTCTATTTACATAAAATGCAAAGTTGAAAAAGTATAGCACCGTAAATACCTACCTACTAATAAATCAGTTACAATAGACACAATAATTATAAAATTTCTTATAGGTATCTAATAAAACGAATCTTCTGATCAACCTTGAAATCTGCACCTCATTTTTTTTATTTAAAAAAATACAGATATGATAAGGATATGATATTTTTTTACTGACAATAACATCTCAATAGAGACGAAGTTGGGTTATTATAGAAGAACCAGGAACTCAGGCACCTACAGGACTTACGACCTGTCATTGGCTGTTTTTTTACGTGATCACTTTATGCGCTTGCGCAACGTTCACCAATTATGCCTTTATTGAGTTCTCTTATCAATGTAATTTTTGAAAGTTCTATATATTTGAATAATGTGTAAACATTTCACCTGAATAATACGGAATTATACTATTGCCATCTATGAGGTATTTGACTCCCGACAGGGAAAAAAATCCAATGTTTGCGTATATGCAATTAAAAAATATATTCGATGCTCATCCTGGAGCCGCAGCCTGCAGCTTGACTTTTGTACCCTGCCACCCTGAGGACCTGCCCAACCGCTGCTGCTCCCAATGCAGCCGTTCAACCAGCATTTGCCGCTATCGAGGACAGGGGGAGTATTTCCTTGGTATCCTGCCCCCATCAGCCAACGTCGACGTCCGTCCTGACATTGGACATGACTTCTAGATTGTGGCTGTGTGTAAGGAGGAAGAGACAAAAATTTGTCCCCATGAAGAACTATTATATTTTTGTGACAAAAAATCTAATTTCTGTCATATTTTCAACTGTGATTTTATTAATTGACAATTTTAATCTGTGACGTCCATAATTGACAATCATGTTACATTTATCGTTTGTGACGTCCTAATTTATTTACGTATTTATTATAACATTTTATATTATGTGACATGATCGTTCTGTCTCGACGTTCGAAAATTAACAAACATTTTCAAACTATAATAACATTTTGAATGAATCTAACCTCTATATTATCTTCAGGAGAGGGTATCATTTCAAAACAATTTAATGAAAATGGTAAAAATATGAAAAACAATAATGATTATAAATAAAAACTTGAACGACAAATTTTAATCGTATGGTGATAGTATTTCGTATTGCTGAAAATAAATGTATAATAATAATATATTAAAATAAATTTATGTAATAATATATGCACAATGACTTGCAAATAAACTAAAATAACCATGAAAATTTGTTCTATAGCACATCTCAATTTATTTACGTTGATATCGAATATTTCATCAAAATAATATCACAATGGTTTTATATGGTTTGATATTAATAAACATGTTAATAAATGAATATTGAGAAAAACGATAATATTCGAACTACTGAGATTTTAAAAACTGCATCGAGACAACTATAACAGAATACTGATTTACATGCAAAAATAATAGTAAAGACGTGAAATAATTTGACTTAAACGCCAGCCATATTGGAAATACATTACCATTACAAAAAACTTTTGAATCGTTTACTCTTTCAAGAATATTATATATTAATTTTTTAAAATAATTATTATACAGTAATTTCCGCTGGATAGCTGATCCATATTTTAATCCTGCCGTACATATCGTAAAATGTAGAGTTACCATTGAAAAACATCTTAAAAGAACACGGCGTTGCGCAGAGCGCAATTTTGTTCTTTCACATTTTTTTGGGCATATCATCGTTGCCAATGTTTTCGCCCTATGCGCAATTTTGTTTATTGCTTGGTTAGTATTTGCGAAAAGCGCTCCCTTTTCCGCGGGTGACAGTTTTATAAATCATGCATAGAATAAAGATATATAATATTCTATTCTACAATGGTTGCAAAATTTGTAGCCCATACACAAAGTTGAACGCCAATCGATTTTATTGTTTGATTCAAATAAGAGTAATATCACTGTACTAAAATTTGTCTGTGCACAGGTGATGTTACTCCCATTCTTTCGTTTGGCGGGCTCTATAACATATTCCATTTTTATTTATTCATTCAATGGCAATTCATGATAAAAATACGCCATCTTGTTATTTAAACTATGTGTAATATGAAAACACCTTTTGTAAACTGAAAAAAAAAACAGTTTTTATTGCTGATAATTTATTGTTTAGTAATAAATAAATAAATTTACAAATAACAATAATATTTTTATACGTAATATCGCATTATTATACTATCGCACAGTTTGCGACATATGTAATGGTGTCAACATAAGTTCAAATGTAGCATCCTTCAAATTTGCTCCTCTTAGGTTGGCTTCCTGTAAATCACTGCCAGACAGGTCACAATTCTGCAACAATAAAAAATGGCGGATATTTAAAAACTAATGAGAAAGCATTGAATTATATGTACTACGTACAGTACATATAAGTCAATGTGAGAAAGTCATTGTGTAAACCAACATTGGATTTTTTTTTGGAATTCATTGTTACAGTTGAATTATTATGCAACATCCTCATGGGTAGTTTTCTTAGTAAGGCATGGCAGTTGTCTTAGATTATATATGATACAGATACCTAGTCAGCGCAATGAATGTATGCAAACTAAAACTACGCTGAAACAGACGAATTTCACTCGCCCGGCCGTATACGTACACCTACCGATACGCATACCTACATAATACGTAGACCAACCGATCTACCGCCTCACACACACATGTAAAAAAAAACTTGGCATACATTTGTACTACACGCGGCTTCTGTACCTTATAATTCTATGGCAGTTGTTCAATTTGAAGTATTGTTGTTTTTTTTAACAAATTTTTCTTCTTTCTTGGACTTTGATGTATTTAGAGGATCGAAGCTATATTTTGAAAGATTTGATTTGTGAGAATATGTAATTTCTTTCAAGGATTATTTAGATATGCCACTTGAGGTCGGTCACACAACTTGTCCAGCGCACTTATATAAAATTAATTTATGTGATTCTTTGATATGAGCCTATGGCGTGGAAACAAGTGATATAGACTGTTTTTTTCAGTTGCCCATCTGTAAGAGATAGTGACCATTTCTTGGCAACTTTGGTATCAAGGGGGGTTGTTTTGCCAACAAAGATGTCAGTTTTGCTATGTAACCCGACAATAGACGTGATTCAAGTGGTGTGTTCCTTTGCAAAGAACAATAATTTGTATATTGAATTTAATTTTTACTTCGAAACAGATTTGTGTTGCATTAAGTAAAATGCAAGAATGATTTCTTAAATATTAAACTAGAACTGGCGTAGAACATCAAAAGCTATATATACCTATATAAAAAAAGAATTATTTACTATATATATTCTATACATGAAAAGTTAAGGGAAATATACCTATCTTTATTCTGAAATAAAGATTGATTTCATGATTGTGTTTAGTTATAGCGATTTTGAATAATACTTATTAAGTTAGTTATAATTTTTAATCCTCTAGCATTTTTGTAAATTTTGAGTCCAATGACAATTGCATGCATTCTTTTGACCAAATGTTATTTGTATAAATGGACAGTGTATTTTTCATTTTACGCAACAGACTATACATAGGCAAAATTATTTTGAAGTAATCAGCTATTCTGAAAATATCAAAACCTCATTGAAAAAATAGAAATATACTATTAAAAAGTAAGTACTTCCAAATCAGCTCCAGCAAGAACTGCCGCTCTCAGGTCACAGTTTTGTAAATTGGCATTTTTAAGTGTGGCAACTCTCAAATTAACTCCAGCCATGTTGCTTCCTTCCATGTTAGCACCTATATTGAAAACAATAACAGATTAATTAATGATGCATATTAAATGAGATATGGTGATCATTCAATACAATACCATTGTTTTCAAAAGCATTTTGATAACTGCCTACATTTCAATTTTAAATAAAGAAGTAATCAATCATTGATTTAAAAGTATTCTTGAAAAAAAAATGTGTACTTATTATTTAATCACTATTAGGACATTATCACTATATAGAACATTATCAAAACTATCGGTGACAAGTATCAGCGTTTAGTGTTTTAAATTATAGTAAATTATAATGGATCTCTACCAAGTAAATAATCTCTTATTGACCATGTATTTGCTATGTTAAATTATAGTAAATTATAATGGATCTCTACCAAGTAAATAATCTCTTATTGACCATGTATTTGCTATGTTAAATTATAGTAAATTATAATGGATCTCTACCAAGTAAATAATCTCTTATTGACCATGTATTTGCTATGTTAAATTATAGTAAATTATAATGGATCTCTACCAAGTAAATAATCTCTTATTGACCATGTATTTGCTATGTTAAATTATAGTAAATTATAATGGATCTCTACCAAGTAAATAATCTCTTATTGACCATGTATTTGCTATGTTAAATTATAGTAAATTATAATGGAATTCTACCAAGTAAATAATCTCTTATTGACCATGTATTAGCAATGTTAAAAGAGAAAATAAAATCAATTCAACACATTTCAATAAATGACACTGAAACATATACCTATATGAGTAATACAACAAACCTTTTAGATTGACTCCTTCTAAAACTGCTTTAGTTCCTTGAGGATCTTCTAAATTGCAACCTCGTAAATTTGTTCCTAGCAACAAAAATGGAAATTAATAAAACTGTTTTACTAAGTTCAAATAGGATATAAATATTTTGAAAGTGTTTTTTGAGATGTTCCTAATTCACATCTAGACAACTAATAATATATAATTAAAATTATTTTTGATTAATTCTCAAGACGTACAAGGGATTGCAGTTTATTTTTTGTAGTTGGGTTTCTTCGAATAATTATTACCTAATTTAATGACATACATTAAATTAGGTAATAATTATACACACACCAAAAAAATTAAACAAATTCAAATCAATTTCTTGAAAATGTTGGTGGACAATAATACAAAAAAATCATGTAATAGCCAATATGAAAAATTATTTGAAATATGTAAAATACTCCCAATACAAAATAAAGTAAAACAGTGCATCATTTTGGAAGAATACAAAAATGAATCTTTTAAAACAGAAATAAGTCACATATATGGGACAAGGCTGGCGATGGAGCGCGCCCTGCAGGTACCTAAGGCAAACAATGTGTATGGAGATATTACCAGGAAACATCTTGTACTGCATATTATTAACGCGTTGCCAATTAAAATAGGAAATATTTTAAAGTCTGACGAAACGAAAATAGTAACTATAAAAAATACTCTTAAACATCTGTATCTAAAATCAAGCGTTCGTTAGACTTTGAATTATTATTGTTGATTAATTATAGGTAGCTATAATGTATATTATGTGTAAAGTTTATTTCAATTTTTTTTTCTTTAAAATTAAAATTTTTTTTTTTAAAATTTCAATTTTTTTTTCTTTCAAATTTTTGTTTAGTCTCTGTATCTTTAATATTTGAGATAAGTTTATTGAAATAATTATATGTGAATTTATAATATTATGTGAAAGAGAGAATCTGCTCTGCCAAAAAACTGCTTTGCAGTTTGGCGGGAAAATAAAAATGTACATATTACTTTTTATTAAAAAATAAATATCTTAAAAAAAAAAACATACAAACCATCACGCCATATCCCTTACGAGTGCCATACTCATCTATTTTTGCACACATTCCTAGCTTTCTTTACATCCATGCATCGTCTCATACATGCTCGTCGATTTTTGAAGCTTCTTATATTCTAATTTAATGACAATTTTTTTAATATCTCCATAGAGATGAAGTTGGAATATAAAGGGAGAAATGGGAAATCAGGCACCTACAGGGCTTGCGACCTGCCATCGGCTGGTCTATGTGATCACTTTATCGTTATTTTTCACCAATGATGCCATTTTATTGAATTCCCTTTTAATTATTTTTACCTATTTTGTTGAATTATTATCTATTTTTAAAATGAAGGTTTGAAAAAATAGAAGACTGGATTTCTGTAGGTACATATTTTAAAATGACACATTTTTTTAACAAACAATATGATCTTATTTTTATGTTACTACTTTCAACAAAACGGAATAATACCTTCCATATTAGCGCACAATGCTCTGATATTCAACAATTGTGCCCCCTCAAGATTAGCGTATGACAGATCAGCTCTTTCCAAACAACATTGTGAGAGATTGGCGCCAATCAAATTACAACGCGATAAACACGCATACTGAAAATAAAACATATTAAATAAGACTAAGAATAATTCAAAACAGATAAATTACAGAGTAATTATTTGTTCAGTGGACGTCTATGATGAGTTAAAAAAAAACTATATTAATAAACTTTCCCCCACTCTTCTACATATTTATTTACATCATATACAATAATGTGTACAATTTCTTTCAACGAGCCAAAGCAATATGAGGCCATAAATAGTGTAGTGGTAGGTACATTAAAATTAAAACAAAAAACATACAGAACAATAAAAACATAACAATACTAAGTATAAAATCACAGCAACAAAAAAAGGAGGGAGATAGAGGTTGTGGGATGTGAGAGAGAATGGGGAAGAAGTGTCAATAATGAGTTGTTAGACAGGTATAACAGCTTGAGTCTTTATTAGGATTCAAAAGAGAAAGGCAATTGTGGTTTCACTGGGTTCACAAATCCAGGCCCACGAGCACAGGTGACCAGAGTACCAGCCAGAATAGGTGAGCCTCATGGGCCTGCAACCATCTATGCGGGCTTAAGGAGCCCCTTCATGGACTCGTCACGCTCACCAATTACCAACCAATCTCCGACTGACACTCCACTCCCCTGCGCAGCCAAATCCAGCAGGACGCGGATAATGCTACTTTTACCAACCTATCCAAAAGTTCTTTTAGTTGACCTCAAGGGATATCTAGGTCCTTAAAGTAGGAATATAAAGACTTTGCGGGAAGGTCTCTTTAAATTTGTGTAGGTACTTATATAATATTTTGTACTTACCCAGTTATATAATTATTTTTAATGATAATCGTGTAATATATTTACAAGTTTTACCCTGTTTATTTTACCATAAAATAAAAAATAAAATACCTAATTGTGTGTGTTTGTGTGTATATGTGAGTGAGTTGTTGACTATTGTCATTGTTATTATCTTATTGATGGAATGTTTTTTTTTGTTTCTCTAATAATTGTATCACATATAAATTGTAATATAAAAATATTTAGATAAATGTAAAACTTTACATGTCGAAAAGGGTAAAATAATAGAAATGGGTGGTGATATTCAAAGAAATTTTCAAATGGATAGTTTGAAAGGGTTGGAGGTTTATAAATATCTAGGTTATACGCAGTCTAACAAATTAGGCCACACTAAAATAAAATTTGATATTAATATAAAATTTAAAGATAGAATTACGAAAATATTAAAATGCAATCTGTCAGCTAAAAACTTAACTAAAGCTATTAGTACTTGGGCAATACCGATATTGACATATTCTTTTGGAATTATTAAATGGTCAAAAACAGATTTAGATAGTTTAGAAAGAACAATTAGAACGCGTTTAACTAAATTTCGTTGTCATCATCCTAATTCCGCGATTGAACGAATCAATTTGCCTAGGAATTTAGGAGGTAGGGGTATAATAAAAATAACATCGTTACATAATAATCAAATCGAATCGCTAAAAACTTTCTTTCACAAAAAATCTGATAGTTCTTTAATGCATAAAGTAATCTGTGAGGCGGACAAAAATTTAACAACATTAAATTTAAATTACGAGAATGCCAATAACAATATTATAAATATAAATGACGACCTTCTAAATTCGTGGCTAAATAAAATAATTCATTCTATACATCCAAAATTTCTCAACCAACCTTATGTTGACAAAATTTGGTCAAACAAATGGTTGAGTATTGGTGATTTGGACGCGGATTTAGAAGGTTTTATAATAGCAATTCAGGATAGAGTAATAAAAACTAAAAATTATCAAAAATATATAATAAAAGACATAAATGTAGTTGATGATAGTTGTAGGAAATGTTTGGCTTTTCCGGAAACAATCGATCATATAATATCGGGCTGTTCTTTTCTCGCGCAATCAGAATATACATTTAGACATAACCAAGTAGCAAAAATAATACATCAAAATTTAGCTATTAAATATAAATTAATTGACGCGATAAACATAAAACCATATTATGAATATGATCCGATTTCATTTTTAGAAAATAATAATATTTCGCTTTATTACGATAAAACAATATTAACTGACCGGTCAATTAAACATAACAGACCCGATTTAATAATACATGATAAAATTAAAAAAATAACATATATTTGCGACGTGGCTATTCCAAATTCTAGTAATATTATAAAAACTTTTGATGAAAAAATTAGAAAATACACCGCTTTAGGTAATGAGATTAAAAGACTTTGGCATTCTCGTAAAATAATAATATTACCGTTCATTATTTCAGCCACTGGCATTATTCTAAAATCGTTAATCCGTAATTTAGAAATTATAGATTTATCGAAAAATTTAATAATAAAAATGCAAAAAAACGGTAATTATGAATACATGTAGAATCGTTAAAGATTTTTTAAACGTTAATATTCGGGAATCAGTAGGGTTGTCAGGTAGTAAAGAGACCTCCTCAGAGCCTAATCCTTTGATATGTTAAGTATCTGGATGGGTGAACTATTCCCAATTGAAAGCTTGATGATGCGTTTGTTGCATTTTATTTTGCTCTTTTAAATAATTTACAATAGACCCATTGATCTGCTAATTCTTTTGAGGAAGTGTATAATGGTAATAATAATAATTGAGTGTTATTATTTGTAGTGCATAATTGTTATTAATATCATTAGTAAATCGGCCAGCGCCGTAAAAAAAAAAAAATAATAAAAATAAAATAAAGTAATATGAGAATGTAGATGACCTGGTAGCTTCCCTAAATAAATAAATAGATATAAAATCGAGCATGGGTGTATTTAAAAATAAAAAAACAGACACCTTGAAATTTATGTTTCTCAAATCGAGACGGTTGAGATCAGCTCCAGACAAATTGACTCCTTGAAACCTTAGATCTTCGTTTGTAGTCGTCATTATCAAAGCTCTGATAACCTCTTGTCTCGTGAGTGGAGCATTATCGTTAGTTTTGGCGACTTCGTTCTGTATGTAGTTTTCTAGTTGAGGTATCATCGATTCGATTCCTGTACCAAAAACGAGACATTTTGAGAATTGAGGTGGTGGTAAAATCACGGAGTGGAGTCTCAAACTTGAGAAGTATTAATATTGGAATATATTTTTTAATTACATATACGCAAAAATTGGATTTTTTTTCCCTGTCGGGGGTCTAATGATATTTTTACTGACAATAATATCTCAATAGAGACGAAGTTGGGATATTATGGAAGAGCCGGGAACTCAAGCACCTACAGGGCTTACAACCTGTCATCAGCTGGTTTACGTGATCACTTTATGTGCGATTATGCCTTTATTGAGTTCCCTTATCAATGTAATTTTTGAAAGTTCTATATATTTGAATAATGTGTAAACATTTCACCTGAATAATACGAAATTATACTATTGCCATCTATGAAATAACAAAGAAACCTTTTTGTAACGCCATCTATTGAGAAGTTGATTTATTTGTAAACAATGAAAGTAACAGTCCTTGTAAATGAGTATTAATTTTGCAGATTTATAGATTTTTAATTTGATTAGATGATAATTAGCGACCACCTGAACATTTGGCTTCGGCTTCAGCCAAAAATAAGCTAGTTTGGACGAAGCCAAAGTTTTCAATCAGCCTCTAACAACTAACAGTTAAAACTGAATAATTGGAAGAACATGGGTGAAGAAGATGGGTGGTGGCAGAGCGGTTAGCGCGCTGAGTTTGTAATTCAGTGGCCGCTAGTTCGAATCTTGCCACGACTAATTTCGTTCACCAATAGCACAACATATATCCTCATAAATTCCCTTAACTAAGCATTTATGCTTAAGTATGGGAATATATGCTTAATTATGGGAATTTATGCTTAATTAAGGGAATTTATGCTTAATTAAGGGAATTTATGCTTAATTAAGGGAATTTATGCTTGATCAAGGGAATTTATGCTTAATTAAGGGAATTTATGCTTAATTAAGGGAATTTATGCTTAATTAAAGGAAATTTATGCTTAATTAAGGAAATTTATGCTTAATTATGGGAATTTATGCTTAATTATGGGAATTTATGCTCAATTATGGGAATTTATGCTTAATTAAGGGTATGTATGAGGATGTATATGTAAAATAAAACATGCGTGAATTTGGCTGAGTTGCTTTGTTTAAGCAGTTAAACCTGATACTAATTTTTCCGGATGGTGGTGGATAAAGATGCCTTGATCGCCAACGTTGGGGAGAACTGATATGGCACGAAGATGAAGAAGAAGAGATTTTTACATGAATTATTTATTTATCTTACTTTATTACTAGTGTCATGCCTAAATAATAAATATTCTTTCCACGTTTGGTATCAATATTTTTGTCAAATATTTTTAATGTTGCATATATGCAAGCATTGCACTTATGCAACATTAAAAATATTTGATTTACATACACATTGGTACAAGCAGGTAAACGAGCCAAAAATGATATTATATTTCTGGCGCAGTTCAGGGATGACATCTGTGCGAGAACACTGTCACCTCATGTATAACGACTGTTACTTTCATTGTTTACAAAAAAAACAATTTCTCAACAGATGGCGTTGTAAAAAAGTTATTTCGTTACTTCATGGTGATGGTAAAAACAGCTTATTTTCAAATGATCAGTTTCTCCTTATTACACATTCAAAATTGCATTTTTATTTTATTTATATTGCTTCTCGAGCAACTAACAGGTACTATATCAAATATTAATTCAACACGCACCCAATAACAACTTGCCACATTCTGGAGACTTACGATATTAATCGTCTCACAGATCCAGACTGAAAACACAATTAAAAACTGTATCTCCACCGGGAATTGAACCCAGGACCTTTGGACCAGAAGTCAGATACCTAACCAACTCAGCAACGAAGGCCGACAAGGGAACACAATAAGGCATAATTGGTGAACTTTGCGCAAGAGCATAAAGTGATCACATAAATGAGCCTATGACAGGTTGTAAGCCCTGTAGGTGCCTTTAGTTCCTGGTTCTCCTATAATATTCCAACTTCGTCTCTATTGAGATGTTAAAAAATATTTTTATGTATGTAAAGTCAAACCTTCGCCTCGGCCCACATCTGACCTTCAGTCGGACACAAATAATGACTGAACAATGGTGTGATTTAAAAGTAAGACTTAATTTATTTCTAATTGAAAACATTGTAGCTAAGCATTTTTACACAATTACCATAAAACTTGGCTTCTTCCAAAATCCCCTGTGGGTTAACACCACTGTCAATTATAATTTGACCATTCCTCAAGTAATTTAAAATTGGTTCAAAATACAATGGACTTCTGTCTATGAGGAATGCTCCCGAGTTATCCTTTGAGCTGGGATTCATCAAGAATCTGTCGTTTTCTTCGGCAAACATCCTCGCCAACATTGAGAAGGGTTCCTTCTCTGTAACATTCGATTTGGACGTGGTAAAATGTTTTCCGCCCACATTTAATGTGATCCAACCATTCGTGCAAACGGCAGCGCCACCAATGAAATTTTCACCACTAGAAATGTACAAAACGTCGTTGTCACGAATCAATTGAATATCGTCTATTTCTCCACCAGTTGACAAAAATATACGAGTAGCAGTAATTTTTAATTTTTCTGCAGAATATAATAAAAAATCCTCTAAAGAATCGCTCAAAGTGACAACTTTTCCATCAGATTGTGAACCGTTGCGAAAGATAGTTACTCGTTTCATTTTAATTATGATAATATTTCAAATAAATTCAATGAATCACATTAAAAACTTTTATTGTTTTTGTAATACGTCAAACACAAAGTAAACGTCAAAGTTGACGTTTACTAAAACATAGACAACGAAAGGAAATTAATCAATTCATAGATAATATATTTATTTTAGTACCTACCAAATTTAAAATGACATCAAAATTAATTAATTTTTATATGGATAGAAACAATAAAATCTACACAATTTTTCAAGTAATTGTAATAAAAATATATTTTAAACCCTTTTATGTAATCTGATAATATGGTGGAAGAAGTAGCTTTATGACGATAAGCCACCAGTATACAATATATTTGTATATTATATACCTTTCACAAAAATGGGTGAATTTATATGTTATATACTTGTTTATAGATATTATTATTATTTTTTCTGTGTATAAATTCAAGATATTTCAATATTGTTCCAATGTAATCTGTGATTTAAAAGGAAATAAAACAATTATGATTATTATTGCAAAAATGTTGATCTAGGTAATGATCCGGTAATTTCCTTTACAACGGAGCGTACTCAAATTGTGAGGCTACGTATTTGTGTAGTTGTTTAAAGTGATACCTGAAGAAATTTTCTGACTATTGTACATGTGTTGATAATAATTATTGTAAATTTTTGTATGTTGCTGATGACGTATGGGGGTAACTTTAGTAAGTCTATATTTGTGTTAGAGTGTTATTGGTATGATGCCTGTAGACCGTAGACGATAATATTATTGGGACTATTGTTACATTTTCTTATTTCTATTGTGTTTTATCTGTTCTGCTAACGGTATGTACCTATTTATTTATTTTTTCCCAACGTTTCTTTTGTAGATTTGCTATATTTGGTATATATTAATATTTCTATTAGAAATGTGTGTTTATGTATTTTGTCGATTAATGTAATGTCTAGTCGGTTATGTAGGTTTGCTCTATCTGTGATTATGTCTCTATTCCAATATAATTTGTAGTTATCATTTTCTGTTACAGCTGGGGGTGTGTATTGATACTACTTGGGGTGTGTTTCGATAAGTTTATGTTTGTGGGCTAGTTCCAAATATATGTATTTGCAGATGTTATCGTGTCTTATTGTATATTCCGTCGGTGCATGATTTGAGCAACCACCTGTTATGTGTTCATTTGTTTCTTTTTGTGATTTGCATTTTCTACATGTGTCGTTGTTATTGTATTGTCTTTTATAATGTGTTTAGCATGGTTTTTTGTTTTTATTATATTGTCTTGAAAAGCATTATTATTATTATGTATCTACAATAAAATAAATTAATCGTAATTTTCATTTTTGCGTAGAAGCGAGGAGTAAAAATGCATTTTTTTATCGCTGGTCAAAGATACGAGATCGTCGTAATATTAATTTACTTTTATTACCATAGAAAATAATTTATAACCCCCATTTACCACAATATCTATGTACAAAAATTGCGTGGTTTCCCTGTTAAATATTGGACTGAACATTTAATTTTATTAATTTTATTTTATTTATTCATTAGAAAACTAACAGTTTTTTTACATAAAATAGATATAAACGTTTATGAACGTCTATGTCCATTTTGTTGGGCTCACATTAACTGACATGACAGACTAGGCAGTGTTGCCAACTAACACAATTAACAAATATTTCAACACGCTCCCTATTTGGTAATTCCTTGATTGCTAATGCACCTCATCAATTTTTCTCGATCCAAAGCTTTGGTGAGGGAGTCAGCTACCATGTCGACAGTGGGGACATATTTGAGTATGATCAATTTGGATTGAATTTTCTCACGAAGGAAATGATGTCGCACATCAATATGCTTGGTTCTCGCTTGGTAACATCCAATTTTTTTTAAACATGCATCCAATTTTATATTCCAAATGCGGCTAGTAACGTTGTTGCCAAGTCAACAGATAACAATGTATTAGAATGTACGCCATCAAAACAAACTCGTAAGGCCCAGTCCACACCGATAGATCATGATAATACATTATTGGATAGTTCAGTATCCAAAAAATTCAAACCAAACATAAACCCCTCAGTACACCAAGAGAATTCTTTACTGTATAATGAATCCTCTCTTTCCCCATTTATTGTACATGTACAAAAGAAAGTAGCGGGAGAAAGTCTTCAAATACAGGCTATCTCATTCGGTTCGTTTATCTACAAAAATAAAATTGATAATATAAAAAAAATCAAGCCGTTGGGTAAACGCACAATTGCAATCGAATTCAAAAATTATTTAGCAGCAAATACTTTTCTTAATAACAAAATTTTAGAACAAAACAACTACTTACCATTTATACCTTCCTTTCACGTAACTCGTCTTGGAGTTGTAAAAGATATACCTACATCTCTTTCTGACGAGGAAATATTAAGTAATTTGGAAGTCCCTCCGGGATTCGGAAAAATAATAAAAATTCGAAGGCTTAACTACAGAGACCGTAAAATTGAAATCCCGACATGGAAACCATCTCAAACTGTTGTGGTCACAATCGAAGGGCAAAAACTCCCATCACACCTTTACCTCTTTTACAATCGTCTACCAGTAGAAACTTACATATTCCCTACTATTCAATGTCATCAATGTTTAAGATACGGACACACTAAAACTAACTGCAAATCTGCAGCACCTAGGTGTTTTAAATGCACTTTACATCATCTTGGAAACACATGTAATGTAACTCAAGAAAATACTATTTGTGTTCATTGCTCGGGAAATCACCAGGCTATCGATATAAATTGCCCAGAATTGACAAGACAGAGGAACATTAAGAAAGTAATGGCTGACCAAAGTATATCGTATATCGAAGCAGCTGGAATGTTTCCCTCCGTGAAAATATCATACTCAGAAAAAACGAAAGCTGTCAACAATTCAAACAAAATTGAAACACAAAATAATTTCACACCAAAATGGAGGGTAATCACCCCTTCAAACAAAAATAATCTTAAAAAACATAGTAATACCCCCCCTTACTTGGATAAAAAACAAATCAACTCATTATTAATTGCACCAAATGGAAACCATCCAGTACCTAAAAATGGATGTGCTCTCCCGTTAACAAATGAAACTACCCCAGATACAATAATACCTGAAGACATTAATTATAGTCGTAAAGAAATAATTCTAAATTGCATATACAATATGATCCATGAACTTCTTACCACAGAACACTATATCTCAGTACCGTCCAACGATGCACTTATTAATAACACCTTACAAAATACTGTCAATATACTCAATAACAACCTAAATAAAGAAGATATCGATTCAAACTCTATCACAGAAACAAATTAGACCTTAAACTTGTAACTCGCACAATAATTCCCTGTATAATCTTTCATACAAAATGGCCTTAAATATTGCCCAGTGGAACTGCAGAAGTGCAATACCTAATAAAGACTCTATTTTAAAATTGCTATCCGAGAACCAGGTTCAAATAGCGGCACTATCTGAAACCTGGCTCCGCGATGAAAAAACATTCAAAATTCCCGGCTACCAATGCCTAAAAGATAATAGACATGATGGCAAAGGTGGAGCTGCGTTATTAATAAAAGACACATTTTTCTTTAACCAGATAAATTTAAAACCAATAAATTGTCCATCACAAGTTGTTGCTGCGGAAATAGACGGTACAACTTTTGTCTCAATTTATATTTCTCCTAATTTCCAACCCACCAAAAATATTTTAAGAACCATAATTTCTCGAATAAAACATCCCTTTATAATTATGGGAGATTTTAATGCTCACCATAACATGTGGGGTTCATCATCATGCACAAAATTAGGTAGAATTATAGTTGATCTGCTAAATGAGTTGAATCTTTGCATTATTAACGACGGATCACCGACACGTATCCCTGTGCCAAATCAACGAATCAGCGCAGTAGATTTAACAATATGTAGTCCCGATATTGCTCCATACTTGAATTGGAAAATACTTTCTGACCCATTCAATAGTGATCATCTTCCAATAATTTTGCATTATTCACAACCGTCATTCAGATACATATATACCTCTCATATTGAAAACTCAAAATCCAAAAGAAACAACAAATTCGATAAAAATGTTTGTAATTTTGGAAAAGCTAATTGGTCAGGATATAATCATTACACCAACAACCCCAATATAACATTTACTCCCCCCTCAATAGAAAACCTACAAGAATGCTACGATGAATTTATTAAAACGATTGAAATATCAGAAAAATTTATACCTAAAAAGAATCCCAAATTCAAAAAGTATCCCTTACCTCCTCCTTGGTGGGACTCAGCGTGCGAAGAACATTCGTCAATTAGGAAGCAAGCATATAAAGACTACAAGCATAACATGACACTTGAAAATTTCTTGTATCTTAAAAATGTTCAAGCTAAAGTCAAACGGTTCCTCAAAAACAAGAAAAGAAAAGGGTGGAAAGACTTCTGCACATCACTTAGTATCCAAGTTCCAATTTCAGAAGTTTGGAATAATATCAGAAAATTTCGTGGCTCATACAAAACCCCATCTTCTAAATCATGCCCTAAACTATGGTCAGAAGATTTCTTAAATAAAATGGCCCCACCGTATGCTGTTAACATCGATGAAATCTCGTTACAATATTCACATACTAGCAGTAACTGGCTAGATGCCCCATTCCAAATAGACGAATTAAAATCAGTCTTACAAGTGGTAAAAAATACTTCACCTGGAATAGACGGGATCCCATATATTATCTTACATAATAGTAGCGACAAAATTCTTGAATATCTCTTAAAATTAATAAACATAATGTTCGATACAGGGGTTATCCCAGAATCTTGGAAAACTCAACTCATTATCCCAATTTTGAAACCACTAAAGGACCCTAATTCAGGTGTCAACTACAGACCAATAGCATTATCATCAACTCTGCTTAAATTAACAGAACATATTATAAAAAGACGAATTGATTGGTTCGTTGAAAACAAAAATATTTTGCCGTACAATATGTTTGGCTTCAGAAAAAAAAAATCCTCAGTAGAAAGTGTAGCCAATTTAACAACGGATATTCTTTTAGCTTTCTCTAGACAAGAACAGGTCATAGGAGTAAGCTTAGATATCACAAGTGCATATGATAATGTGCTTCTCTCCCTTCTTAAATCTAAACTTCTCCGAATTGGAATCCCCCTAAAATTAGCCATCTTCATAATGAATATTCTCCTGGATAGAAAAATCATTCTCGACATTCGAGGAATTGATACTCAAGAAAGAAAAGTCGACAGAGGCTTGCCACAGGGGTCAGTCCTTAGCCCTATCCTCTTCAATATTTATATTCACGAGATTTTTCATGTACTGTTACCCTCGGCACAGTTACTGATATATGCAGACGATTTTTTTATTTATGTATCAGGGAAAAAAATCCAACAAATGGAGAACATTATGAATAATACTCTCAAAAATATTTCTTCGTGGTTATCTGAAAATGGCCTGAATCCCAGTCCTCCCAAATGTAAAGCCATTATGTTTACAAAAAAACGCTCTATACCACATATAAAAATTCAACTAAATGACATTATCCTCCCTGTCTCTTCGGAATTAAGATTTCTTGGTATCACTTTGGATTCCAGACTATCTTGGAACTCTCAAGTTACACATATCATTAACAAATGTCAGTCTGGACTAAATGCAATGCGAGCTGTAACCCGTACTTGGTGGGGAGGTCACCCTTCTGTTCTACGTTTAATGTATATATCATACGTTCGCAGTCAAATCGACTATGGAGCGTTTTTACTTAGTCCAATTTCCAAGAAAAATTTACAACGCTTAGATAGAATACAATTTGAAGGTCTGAGACTTATATTAGGCGCTATGAAATCGACACCGGTATGTGCACTCCAGGTGGAAGCCGTGGACCCACCACTTGAGCTGAGAAAACAGTATCTGTCAGATAAATTTGTTTTAAAATGCAATATTATTAAATTCCACCCTCTAATTAGAAAAATCGCTATGCTTAAAATATTCACAAATCAATCACCATTTTGGAAACATAAAATCTCCCCTCCTCTTGTAAATAGCCTCACCTTTTTAGACCAATATTCATCGGATTTCATTAAATCTGAGACACTCCCAGTTTACTCATTACCCTATCAAAATTTAATCGAGCCGCCAAACATAATCCACTCATTAGGAATAACTCCAGATGCTTTTGCATCTAAAAGACTTAAACACGTAATTGAATCCAAATGGAATGACTGGAAAATACTTTATACGGATGGATCAAAAATGGACTGCAAAAGCAATACTGGAGCAGCAGTATTTAGTGATTCAGATAAAGTTGAATTACTTTTGACTCTCCATAAAGATTCTACAATATTCTCAGCAGAATGTATAGCTATAATAGAGGCTTTGAACTATGCAAATAAAAAACGATTCTTAAAGACATTAATATTGACCGATTCCTTAAGTACACTCGAAAAACTCTCTAAATCCCCTATTTTGTATAGTGATGACCACTACTGTATAGATATATGGAAAAAAATTAAAGAAATATGCAACCAAAACAGAAAACTTTGTCTGGCATGGATACCAAGTCACTGTGGTATACCAGGAAATGAGAAAGCGGATGAATTGGCTAAGAGAGCAACATATGGAAACACACGGACACATCCCAATATTACACAAAACGATCTCCTACCAATCGCAAAAAACCGTCTGATGAATAAATGGCAGTTATATTGGGACACAAGCTCACTGAAAAAGGGTAGACTTTACAAAACGACCCAACAAACAATTGTCAATAAGCCATGGTTCCATGATAAAGCTTTTGACAAACATTCCATCAGCGTTATGTGTCGTATCCGCATGGGACACTGTTGTACCAGAGAGCATTTAAAAAAAATAGGGATCATTGATAGCAGTCTCTGCGAATGTATGATTGGTGATGAGACACTGGATCATTTGTTTCTTGAATGCCCCATAAACGATAGGTATCCGTCCTTTTTTACCGACCTCACAGAGATTGGGGTTCCAATGCCAACAAATGTGAGGACATTGTTGAGCTACAATTCCAGGCAGGTAAACATTTTGCTCAAAAAATTCATCAAAATTAATGACATTAAAATTTAACTCTGTTCATAAAATTTAAATTGATCGATGTAAAATAAATATACAAAAATAATTTAGGTTTCTCTATTTTGACAGTTTAATATTTTAACTTAGATGGCTGAGAACACTCTTAACGGGTGAAGAGCCAACAAAAAAAAAAAAAAAAAAAATGCGGCTTGCTTGTTTTAGTCCGTACATACTTTTCCTTAGATGACAAACTTTATTTGATTTCTGGTATCCTATTGGTTGATACATGTATATTTCCTCTTGAAGGTCACCCTGGAGAAATGCTGAAACAGCATCCATCTGGTCTATGTCCAAATCACATTCGGCTGCTAATGCCATTAGGTAACGAATTGAGCTATATCGCACTACAGGTGAAAATGTTTCTTCAAAATCAGTACCCCTTCTTTGAGCACAACCTTTCACTACTAGACGAGCCTTATGCTTAACTATATCCCCATTTGCATCTCTCTTTGTGCGAAAGACCCATTTACTGTCCAAAGGTTTTCTATCAGGTGGAGGATCAACTAATTCCCATGTATTGTTATCCATTTGAGACTTGATTTCACGATCCATTGCTTCAATCCAAAGTTGTTTGTCTGATCGGTTCATCACCTCTTCAATAGTTAAAGGATCTGAAGGTTCATCATTAAAACTTGTATTATAAACTACATAATCATCATATTTTTGTGGGAGTTTTCTCGTCCTGCTTTGTCTTTGCAGATCAGATTGTGGGTCCACAACATGCTGATTTAGGAATTCTGCATTGTCATCTGAAAAACCAAAAAATTCTTCCTCCGAGTTTTCAGAATCAGCATTATCAGGATTGTCTTGCTCTTGAGATTCAATGCCCTTATTTGAACAGTCAATTTCTACTTCAGGGAAAAATGATCCTCTTGAGTCAGGCTGTTTGTTTGTGAGAAGGGAAGCTCCTTTCTCATTTTCAGAGAAAATTACATCTCTTGAAGCGAAAACACATTTTTTAATAGGGTCATATAGACGATAAGCCTTTGACAGATGACTGTATCCCACCAAAATGCAAGGTCTTGATTTAGGGTCTAACTTTTTTCGGTGTGCATCAGGAATGTGTGCATAAGCTTTACAGCCAAACACCTTTATGTATCTCAGAGTTGGTTTTCTACTTGACCACATTTCTTCGGGAGTTTTATCCACATTTTTACTGGGGGAACGGTTTATCAGATGTACTGCAGTAAAAACTGCTTCGGCCCAAAAAACATTAGGTAGGTCAGCTTCAATTAGAAGACACCTGGCACGTTCCATTATTGATCTATTCAGTCTTTCCGCCCGACCATTCTGTTCTGGCGTATATGGTACAGTGGTCTGATGGTTGATGCCAAAATCATTCAAAATTTTGGCTAGTTGCTTGTTGCAATATTCACCTCCATTATCAGTACGAAGAGTCTTAATTCTTTTACCAGTTTGCGTTTCAACATGATTTTTAAACGTTACGAAATAATCAACTACCTGATCCTTAGATGCCAGAAAATAGACGAAGGATTTTCTGCTGAAGTCGTCCAAAAAAGTGAGAATATATCTAGAGCCAGATAATGAATTAACTTGCATTGGTCCGACAAGATCTGAGTGGATCACTTCGAGTAGATTTGAGGCTCTAGAACTGCTCAATTGAAAAGGTAACCTGTGACCCTTTCCTTTCACACAAACTTCACACACATCAGGTGGGTTACATGAAGAAAACTGTATTCCATGAACTAAGCCATTTTTTAATTTATTCAAACTATCATAGTTTAGGTGAGCCATCCTTCTATGCCAAAGTGTGCTATCATTAGCTTTTGTTTGAACGGACAAGCCAAAATTGTATTGCACATCCAGTTTGAATAGATTATTCACCAGTGAGGCTGTTCCTACTAATTCATTGTTGCAGTTGAAAATTTTTGCTCCACTTGAGGTAAAAATCACTGTATAACCTTTAGAAACAATTCTACTGACAGACAGTAAATTCACTTTTATCTGTGGGACGTAATACACATCACGTACATTTATTGGAGATTCACCACAAGATGTCAATAATTGCAAGTCTCCAGATGTGTTGGTAATCATTTGATCACCATTTGCAGTGATTATATTCAATTGGGAAGAGTTTTGTTTATTACTTAATAGATTTTCTGTCATTGTCAGATGTGCGGAGGCTCCTGAGTCCAGGAACCATTCACTGTCTGATTTAGAATTCGCAGAAAAAGCACTAAACCATGAACTCTCATTTAGTCTTTGTTTACTGTCATCATTTAAATATGTTCCATCACAATTTCGCGCTATATGGCCATACTTGTTACACTGGTAACATCGTGGTCCTCTTTTCTGATCAGCGTAGTTTTGAGTGTTTATTCTTTCCATACTAGTTTTTGATGTGCCATTTTCTGAACCTGGATGTTTTGAAGTGGGTTGACCCGTAATTCTTCTGGGATTACGGCGACTCGTTCCGGATATGTTGTATTTTCCCCATCTTGAAGAGCTGGATCCATACATTGCAATGTCACTAGATTGTTCCACTTTTGTATTACTGTACAAAACATCTTGTAGTAATTTTGCTTTGATCGCATCTCCTGTCACTTTAATCCCAGAACTCTCTAAGCCCATTATCATTGGGTTATATTTTTCCGGAAGCCCCGTGAGAAGAATAGTTCCCACCCATTCATCATCAACTTTCAATCCAATGTTGGTTAGTTTGAGGGCTGTTGAGATAATTTTTTCGACGTACTCCTCCACAGACTCACAGTTCTCCAGTCTGGTTGTGATAAGAGTTCTCAACAGTCCTACGCGCCGCGTGAGTCCGTTATCATCGTAGGCAGCGGAAAGATTATCCCAGGCTTCCTTTGCTGTTATTGCGGATTTCACATGGACATAATTCACTGGTTCAATCAACAAAACAATCTTTGAACGACATTTTTTGTTCTTTTTCTCGTCTTTTTCTGTACCCTCAACACATTCCCATAGATCCTGATCTTCTAAATATGCTTGGGCGGCGAATTTCCACGTATCGTAATTTTCACGGCCCCTGAGCTTGTCCAGAATGAATTGAGATGACATTATTCACTAATATAAACGTCAGATTGAACAAAAATGAAAAAAAAAAACATTAAAAACCGCAACAATCTACACACAATTTCTTTAAAATTCGTAGGGCCCATAACCTGTTGGGCTCACATTAACTGACATGACAGACTAGGCAGTGTTGCCAACTAACACAATTAACAAATATTTCAACACATTTGCCATCGTAATCTACTCTACTGAAGTTTCAAGTACAATCAGCTAGACTGATAGACTATGGAATAGACTTGTGATGAGGTCACGACGCGACATCTTCTCAAGTATTCATACAAATATTATTTAAATATTATATAATATATTTATCAAAACCAGTTCTTAATTCTATCGAGAGAATATTAACGTACAATATGGTAGGTACATATTTTAGTATAAAAATCTTGAATATTTCTTCTGCGTCCTTCAATTCTGTTTTTCATTTCCTCATTGCTATGATTAATTTCGTATAGGTACCAGATTTATTTTTGAACTTTTACGTTTCTCGGATTGGTTGGAAGATATTGCTTTATGGCAACAAATCCATATTTGTGCACTTGTTGTACACGAACTCAATAAATAAAATAATCCATACCATCACGACATAACCCACAATACTGGGTGACCAGCGTCAGATGTGCGCGTGTACAGAATTAGGTACCTTCACAAAGAAAGTACGACACATGCGTGTATAACCACACACCAGTCTTTATATTCAGGAGACACCCGTATACGATGATTATACCAATGAGTTCCATTATAAGGCGGAGCGTTAAAGTAATAATTAATAAAATAAAAATATATAAATAAAATAATCCGATTGACATCCCTGAATAGGTGTAGCTTAATAAATTTTCTCTGGCCTTTATATCGGGCCTGGAGTATGGGAATCTGATTTCCCTCGGGTATCTTCGGCAAAGTTCGGCAAGCTCTGCAGATTTTTGACAGTGTAGACTCGGAGGCGCCGACTTCAGTTTCATAGTAAACTGTATTACGCTAAGGGACGCCTTTGGGGGATGGGGTGAGAAAAAAAAATCGCCATGTGATTAAATAAACAAAATTATCTTAAATCATTTAGTTAATTTAAAAATATAATTTCGTTGAAATCACTTCAACTATTTTTGAAGTTTTGTGATTTGTCATAATACGAAATAAGTTCATTAACTTTATATCAAGTGATTTATTTATTAATATAAAGTTGGTATGTATTCTTTATTATTTATAAACATAATAATAGAAAGTGACGTTTATAAATTAATTTTGAATAATTCTATACTTAAAATAAAATTTAATATTTTTTAGAAATAATATACTTACGAAAAATATTTTTGAGGCTTTGTGATATGCTATATGCATAGGTAATTAATTTGTATTAAATTTATTCAAAGTGATTTTTTTAATCAGTTACATAAAAACAGTTTGTATAATTTATTAACAATAAATGTGAATAAATAAACAAACGTGAATAACATGATACTAAAAACAAATTGAAATATGTTAACAAATCTAAAATCAAGATTTATTTATTTATTCTTCATGGAGAGTTATACAGTCAATACAATTTATAAAAAAAAAACAACAATGAAATATAATTTGAAGTTGAAGGTGAATGCCATATGCATATTTTTAATTTTAATTAAATTTAAATATAAAATAGAATGCCGGTATGTATTTTTTATTATAAATAAACATTTTATTTATTTATTTAAAAAAATGGGCAACGAACAAAAATATTTTTTTAAACAAATATAATAAATAAGAATAATAACATAAGTAATTGTAACTTAATCAGCCCACCTTTGATTTCATGTTACATGTACTCACTGTTGGTAACAAAACAATTAATTATTTCTGCCTAATGTAGCTCCTGGAAAGGGCCCTGAAACAGAATACTAAAAAAATGTATATAATATATACATTAAATACAATCATATACTGCATATTATGCAGTATATGATTGTATTTAAATAAGGAGACAGAGTCAACAAAGCGACTGACAGTGGCCGTTGATATGATGTGAGTGGTTTTATAAAATGGAATTTGTTTCGTAGAGAAATATAAAGCGCAGTAATAAGCCCACTTGAATTTTCTTGTCGCTACATTTTTATGACTTTTGAACGATGCTATACAGCTTGCCAAATTTCAGGCGTTATTCAGATGTTTAAATAACTGCAATTATATTATAATGATATTCACGTTATGTTCGTATTGGAGTAAGAAAAGGGAACCGATAAGTTTATTTTCTGTCTCGATATATATACAGTTTTGATTTCTTGCTTTCTATTCATACATAATCCTATTTTAGGCACCGTTTCAAGCATTTGTCTAAGAATTTTCTCTTTTCTCTGTGATTGACGTGTCTTTTCACTCAATACCAACATCTAAAGATTGCTACAGAATAATATTTACTATACAGCTAGGTACTTAAACTTTGCGTCGCCTCGCAATATTACAAAATAGCTTTTAGTCAAGAGTATTGACATTAACACTCAGCTAATTTGTTTATAAATTCTGAAATATATTTTCTTTGAAGTTTCAATCTACTATAACTACCTAATTTTAAATATCATGTGTGAATTATAGAGTTCCTCAAAATAATGGCCACGTGATAAAACTTTAGAAACTTTGATTGAAAAAAATGTGAACTTGTAACAAAAAAAATTAAAAGCACAAAAATCATACAAATTAGTCGAGGGTCACCGATTTGGGGGTATACTTATTAATTTAATGATAAAAGGATTTTATTACAGAAGGTTGCATGTTCAAAGGGATTCTATTATATTAAAACATATACCTCCAAGTATGATATTGCTTATGTCAGTTAATTAAATAATTGATAATATATAATTTTATTGTGATGAAGGGTTTCAATCAAATAATTATTTAAATGATCAACACTGGTATATTCGTAACAATTGAAAATACAATATAATAAATAACTTGATAAATTTGTGATGTCGTGGGTCGGCACTAATGGATAAAAATTAAACGCGACTCTAATCTATTCAACAATCAACACACGAATAATCTGTAGGTACATTGGCTTGAATCAACAGCGGTGCGCTGTGATTCGTCGATCTTCGGAAGCATTCGAGAATCCCGGGCCGTACATGTTGCAGTCCACCAGGCGCTGCCACAATTATAAAAAGACGCAACTGTTGAGCGTTCAATGGGAATAATTCATATTATTCAGATACTAACCGTATCAAAGAGTTCAGTGTTGGAAGGTCCTCATATTACCGACCAATTCGTCCGGATTCTACATCTATAGTGCAGTCAAAACTTACGTGGCTTGTCAAATCCAGCGGTTTTGTTGATATCAAAATATTGAATAATCGTGTTGATCAAAAATAATTTAATTAAAACAAACCTGAATATTATATAGAGTAGCAACATCCATAGTTATAATATCAGATCAATGGATAATTTCAGAGGTCAGGTACCAAGAACAAATAGAGAGAGATATGGTTTTCTGTATATGGCGTCAAAAATATTTAATGAACTGCCGAGAGATTTGAAGGTCATTAATGATATTGTGTTATTTAGTAAAAGGTTAAAAGTGTATTTGTTGAATAAACGTGACTGAGTAGTGAATAGACAAATTGTTTTTGTTTATAGACCATGTAAACAGATTGATGCTATAAGTTCATTTTCAAATACTTTTCCTTTTTCGTTGTTTTTTTGTAAGACTAAACTTTAGAGTTCTTATGTACCTATATGTAATTCAAAACTGTATGTCATCCAATGATATGTAAAAATAATAGATACGTTACGAGTCTTTGAATACGGTTAGCAAAAAGTAAGGCGCATACCTAACTTAATTCTTACCGCACATTAGTTACACGCAATATGTAGTGTTCGGACGTATTGTCGTAGCCAAAATGTCAAATTTTGTGATGAAAACATCTAAAAATTACACTAGTACTGTGAATGAACGATCAGATATATCATTTAATGCTGCATATTTATTCAATAGCTAGTAGTTATATTAATATGGATTTGTCGATAGAGTAATCAAGTCATATTTGCTTATATGTATTTAGAGGTATTCTGTTGTATTCGCTTTTACACACAGCTATAAATTAATATAAGTTCGTCTCTTTTATATTCATTACTTGGTGTGAGAAATAATTATAATGTGATTGCACTGGAGTAAAAGAGAAAAGAATATGTCTGACGTGTGTATCTATAATTATATGATCTTTTTCTAACTTAATGAATTTATTCTACTTTATCGGTTGTAGTTTGCAGTCTAAATAAACAGTGGAATTAATTTATAAACGTTAATTATTTTAAATATTTAATAAGAATTTTAAGAAAATTTAATGTACGTATTCTCTCGTGTGTAAAAATTCGTTAAAATGTAGGTACCACTTTTGTAAAGCGTTTTGTTCGCATATAACGTGTCTAATAAGTAAAATGTCATAGATGTAATCTAAAATAAACAAATAATTAAAGCCTGGGCGCTTTTGAAGGTATGGTCATACAATTATAACTTAGTCACCTTATCTGATGATGATATTATCTTTGAAAGTAAACTGTAACTGTATGCTCGATTCTACATATTATGTTTCTAATAATATTCATTTTGAACTCCCAATCTGAAACTAAAAATATTAAATTTAGTAAAAAAAAAAATACGTTTTAATTAGTGTTTCTAAATTACGGCAAAACTATTTTGGAAAAATGCCAGCTGTTGACATTATGAATGGCATAATTTGTATTTGACCAAAATGTCAAATGTGCTAAAATCGTTATTTATCACAGAAAAATAATCTACAGACAAGACATAAGCAAAATTTCTTTGTATACAGCGCGCGACTGTGCCACAAAAATTTGGTGGTAATCTAAAGTTTAACGTATTTGAATATCTTCGGAATAGCTCGTAACGAAAATTGAAACAGTACTCAACACTTACATCAAAAAATACCCACATGTTGTTCACAAGGGATCCAAATTTCACGCGCAAGGAATTTAATTTTACTTAAATCTGGACAGTCAACTTTTGAGGTAGTCAATGAAAAATACTCTGGAGGAAATTTGATATTTGACACTTGCCACTTGCGCAAGGCACCAGAAAAATAAAATAAATCACTAGATGCCACGCATCGGAGACCACTTACAAATCCAGAAAGAACTGCAAAGTTGTCGATTTTTCACTACCCTAGTTCAGATGATCAATTTCAGTAGATAATATCTGTTGGCGCACATGACAGATACTTCACATTTGTACCTATCATTTTCATCCTGACATACCTACATAAATCTCTATCATACCTACATCCATACCTTGCACATATAATATGTCAAACTACTATCTAAGCGCCGTGCACATAATAATATAAGGTGGGTGTTATCATTTACAATCAACTCTCATTCATTCTTCACATTGATAGCATTGTGAACAAGAGCTTTAGGAATCTGGGCTTTATACTTAGATGTACGAAATCCTTTAAACGCACTAGTTCCCTTATTCTTCTTTATAATGCTTTTGTTAGAAGCCACCTAGAGTTTGCTTCAACCGTGTGGAGCCCTAACTATAATATACATATAAATCGTATCGAAAAAATCCAAAGGAAGTTTGTCAAATCCCTTAACTTCCGTAAACAAATATACAATTACACATACGATCAATCCTTAAGGGAGCACAAATTACTTTCTTTGGAAAAACGAAGGAAAAATACAGATATCCTTTTTCTTCATAAAACATTAAATAATCTGGTCGATAGTCCTTATCTTGTTGGAAAAATACCTTTTAACTGCCCTTCTAGAACATCGCGTCTCCATAATCTATTCTACACACTTTTGTCAAGAACTAATTACGATCAAAATAGTTTTATCAACCGCTGCTGTAATTACTATAATAATCTTAGCCCCCAGCCAGATCTATTTAATCTATCCCTACAAGCATTTAAGCAAATTCTTAATGCGCCTACAAGCATCGGTTAGGGAAACTGTCCTTTCCCTCTCTTCCTTCTCCCATTTCATTCCTCAATTCCCAGTTTCCTAACCATACCCCATTCCTAAACCCTTCATGATCAATATTCTCATAAATCAGACGTAAATGTATTTGTAACTCTGTGAAACATTATAATAGGCTTCTTATTAATTAATTTTTAACTGTATTATATTTTATATACAAAAGCTGATATGTTTCCAAATAAAATAAAATAAATAAGTTTTAAATACATTCGCGACATTCTCACGTACATATATTGCAGATAATGAAGTTGAATCACATGTTGAGCCTGTGACGAGAAGAAAGAAAAAGTACGCGACAGACAGAAATAAGAAGACAGCTGACACAGTAAGTCCACTCCCTTCAAAACTTTTCCATCTTGTCCAATCTGTTTCTTTTGTCGATATCGCACAGTACCTATATTTTTGCGTGAGCATTCCACTACAATTTATAAATATGATTTAATATGAGTAGTCATTAAACATTTATAGTTTATTAAATATTATATTTTTAGCAATATATGTATACGCATAAAATATAAACAGGAAATAAAACTTCATAAAAATCAACACATACCTAGTCGAGCCTGCACATTTGAATATGATTATTTTAAAACACGCTATTCTTCGATGATCTGAATCTCATCAATCAGTCCTTGTCAATCGACGAATCGCTTCTTTATAAAATTGTAAATAATATTTTTTGACGTGCGCATTTCTAACAAAAGTTTATGAAATATTTTTTTTTTCATTTATTTATACTACAACCACGAGCGTGGTGAATTTTTCAGATCTCAACATTCAAACACAAGTTAATAAAAAAATGAGGATATCCCTTTTAAAGTTTTTCATGCAATTTAAAACATGTAATCGATATTTCACTAGCATATTACGTACCTATACTAAAAATACTCAGTAAATTTTATTCTCAAAATAATTTAAAAAGAAAAAATACTAAATACTTATTCCATTCCTTTTTATATTCCATTGGTGTGTTTGTGGTTCATTTTTATATTTAATTTTATGTATTATAATTTTAATCGTGGTTTATATTTGATTTGGTTTTCAAATTGTGTGTGTTATTTTTATTTATAATTATTAATTTAATTCATGTGATTTGTGAATGTTCCTTTAAAGTGGAATAAATTGCCTCCAGATATTCGCAGTGCACAAATCAATAACATTTTCCCTAAAGGACTGGAAACTGCTTAAGTTCGTAGAGCAAAAAAAGATAGAATATAAGCTCCCTAGGAATGATCCTGAATCATTAAACGGCGCATATTTATAGGCGCATTATTAAGTAGGTATTTATTAAGCAGATTCAACTGTCGATGGCAATAATATGCATAATTGAAGAATACGTACCAAACTAAAAACGCTTAACGCAAATTAATAAATATTTTAAGATATTTTATTTTCTATATAAAACATTTAGGTATATATGTATGTCAAAAAAGGATAGTATGGAGGTCAGTCTGTTTTTCCTACCCAGAATACGAAAACAGCATGA
>OY754987.1:9293755-9386255 GCA_963576475.1 Molanna angustata | reverse complement strand
ACAATAATGTGTTTTTTTTCTGAAAATCTTCGAAACACAAGAGCCATGTCGTCAGCGTAGCGTCATCATTTGCTCTTGTGTTGACGATTCCGCGTATTTGAAAAACTTAGAAAAATAAAGCGGCGAAGAAAGATATCTGCACCAGAGATAGAGATTGTAATAATATTTTGATGTGCCCTGGTTTATGTTATTCTGATTTCAAACAGAAATATCTGTTTTATCCATGGAAAATCTACACAACGCATCTTAGGCTAATTATAACTGACACGAGATTTTATATTTTTTTTTAATTTTGTAGGTCGATTTTTATTTGTTTAAACTTAAATGTCTTAATTGAAATGTCTCTTATTAATTTCATAAAAATATTAATGAGTTTTTGTTTTATTTATTGTGTCATAATTTATGTTATTATTATGATTTCAAGCATAAATATATGTTTTATCCGTGGAAAATTTACACAACGCATCAAAGGCTATTTATATATTAGCTTAAACTGGGTTCTGTTTTCTTTAAATGTTTATAAGAATATTAAATTTTCGCTCGTCTGGGCTTAAATTTCTTTTAAAGTTTCTAATTATAATCATTTTTCGTTCCCCTAAAGTTAAATTCATCTATAAGGTTCTGTTTCTTGTCATTCTAAAGTTAAATTCCTCTGAAAGGTTCTGTTTCATGTCATTCTAAATTTTAGTTCCTCTATAAGGTTCTGTTTCTTGTCATTTTAAAGTTAAATTCCTCTGTAAGGTTCTGTTTCTTGTCATTCTAAAGCTAAGATCCTCAATAAGGTTCTGTTTCTTGTCATTCTAAAGTTAAATTCCTCTATAAGGTTCTGTTTCTTGTTATTCTTCATTTCTTTCAACTACATATAATGCTATTACGATCTTTCAATCCAATATCTTTTTATTATCAGTGTTCAAAGATTCACTTATATAAGAATGATTTATAAAATAAAAAGAATAGGTATTCTACCCATCGTGTACGCTTGTATATTTTTAATCGACAGTTCAACAGAATAACTGATCTCTTAGTAGTTTCAGCCTTATGAAATGCAGAAAACAGAAGCGTCTGGAGGTGGATTGTCGGTGAGGCAACAAATTGCTTTCCACAATTGGTTACGACTTAAAGAGATAAAAAACTAGAAGAAGATATTGAATTAATTATACCAATATTTATTTTACCCTAGAAAGACATAATTAAGACTATGGCGGCACATACTTAAATATGTATGCTTAAAAGAACAACATAAGTCTCGAAATGTTGGAACTGATGCATGAACTGATATGTTTTTGACGAGGAGAGCTGACCCCAACAGTCGGCACAAAGAGTTAGGTTATAGCATAGAAGAAGAAGGAGATGACAGCTTCTTTAAGAACCTTCCGCAATTCCACCTGGTACGTTGATTGTTTTCAGGTCTCTTTCTACTTACCGCCGTAATTTGGGTCTTCCCACGTTGTTTTCAAAATATTTTTTGGAACTTGGTTCTCGTCCATGCGCTGAAGATGTTCAAACTATCTTAGGCAATAAGTTTTTATGAATTATACTATTTTTACTCTCCACACTATGGAATAGTGGAGTCATGATCTCACAAATTTTAAGAGTATTTTTTTACATCAATTTCTCAACGGGTATCATGTAGAGAGTGCACACTGTGATTTTCGTCGTGATGTGTTTATCCGATTGACTTCATATTAACATCATATGTGTAAAATGCATAGACCTAGAGCTGATTAGTTTTCCATAGAAATCCGTTTATATCTTCTCTATGATTTCATCTGTCCAAATTTTCAAAATGCTCTCACGGTCTGGAAAATCGAGGTTTTTTTATACTGTTTGAAATTTTGATACAAAAAAAATACACTCATCAAAAATGCATTCAAGGGTTTTCAAAATTTAATGAAAAAATCTATGGTTTGAAATATCAATGTGAAATAAATTTCTTATTTGTATGAAAAATGTTTATAACAGAAGTAAAATAGCTTCTGTATGGGAAAATTGAATAATCAACTTCATATTGATATTGTATGTGTCTCTATAGACAAGTGTATTTTTTACTTTCCACTTCTATCTTCCTCAAGGGGTAGGCAGTGAGAACCGAACACCGCATTCTTCTATCTTGACACATACATCGCCTCATCAACATTGATACACTGTCTCATGCATGCTCATCTTGCTAGTAATGCAATTTTACTTAAAATTTCTCTACAGGTATCATATAGAAAGTACATACTATGAGTTTCGTGACAATGTTTTTGTGTGTATGGTGTATTGTGAAAACTTTTGTCCTCTGGGAATCTTATATTTGTTTAAGAATCTAAAAGAAATATACTTCATAAAAATGCATTTAGAGATTGTCAACCTTTCAAGAAGAAAAAATGAACACTTACTAATATGGTGGGGAGTGTTTAGTGTTGGCAACAACCCAGTCGTTTTAAACTTGTTTTAGGTGCGTGTTAAATTAATATTTGACATAAAACCTGTTATTCGCCAGAAAATCAATATAAGATTGAAGTCTCTGATTTGGTAGGTTTTAGACCATACATCTTATTTTACATAATTAATAGTATAATACCTATATAATAAACCACCAAGTCTTGAAGTGTCTTTGATTCATGATCGACCATCACCAGCTTTATTAATCTAATAATACATAAACATATTTGAAATGTTTTGAGAAATATAAATGCAGCGAGAATTTTGCAGGCGGCTGGTGTATCTTAGACGTTTATTATTGATTATCTACATACCTACTATTATGTACATTGGAGATTTATAAACATCGACTATATTAAATATTGAGTGATTACGAGAATACATCAAACAATTATGAAGCCATTAAAATAATATTTTATGGGTTATAGCAAAGCTTCATTTTGGTCAGTAAATTAACGCAATAATTAGTGAATAGGGTCTTTTTATATCACCAAAGTGTACCTACATTAAATTTTCATGTCATCAAGTTGGTACCTATTTTTGATTTCTTTCATAAATATGATATTTTATTGTACTTATCTATATGTACGGCATGGTTTTATTTACATTATTTATTTATTTTACACTTCCTTTCGTCCTGTATCAGTGGTGGGTTTATTGAGAAAATGGCGATTTATTCCTATTAACCAGTATTTCCAGTCTAGAGAAATTAATCTAGTAAAGTATATATAGTTGTCGCCAAATATCTTAAACTTATAACCGAGAAGGAAGGCGATTTGCACGTAAACCAACAGAGAAAGACACAAATTTGCGCTCTGCGCAACTGGAAGCTCGTTCAAGATGTTTGGCGAAAATTATACCCTTTTAATTCTATGGAAACAGGTTAATTTGAACATACGAAAAATCACTATAGCTTTTTTCAAACACAAAACAAAATAAAATATATACAAATTCGCTTTCTTCTTTCTCATTCGCACACATTTTAATTAATCTAGAGCGCCCGAGAGACACTATCTCCGTGTGTGACGAAGTCGTTCGGCTTCGGGTAACTTCGGACTTTGTCGAGTAAAAAACCTTACATACTTACCCAAGGTCGTCATGTTGCGACGTCAGATAATTGACAAAAGGGTCAAATTTCGATACGTAGCGCTAAATCGAAAAGGGATTGTGCCATGTAATCATGGGTAAGAGATGAAGCCTCTAGGAATTTTTGCTATATTGTTTTTGATGTACTTACATGAGAATCATTAGATATTTGTTACAAATTACAATCGATCGATATGAATGGACACTCAATTAGGTATGCTATCTCTGGCCAACACAATAATTTGTATCAAAAGCTTTTGATATAGAGATAAGCATTTTATTTAAGTGATGCGTCAATAATTAAGGTTGCAGGTTTGTATTCATAAAATGTAGATAGACCGTTATTGAACATTAAATAATAGATTATACCTGGCGTACCAGCTGTCACTGGAAATTGAGAGTGTTCCAATTCGAAAAAACAAACTGTTGAAAAAAAATATGAATAATTCAAACGGATGTTTTGGCGTTCAGTTTTCTTTGTCCACGACAATGATTGCGAAAATTAACCTGATGTCTTTTTTATCATTATATTATCGTTATTTATAGAAACCCACTAAAAAGTTAATAAGAATTAAAGAGAATATAAAAATGAATCATTCATACAACGAAAAATAAAAGTGTATATACAAACATTCAGGAAAACAGCAAATTAAATTGGAATTTTCAAAGGATTCGGTTTATTTCAAGTAATTTTAAAACGAATTTGTATTCACGGAAAAAAATACAATTATTAAATCTTCGTTTAGTTTCATTCGGTTGACAGGTCCAGGAAATACGATGATAATACGACTGTGATGCACAAGATAATAACAGTAGAATATTACCTAAACAATCGCCATTTTCTCCGTGCGTTGACACATCTTTACCGCCGTCGTGTGTTCTATTTTCAAACGCCGCAAAAGCGACAGACGCCACAAACTGGCGGGAGGTGGTTGTGTTCTCTTTTTAAAACAATCTCACGATCGGTGTTCCTCCCTAACCACGCGCAATCCTCATATCATGGAGAATATTCAAATTTCGAACGCAGTCGTAGCTGCAGCGCGGTGACATTAACCGCGTACATTTTGTATGTTTTGTTTCTTTCGCATGTTTTTGTGGCTATTGTGCATAGAAAATAAGTGACATATTACATTAAAGGTACCTACGTATTATTAAGATAATAAAAATAAACAAAATTAGTGTAGAAACGAATAATTAACAGTATTAGAAAAATTTATACAATACATATAAATTAATTACTTGAGATTAATAGAATAATAATATATTTTCGTCATAGTCCAAAATAAAACTTTGATAAAAATTATCTTACTAAACAATATAATATTCAATTTTGATAACAATGTTTAATTACACAGTTGATTGAATTTTTGTGCTGCAGAGTGTGTAATGAAATTAAAACACAGTTTTAAATTAATCGAAATATAATATTTGTGAAACGGGTAAATAAAATTGTGACAGATGAACAGTGAGCGGAACTTGATTGGTGGATGAAATTAAATTTTTGTTTACAGAATAACTACGGCGGTAATTGGAACTACGAAAATAACGTTATATGTGTTTGTTTACTTTAAAATTTTTGACGAGGAATAAATGCGGGTAAAAAATACGATTCCAGCGTCGAAATAATTTCATTTTCACAATCAAAAAAATCGAAATAGTGTCGATTAAAATTAACTAGCAAATAAAAATATCACGGATAAAGTTTGACCTCAAATAATTATGTGTGATCTTAATTTGAAAAAGGCCACATTTGTGTTAAAAATCAATTTTTTTAGAAATTCTAGATCGATAAGTAATCTTTTGACTGTTGTGTTGCAACTAATTGATCGTTCTACAACTAATAGAAACGAAATTTGAACGACAGCTAGTGAAATTGTGATAAAAGGCGAAGAAAATAAGACTGACATTAAAAATTAAATGTATAGATAGGTAAATCGCTCGTTCTGAGCCGCAAAACGGTAATTAAAGAGTCTTTAATAGAATATAATACGATAAGCGATAAAAATATAGATACAACCATTCCAAAAGGACTCGTTAGTGTTAAAACATTTCACGATGGAGGTCCCTCCGAAGATTCCGCCGAAAGCTCCGGTCAAACCTAAGATTACTCTGCAAATTCCGCCGCCGTCTCCTAACGTCTTCGGCGGTCAAAAGGTGCCTTCCACAGCTGGCACCAATAGCATCCAAAGCAACCCCATGTACGCGCAGAACTTTCCCAACATGCAGCCCATGACCCCTGCGGGATATCCCCAAGGACAGCAGTACATCAATCCGTTCGCCTACATGTACCAGAGCAAGGCGTCCGACTACATGTTCAAACAGTTCGAGGGATTCAAAGACTTTACGATGAACACAGCCAAGAGCGGCCTCAGTGTCGGTGAAAAGTCCGCATTTTGGATGTACAACAAAGTCAGCACGTGGTCTAAGAAGTGGTTCACGCACATCTTCCTGTTCATTGTGATTGTCGCTTACACGGCGGCAGGAGCTGCTATGTTTGTGGCTATAGAGGGTAAGTTTAAAGAGAAAACCTATTTATGAAGTAATATGCATTTTTTGTTCTCCCAGACTTCAGATCACTGCTTTTGAAGGCAGTTAGAGAAAAGGTAAGAGAATGGAGGTGACAGTTTTATCTAACATGTTTGCAAATTAATGTACCTATAGTTGCAATGTTAGGGCAAAAATGACACACAATATGCTATACGACTTCAAACGTCAACTGATTTTTTTGGATGATTCCAATCAGAGTATATTCTTGTACTAAAATTGGTTTGTGTACAGTTGATGTCACCCGTATTTTTTCGCTTGGCAGTTCTATACATCATATTTTGTACTAATATTAGGATATAAATAGGAAATAATAATAAATTGGCTCTTTTTGGTGTGTGTTTTTACTTGTTTTATTTAACTAACTATAAAACTAAATGCACTGCGGGTCAACACGTGGTGTACAGCTGAGAAAATCTCATTTTTGTTGTAAAATAGTAGATCGAAATTTTGTTGCGCATTATACATACATATACTAGGTATTTTTCAATCAAACAAAAATGATTATGGTTCTACATGCAAATATTCCTTATAATAGGACGACTTATCAACTGGTAAACTGGTAACTTATCATAGAGACATAGAGTAGTGTCTTTTTCTAATATACAAAAAAAGCATTATACATACATATTTACAGCATATTTTTTTTTTAATTTATGCAGGTATGTATGTAATTCACACTTTTTTGATGTATTATTTTGATATTAGGTATAGTACGTAAGAGGTACATGTTATTTCTGTATTTTTATTTATTTAATTTTAATAATTGTATGCATGTACTGTGTGCTGTCCTTTGTAAAATAAAATAAAATAAAATAAAATGTATACAATCACGCCATGTCCTTTATAGAGCTGAGCGTCAAAATGCGTAAATTAAAATATTTAATATTATTTTTATCCACTGCCTTTAATAGTTTTTTGTTTGTAGTCATTTTTCAAATGGTCATGTCATCCTGTTTTCGGTAGACACTATGATTTTTTAATTTTCAAAATTATCTTGACCAGCTTTTCTTTGTTCCTGAATTTCACATGAAATGACATATTATGACATCACTTTGTTTTCATTCCCAGTTGTATAGTTTTCCCCAAATATCTTGAGCCTGCGGGCCTATTCCGGTTCTTTTATCGCGGCAAATACACAAGTTTTTACGCTTCATGTGTTTCATATAGCAGCAGATCGTTATTCTGTTTTCCGCGGACACCAGCCCGCGTAAACTTCGGCGTATTATGTCGAGAAAACCTCCGTTAGCCGTTCGTAACGCGATATTCTGATTGAAGCGAAATACATACGTATGACATTCGACAGGTGAATTTATTCGCAATGTTTAATGCGGCATATCGAGGTGGTGTTAAGTTTTGTGTAAAGACATAAAGCGACGCGTACACACATTCGTTCGTTTCACAGATTATAGTTATGAATGACAGATCGTGATACGTAACTTTCATTTTACATTTTGTGATACGCAAAGATTAGCGGAACTTATCGCAAAATATTACACGTGAATGGAAATAAGGCCCGTGGGTTTTGGGTGCGCAAAGCGCAAATTTGTGTATTTTTGTTTCATTGGTAGGTATACGTGCAAATCGCCCCCCTTCTCGGCGATACGGCTCAAGATATTTGGCGACAACTATACACTGTTTTGATTCCGAACTTGTTAAAAAAATTGGTAATTAAAATAGGATAATTGTAATAAAACAAAATTTAATGTAAAAAAATACACAGTGATATGGTTTTTAAAGAAAATTTGACAAAAAACATAATTTAAATTGCGAAGAAATTAAAAATAAACTTTTAAGGTTATTTTTACATAAAAATATTTTTACATACCTTAATTACATGTTTAAAAAATAACAAGAAATCATAAAATGTTTCGCAGCAAATAAAAAAAATGAGTACCTATCATCAAATAAGACTTTCCTAAGACACAACAAACAAATTTAAGATGTTACAAAATATTGGGAACAGTTTGTGTTGAAATGTAAATTTACTCAATAAATATTTTTTCATATCAATCATCCTTTTCTCATCTGTGATTCCATCAACTTAGTCATCTTCAGAAATATTTGTTGACGTTACATTGCGATGCTTTTGCCTTGTTTATGGAAAATGGAATTTTTATTAAAATCCGAGACGAATCTTTATATAACTTTCTTTTGAAATTATTATATTAATGTCAAATGAAAGTGTTGAAAACGAAAATAAAATTTCGTTGCTCACTACGAAGATAGGTATACCTAATTCGAGTTTCAAAATTCAATATTCAGTTTTATTTATATGAATCATTTTGTATCCATAGAATTATATAATTCTATGTTTGTATCGTTAAATACAGATATATAAAGTGGATGCGCACTAGTAAACGCAACCACTCTCAGGTGCCAGACTTATATTCAATAAGAAAGAAAATATAAAAAAAACAGCCATTAAAAAATAATTATCGAAAACGTTGCTATATCTCGGACATCATGTTTCAAAAGCAGTAAACACACATTTTAGGGGAAGTACATACCTACATAGACTTTCACGGAAAGTCTACCGAGTTCATGTTAATATTTCTCATATGATATATTTGGAATGTAACTAACTACATATAAATATAAATAATTGTCATAGGTCTGGCTTAGTCACATCTTTATCTGATCTCGCGAAATATCCATTAGTTTGTGTCTGAGAGAAAATAGCCATACTGATTAAGATATCTACATAATTATTTGTCCGCATGATATTTTAAGTTTGTGATTCATCAATCACTACTGCTTTTAACACTCTCCATTTCCAAGGATAAGTGAAGAGTTATGATTTCACACATGATACTTATTCAATGTACCTACAGCTCTCTTTGACAGCTAAAAGGTATGTCCATTAAGAAACGCTCACCAGAATTTTTGTACGGATTTGATTCGAGTAATGATGGTCGGCGTCGTCGATTCAAAAGGGAGCTATTATGAGATTTATTGAGAGCTTGATGTGACAACCCCACATAACGCCTCACATTCTCTGTGCCATAAGGTCCAAGGAGACCGGGAAGAACGAGGACTCGATGAATGGACCGTGTCTATTCGGATGCATCCGTAGCAGATATTAGAAATTGGAGAACGAAGACAGCGGATAGCCGGGATCGGAGGAGACTCTTGGATTCAGCCAATGCCTACCTAGGTCTATCCGGCAAAGGATGAATTATTCGAATAAAAATGCCAATGTCAGTGAACGTGAGGTCGCTTTTGGCTTCCGATTCCAATGATATAAACGTCTTAATCGTTAGATTTATAAAAGAAATAGCTAAATGAAGATTTATTCCTACATTTATTACAATAACAAATTTAAATCCTCAGCTAAGGCCTTTATATTGTTACTGAATATTAACTTCACCGTAACACAGATATATTTTTTTCTCTTTCATATCTTTTATACATGATGAAATTCCTGATGTAAGTCTTGAAAGATTGTGCATCTTGATTTTTTTTCTTGATTTTTCTACCTATTTTACTTAGGTGCTCAATTTGTTTTCTGTATAATTATTGTATTTGTTTCTTCTCGCTTACTTTATTGTAAATTGATTTATTGTTATTGTTACTTCCTCTATCAACATAGTTTAGTTTATTTCATTTTTTAATACTTTTAGTACAAAGCATTAAATTTGTAATATTTCACGTGTAAATTCGTAATTGAAATACATTTACATTTTAAAGATTATGTGAAGAATGTTATGTGATATATTCTGTGACTTTATCAACAAATAAAAATAAATTAAAACAATATAAAAATAAAATATTATTTAATCTAAAAATAATTTACACTATTCATAACACGCAACTGTACAAATGAACACCTCGGTACAGGACTTCCTAGTGACGTGTTTACTGAACCAACGCAATTATACAGTTATCAGTAACACACACAATATTTCAAGTAGGTATGTTATTTTCAGCTCCACATAGGTGCTGCAACCTATATTATCAAACAGATCCTTTAGTCACCCTAGAATATCTAGAGATCCCTTAGAGTTAGTCCCCTCTGTCATCCAAATTATATTATTTCGAGACCCCCCTGTTGCATTATGTGCGTCTGGCACTTCTTCCCTTGAGAACTTTGTGTTTTGCGATATTATGGTCTTAGGAAACCCCTAGCATTAAAACAATACTAGTTGCATGTAACACATGATACAGAACTGTCGATGGCGACAGTATGTATAGTTGAAGAATACGTACCAAACTGTAAACCCTTAAATCCAAAACATTGAATATTTTTAGATGCCTCTAAGTTGGTATTTTTTGACTTCTAAGTTGAAAAATATGAACCTGGCCTAATAAATCTCTCACACAAAACTAAGATTAACACTGTCGATGCGTGAAAATCATTCACGCATCGACGATGAGACATAAATTCTTTTGAACGAATCGACAGATGGAAAAAAACTTTTTTGCACCCTGCGCAAGTGGCGAATTTATTTCCATCTAATTTTCCAACTAATCAGTGTTTCCACCCAAGAAAACCATTTTGCATGAGAAATGAATTTAAATAAATTTCTGCTGTTGGGGATCAAACCCATGATGCCCGCTCAGTAACCAAACGGCTTACCAACTGTGCCACAGCGCGCGGCAATCGGCACGTTATAGGGTCACATCTTGAAAGCTTCTTCGATTGAACATCGATCTCATACATAAAGTTTAAAATTTATGTAGTAGAGAGATAGTCTTGGCATAAATTTCCTCGTTTTTCTTATGCACTGTGCAATTAGTTTCAAGTATGTATGTCCTTTGTTGAAAATATGTAAATGAAAAAACCTTTTTCTCTTTCTTGCGTTGTTGACCGAGATAGACGTCCTTCCATCTCTTAGTCTTCATTCCTGGGGGATATTGTCCCTAGCCAATTTTACGGTTTTGAATACCGTATCATACATAGGAGAAAGCCATGAAATATGAAAAAATGATCTAGGTGAGTCGTGAGATGAAGATGCTGGCTGATAGTAGAGATAAGTGGAGAGATCTAGTGCTGGGTGCAGATCAATCTTAGGATTGCAAAGAAGAACATGACGTTAATCTGACATCATTTTCGTTCAGAATCCATTTCTTGGAACATTCTTGTCAGCGACTAAATCAGATTCTTATTTTACGTAATTCCCTGCATATTTTTTCTGTGTATTTCATCACGAACTGTTTAGATCGCAGTTTTTAATTTATTTTCGTCATATACACACGTGACGTTTGCCAGAACTTATAATGTATCTACCTGTACGTAATTTTTTGATATACCTACCTATGTTCATGGAATATTTTTATGATGGCATACCTATTCGTAAACATTGTATTTTTCCCTGTCGGAAGTCAATCATATTTTAAAAAAATGCATCATTGTTTAGCAACCAAATTCTCAATAATGGAATAAAACAGGTCATAGGAGTGCTTGCGGTGCACACATCCAGAAAAAAAGAACAAGCTTCCGAAACTTATTACAAGAAGAATGAATAAAATAAAGAAATGGTTATTTGTATCAGGCAGACACTTGCAGAGGAGATTTTTCACCCATAGCTTTCGACCCCTTACTTATCTTTTGTTTATATATTTTTTTTGTATTGTATTTTTTTATATATTTTTATTGTTAAGATTCAATTAGGTTCCGACCTAATTGAATCTGCATACACGGGATTCAAAACCCGAGTAAAACTTAACAATAATATAACACTCGTATATGCTAAAAACGTTTTTTTTTATTGATTTATTATAATAATTACATGAATTTAGTCTAGTTTAAAATTTTGACGATTTAGTCTTCAACCAAAAAGTTCGTTAAACCCTGTTCTAGAAGATGTAAACGTAAGAGACGATGCATGGATGTAAATGATGCAGATGGGTGATGGCAGAGAAATTAGTAATCCAGTCGTCGCGAGTTCGCATCCTTCCTCGACCGATTTTGTTCGCGTATAGCACAATCGTTAATGCGTAGTTTTAAAGGAATATATTGAGATGTATATGAACATGTTACTATATTCATTCTTAAAAAAATACCGGCAATTTCTTCGTGAGAATGTGTAGGTACTATTATGACGTTTTATTCTCTTTGCTTACCTCAAGTAGAGAAACTATACATGAGATTCCAACGTTTTTAATTGTAAATAAAGACAACGTGAGTCAGATGAATGGAATTTTATTTTATACTATGTTTCATATTATATTTTAACTGGCAATTTATTTGCAATGAATGCAGTCATACATGTGATAAAATCGCGGTGGCCACTACAATTAAATATTTAGGTGTCATCATAGACAGAAATCTAAAATGGAAGAATCAGATAGAATCGGTTAAAAAGCGAATTAGAAAAACTTATATATATCTTCCTAGAAATAAGAAACTAATATGACGCTTAAACATATGTACTCAGTATACTTTGGACTAGTTCAATCGCTACTACAGTATTCAGTTACCAGTTGGGGAGCGGCTTATAATAGCAGCCTTAAGTGTGTAGATATTGCGCAAAAACAAATCATAAAGATAATTCTAAAAAAGCCTCGAGACTTCCCCACAGACCAGGTTTTCAACTCCTTTAAAGTACCTACCTAGATTCTCAGATTTATTTAAGAAATATGCCATATTACAAATATTAAGAGAACCTGAATATCATAACTTTGTAGTTGAAAATAGGACAAGAAATAAATTTGTTTATTTAATAGATACACGAAATTCGACATTTGCACAGCATCATTATTCTTTTTTGGGTGAAAATTTTTTCAATGAACTTCCACTTGAAATACGCCAAATTGAAACCCATAGAAGGATGATGATGGCTGTAAAAAAATACTTCAAGGGGTTGCAAGGATTTAGTTGACAATATATGTGTTTGTTCGTGACTTGTGTTGTTTTGTTTTCATTTAGTTTTAGTATTATTACTCTTCTTTTCTTTTTTTTTAGTTTGGTTTTAGTTTAATTTCATTCTTTATTGTTATTGGTTTTCATTTTCAGATACGATACACACATCCTCCCTCTACACAAGCTATAGCTTTAAGAGGGAGGTGATATTGTATGTAAATTAATCAATGTATATAAACCATGTATTATTGTATATTATGCATATTATGTTTTTGAATAAATAAATAAATAAATAAGTGAAAATATTTAACATGTTAAAATTAGTCTCTGTATTATTATATATAAAAATAAATAAATACAATGACATAATGCAATAATTATGTGTCCGAACATTATTGTTGTATGACATCATACATTAAATATTTTGATAAAAATCTGCTTTACGTTTCATTCATATTATGCACACCTAATCACGAATATGTCAAGATAATTATTTCTCAAACAAGTCTAGTTTTTTTAGGATGAAAAAACCGGTTATCTCCGGCAATTTGTTAAAAAGGTGAATATTAAATTATTATTTAACATAGTAGGTAGGTACCTGTTCATATTCTTCTTCTGATGCCCTGTCAGGGTCGCCCGACCTTCTATCCTGTGCTGCTCGAAATATCTGTTCCACAGTTCTGAAGCCCGTCCATTCCCTAATATACGCAGCCAGGATATTATCTGTCATCTTCCAGTCACTCGGTGACCTTCTGTTTTGCCCTCCAGTAATGCATAATGTCAATTAATATAGGGACTATGTATACATCTTTCAATGCAAAATACAGAAAATATGGGCGATATTGAAGAGCGATATGTCACTTACGGACATCCATAAAAAGACATGTACCTACGTACTCATGTGTATTGCTCTGCTGTGTCTGTAATATATACTACGGGAGAACTAAAATGTATCAAATGTTCGACATCGTAATGTAAAAGGACATAATTTATATATATACTTAATTGTTATTTTTTTCTTTCCTTTTTTGCAAACAATCCTGATTGTTTTATAAATTTTGTGCTGTCTTGATTTGATCTGAGACTCGACTGAATAAAGATATGACTGACGGGTCATATCTATGCTCTGTCAGTTCAGTATTCCCAAGAGATACTTCCTATTTCAGATTATTTGACTAGATACCTATGTACATACACAATATGTATATGCATATCATGATGACTCCAATTCATTTTTTTAATCTATGTACAATATTTAAGTTTATATTGTTTAGATACTTTTTAAAAATGCAAATAGTTACAACTTACAACCTATATGTCTCCTGTGAAATATAATGATATGTACACTGCTAGCCCTAGAACAGGTATACCTAGTTGGGCAGCAGTTATCTATTTTTAATGAAGATTACTTAAATGGTGTGATAAAGAAATAAATAAAAAATACAAATTTATTTTTTTATATTTGTTTGTCATTTAATTGTTAAACAAAATTAACCGAGAATTAACACCCACAAAAATGAATAAGTAGATATATTAGTTTGTGGCTTTAAATAACGACTAGGCAAGTTGATAAAAGAAAATTACGTTATTTTAAAAACATCAACTTACAAATACTACACGCAATCAAATATAAACATACATATTAATAGACTACGATTGTTGCTTAGAAATGCACTGCACAGATATAAACAAAACAAAGCTATATTTATAAACACAGGATCGATAAATCGATCCGTTAGATCATTAAGAATGATTTTCACGCATTCTATGTCTAAATCTTCACATAGAACAATATTAACTTGAATGGGTTTTGCATGATCTAGCAGTGAGATCTACTTACTAGGTTTGATCGTGCATTATTTCCTAGCGTCCTCATTTCTTACTAAGGAGTGCAATTGATGGATCCTGCTTCCGGCAATCCAGCTGGATACAGCATATTTTTCGGCTTGCTGGATTCAGCAAAATACGCCGGATGTAGAGCTGCGGATCCGCAAAAAAATCATTTTCCAAATAATATCGTAAAAGTCCAAGTTGTTTCAATAAACCAATATGATTCCATTAAAAATAGTAACAATTTTACATAGAATCTTCATTTCAAGAAGTAAGTATAGAAGTTACGCCTAATATTGAAAAAAAAGTCATTGCCATTGGGAAATGATTTGCTTAATGTACACAATTTTTTTTTTTAGTTTAATGCAATCCACCCTGTAAAGAGTGCTATGTGCCAATTATTTCATGTCAGTGGAGAAAAGTTAATTATTATCATATTTGAATTGTAATATAATCTAGCTATAAACCACACATTTTTGTGAGTCACTTCGCGACATGTTTCGGAAGCGCTGTCCTTCCATCGACCAGCGTATCGAGACTAGCAAGTTTATATTATATATAAACTAGCTAGTCTCGACTATACCTAGTTTATATTATAATTGATTATATTTCTTTTCTTTTTCTTTCCTGTTTCTGTTTAATTATCTCTGTTAATTATTTTGTATTCAAAAACATGTAACCACAGGACAAATTGAAACAGTACTGCCTCACAACAGACTTGTATAGTGAGGCAGTAAATTTCCAAATAGGAACATTTGTACATACTACATATGTATGTTTGTGATAAATATTTTTAAATTATAGATATTTTTATTGTTATATATATGTGTAAAAAAATGGAAATAAATAATTTCATTTCATTTTCATTTCATTTCATTTCAATTCAAATATGCTTATTATTATTATTCAATATAATAATTATTATTCAATATAATAATTTTACACCACGAAATTAATGAGAGATACTAGATACTAATTCACATGAATATTTTAGTTTTATTTATAATGAAAATTTCTGGATCCAGCAATTTTAAAGAAGGTCCGCAATAATCCTGTTGGTTTGACAAACGCTGCTGGAATACAATCCCTATTTCTTACATTATCATCATTTTGACTGCATTTACCAGGTCACGTTTCACATAATATAAATGTTGAAATTTTAGAACATTGGCGTGAGTAACTTTTAGAAGTTTTTTTAAAAAAAAATAATAATAAAACACACACTTTGTAAATACTTCTACTTTACAACTTGCGAACTAAGTTCGCTTTCGAGCTTGCGCTCATCATAATAAAGCCGGTTGCAGACCAAAAGCTAAGTTAAGTTGGTTTAGCTTAGCTCGCATAGCTCCGAATAACCAAATTGATAATGCCAGGTAACCAATATATGAGTTATTAGTTGAAACGTACAGTTTTGTCCAATCCTAAAATTCTTATGTCTTTCCCTGTTTTACAGATTGTACTTAGTAATCACATTTCAAGGGCATTTGTTGTTTTAATGCGTCTTTTGGCACTTCAAATTATTCTCACTTTCTTGTACATGTCGTTTACTCAATTGGAGGATTACTTGATCTAGAGTTTAAAGAAACTGTTAACATTTAATACATAAATACATTGGTGTCATCTTATATTATAATTATCATTAATGAACTATAATTTTATTCATCTGACAGTAGATTATACTCGCTTCATCTAAAACACGGATTAAGATTAATATACTTTTGATGTTTCAAAATATGTTTTCCCGCCAAAATGAATTATGAAACATAGATAATATAAGTTGGGTATATGAAGAAAATATCATCGGGACGTGGGAGTTAAATTCCAATGGAGAATTTCATTGGGACATATTTAAATACAAAACTTTATTGCACACACATGGTTTTATAAATAAAATATATAATGAATTTCTGTGTTTTGAAATACATCAAGAAAAAAATTGAGGACGAGTCTGCTGTGACTTTATTAAACAATAATTATTATCAAGCTCAAAACGAAAAATGCGTTGACTTTTTGCTCTGAAACAAAATAGTATTTCCTGACGATATCCATTTTTTGTTGACAAACTTTTTTTTTCTCAATAGATGGCGTTACGAAAACGGTTTCTTCGATACTTCATAGATGGCAATAGTAGATAAAATTCCTTATTTTCAAGTAGATTGCATAGATTTTTATTATAATACACTAGATGTAATACTCTGTGCAAAAAGTGAGTCATGGAATATCATGCGTTTGACGTTTTGGTTGGCAACATATTGCAGTTTTCCTTACATTTCAACACATCCTAGATAAATGTTCTCTAAACCTTAATATTTAAAATGTTTTTTTAGACAAATAAATCCGAAAACAATTCACATCAGTCGTTATTCTCTATAGAAAAACGATGTGGTCTGGAACCAAACCGTCAAAAATCCCCCGGAAAAATGACTCAATTCGATTCATACAAAATTTGCTAACTACGACATCTACATAGTATATTATAATGAACACCTACATATGGTTAATTGTTACACATTATTCAAATATAAAGAACATTAAAAAATTACATTGATAAGGAAACTCAAAAAGAAGGCATAATTTATTGGTGAACGTGATCACGTAAACCAGCCGATGACAGGTCGTAAGCCCTGTAGGTGCCTCAAGTTCCTGGTTCTTCTACAATATCCCAACATCGTCTCTATTGAGATGTTAAAAAAGTTTGTCAATAAAAATAGAAAAAAATCCAATGTTTGCGTATATGCAATTAAAAAATATTTGATCCATTTTTTGTGTTCGGTTATGGCTCGCAAAAAGAGAACTCGGAGTCATCTTCTTCTTCTTCTTCTTTGTCAGCCATCTCTCCGCTGCTGGATGTAGTCCTCCTCCAATGAACTCCATCTCTCTCGGTCCTGTGCTTCCCCCAGCCAACCTCTTCCCGCAACCGGAATGATATCGTCCACCAATCTTTTTTGTGGTCGCCCTAACAGTCATTACAAACGTATAAATAAAAATCAAAGAAAAATAGAGCCTATTTCTTTGATTTGCTAAGTATTAATGGGTGTATTATTTCCAAATTAAAAGCTTGAACGGTGCGTTTGTTGCAATTTATGTTGATACATTAAATAATTTATAATTTACGCATTGATCTGCTAATTTTTTTGAGAAAGTGTATAATGGTAATATTAATAATTGAATGTTATTAAAATTTGTGGTCTTTCTTCTGGGTTCACAATCCTAGAATTGGTCCTAGAATTCTAGGATTGTATTGTGAACCAATCCTAGAATATTCACAATCCTAGAATTGGTCTGCAGCAAACACTTGATCTCTCCACTTCTCTCAATCGTCCGCCAGTCTCTTCATCTCTTTGTAACTGCTACAGCGCACATCACTGATTATCTTATTATAATTATAATTATGATTATAATTTGTAGTACACAACCACACATACACACCCTCACACACATTACACATTCACTTACTACACATTTAAACACATTGATACTATTAGATACGGATATATGTAAATGTACCTATAAAATATTATGTTACTTATCATGATAGTATTGTAAGCTTATAATTGATGTATGGAGTGGGTATTAAGGCAAGTTATTATATATTCTGTATTTATTTTTACTTCATACATTGTTAGCTTCAATTTGAATAAAAATAAAATAAAAAAATACGTAATTGTTATTAATATCATTATTAAATCGGCTATAGCCGTAAATTTTTTATATAAATAATCTTTTAATTTTGTGTAATCCAAGTTATTGATTCGGAAATGAACCTTTCCTCTCAGGCAGATGATCAACTTGAAAGTTGAGTTGAAAAAAGTTAATTAAACATGGTTTAAAAAAAAGAAAGAATTTACGTCCCATTTTTTTCTTTACTAAATATTTATGTACCTACTTAATTATTACGTGATTATTTATTTTGTAGAATTTACTATAGTATTGATTCTACATTTTTAGCACATAATCGTAACTTTTTATACCATCACGGAATATCCTACAATGTGGGGTAACAAGAAATAATTAGGCAACAAACAAGAATTATAGATGTCGCCAAACGTATAGCAACTCTAAAATGGCGGTGGGCAGGTCACGTGGCCAGAAGCTCAGATGACAGATGGCCAAAAAGAGTCATAACATGGAGACCAAGAGCAGCAACCAGGAGCGTGGGGAGGCCACCATTGCGATGGAGAGACGACATTGTAAGATATGCTGGTATAAACTGGATGCAGGCAGCTCAAGACAGAGCAAAGTGGAGAGAAATGGAGGAGGCCTTCGTCCAGGAGTGGACGGGAGTAGGCTAACGAGAGAGAGAGAGAGAGTGGGGTAACAAGCGACTTTCCAATGTGGGGTAACAAGTGCGGGTGTGCATCACTTTATAAAAGGAAGTATAACACATGCGTCTCGTCAACACACAACAGTCTCATCTAAACTAAGAAGGCAACATTCGATGAACCTAATTGCTGATAAATATGTCAGATTTTTTTCAAGTCTTGTATATTCGATTTGGTACCCGGCTCTTACGAGACACCCGAATACGATGATAAACTATAGAAAAATGTGGCAAAATGTGTTTTTACTAACGTATTTACATTTTACTCCTATGAATATAATGTCGCTTGATAATGTATTTGTATGCATGTAAAAGTTTTTGTAAATTATACTCGCTGAGGATAGACATGTCACTAATTCAATTTCCACGCTAATGCTTATTTAAATCTAATATGATTTAAGACAATGTGGCTCGAACGTAATTAAGAATGTTTGTTGTCGAAGTGACATAATCCGAATTTCCGAGAGACGCGATCGAGACCCGTTGCCAATTCTTCTATCATTAGCTCATGCCAGTCCTGTCTTGTCCATGGGTCGTTTGTCGAAGATATATACGTCCTGCATTCTTGTTTTCAAAACAATGGTAGACCTAACAACACACGCCATTGAACTTGAGTTATCGGAAATGGCGAGCAGTGTTCAATTTATTTTATTTTATGTAAGTCAAGTGGATTATTGCCTATACTTACATAACTCTACACTAGGTTCATATGTTTATATGGTAGGTACTTGGTACTATAGTATTCGTTTTTTTAACAAAAGTTTTATCGACTTTACCAGAGTATGTTGAGTAAGTTGGGTTAGGTTATGTTAATTTTCCAACAGAAGAAACTGACCCTAGCCTAATGTAAACAAACGTAAAGCTCTGCATACCTAAGTTAATTTATTTATTTATCGTATGGAACTAGTGAATCAAATGTTTAAAATCAAAATGAACAAAGAACAGCAATGACAGCAAACAAATATAAAACAGCACGATATGGCAATCACACATTCACGTCGAGGGCTCCGAGCCAATCCATATATGCCGGTGTCAATTCGCAAATGTCCGACTTTGGGCCTTCATATGCATGGACGCTGCATTCTTCCAATAGGATCCACACTGAACATGGACGCTGCAACTACCTAAGTTAATGAACTTTAGATATATGATACGAATATGAAGTTGATTGAAAGAATTTTTTTTGGCAAAATAAAATATTTAATAATACTACACTTTTTTGTCAAAAATATGGCTCATTCTGACTTTCACTTTCAGTGAACGGTGACCCAGCTGTATCCTCATGATTAGCTCTCTTTGGTACTTTAAGTGCGCAGTCTGCAAGGTTTTAGAGTTCTCCGGACTCATCTTGTTTTCTTTATGTGTTCTTTCAGAGTTTTGCAAGGGACCGTAATAAGTCCCCATAAACAGAACGGGTGTTGGTAGAAGAACAGTACCTACTACACACAAATTCTTTTTCTTTGGCTGGTCCTCTTCCCAGTTGATTTCTACACGACAACATACAGTTCAGAAATTAGTGTTAAAATGTACGTTTTAAAACTGTGAATTTATCTGAATCATAGTAGTGGAGAGTAAAAATATGAATTGACCAAATTATGGACGAAACTCAAAAGATGGTAGTAGAATCTTTTAAAAATCGTTGTCAACTGTCATTTGACAGATTGATGGAGAGGTATGGTTAAGGTTTCCAAATTCGAAATATTTTTTTACCCGTCATAAGTCATAAAAAAAGGAACATAACTACTTTACTTTGCTTGAGAAATCTTTCGTAATACCAGCTTTTTGCCATTATTAACTTAGTCCAGGATTGAAAGAAGACAGATACAAATTAATCACTGAGGATAAGAATAGAGGCACACACTTAGATTATGCTAAGATAATTTCTCAAAAACTTAGCTCAAAATGTTAACATTAATTCCGAGCAATTAAAACGTTGAACGCAGTGAAATCAGACCGTTTAGTCAAGTCACAAATCTTAGGGATATTCTCTGTCAACTCTGTAACTGAAATAACATCTTTATTTATATTTGAGAGACTCAGGTGTTTTATGACTGACAGATGAAATATATCATCGCCTCCGGGAGACCTCTCTAGAGATATCTGATCTGAATCACCATAACCATTGGGGATTTTGACATTGTTGTGGACTATTTAATTAGATTGATGGTCGGGCGGCGAAGAATTTGATGGCGACTTTGACTTAGAGTAAATTTTACAAGAGTCATCCGAGAGCCCGTTGTTTGATCATTTTGTCACTTGTTTATTTATTTATTTTTATTTAGGTTTATAAACAGGTTCATTGGTTTATTGACAGTTTCTGCTGATAACATTTTCATGGTATTATTGACGGGCATTTGGACCTAGTTGATCTGTTTGTGTGAGCTATGTGTCGGCTGTGATTTTTTACATGATTACGTAGGGGACACCAGTTTTTAGGACCTAGGTACATTATACTCATCCGAAGAAGTGCACTACGTAGCGTTAGGGACGGTTCTCAGGAAAATATGAATTCGGATCTTAAAATTTCAGGGTCGCAAGAAGGTGGAAAAAAACAATTCACAGATCATTCCATAGTTTTCGGTTCGTGTATCTTGAAAGTTTAGTGTAAATGAGTGTTGAGATAGAGCCAAACAAGTACTTACCTCTATTGTAGAGTACTGATTGTAGGAACAGTAGTATGACATTATATATCTACCAGTTCCAGTTGAAATTTTTCTGCCAGCCCTAGAACGGAGTTTTCTAGTTGGGCAGCAATAATCTGCTTGCTTGCTGTTATTGCAGAGTGTGGTGTGAAGATGAATAAATAAAATTTAAAAATATATATATAATTAAAGTGTACAATTCTTATGTTTTGCCAGTGACAACATGCGGTCTTGAAACCATGTCACTTACATACTGTCAGAAGTCTCCATAAACTAAAATGTACTCAACGAGCAATGGAAAGGCCAATTTTTGGGCGTATTCTTGAGAGACCGAATAAGAAACGAGGAAATAAGACGCCGGTCAGAGGTCAGTTGTAGAAAGAGTGGGAAGGCTATAATGGCAATGGGCAGGTCGGACAGATGATAGATAATAGATGGACCCCAGAATTCTGAATTGGAGACGATATCATAATATAAGGAGTGTAGGGAGACCACAGAGGAGATGGACTGACGATATTGTCGAACTGTTGGGACATGGGTGGAAGCAGAGCGCCCAGGATAGAGAGAAATGGAAAACCCAGGAAGAGGCCTATATCCAGCAGTGGAGTGAAAGGGGCTAAAAAGAAGAAGATATGCAGAGCGGGTGGTTGTGGAATCCAGCAGTAGATGGATGGCTGAAAAAGAAGAAGAATATGAAGACTCTCAAGCAGTCAAAAAATTCCATTAAAATTTGCTTCAAGAATTCGTAGGTTCGTCAAGAAAAAAAAAATAGATTGATGTTATTTTTGTGGTCAATTTCTTTGAGGTGATATTGCGTAATTCTTGTTGATATAATACATTTACCAATAACATCACGCCCACCACGAAACGAATGAGACAAAGAAAATGAATCTATGTATTCATAAAATACAATTAAAGAATCCATAGACAAACCGTAGTCTAAATACAATAGGACATACAATACAGTACCTATAGGATTCAAGACGATTTATTGATAAGAAATGTCGGAAGAAATTTACGATGAATCCTATGAATTTTGAATCCTATGAATGTTTAGGCAATTTCACCACGACTATCAGCACCTTAAGTGGCTATCAATTTGTTTAATGAAAATAAATATAATAATCAATATCATCATTGGCGCTGCAGCCCTGTGGGGGCCCTGGCCTCCTCCAGAATCCTTCTCCAGCCGTCTCTGTCCTCCAGTTTGTGATCTCGATCACCCTTGTCGATTGTACGTAGTAAATTACTTTAAAATAGAAAATAAATAAGTTTAGAGAATTTTGCGAGGCTTTAAGCCAAGCCTTGTCTTGATCTTGATTTTTGCACACTTTGATTTTGGTCTTGGCCTTACAGCTACACAATGCATTCTTGGTCTTAGTTTTGCAATACTCGAAAGATATTTGCTCACCACTAGGCTCTCCAGTACCTCTTTTACCGAAATAGAAAAAAGTGGCATTCGGTTCTCTCAGTCTACCCCGTTAGATACATTTCGTGATGGTATTTGTAAGTAAATTGTGAATACAATCAACTGGAATGTTTAATATAAAAAAAATATTTGATTAATTTAAAATTAAATATTATAACCATCTTTCTAAAAATACACGTGGGTTTTGTGTGGTGAAATATGTTAGAAAAAGTCACATTATTATCTCCGTTTTTAATAATCTATATTTTGTTTATCTTTTATTTAAATATTTCTAGAATATTTTTTTACAGTGTTGTCGCAAACCTATTATAATTTTTATTTACTTTTGAAAAAGCAATTTGGCATCAAAGAATATCTGGCCGTGCCGTGTCGGATTGTGAAAACTCGAAAAAATATTATTTTCTTTTGCCAAAAACAACACATTTTTATGGCAGCATTATTCATTCGCGAGATATCAAATCTGCTAAATTTATTTTTTCAGTGTAAAATCTGTTGGTGTAATAGTAATAATTTAACTGTTGGTCTCAGTTACACGTATTAGATCAACATGTAATTGAAATTTACGAGTCATTTGAAATCAATTAAATGTAATAAAATATATCACCGTTATATAGAAGATTGTTTTATTAAACTGTTTATAAAATCATTAAATAACGAGTGAATGGATACAAAAATTTCACACTATAGGTGTACATTACTACTTACTTATTTTCGATGGCCATACAATTCCGGTAGAGCTTTAGCCTCTTGAACAATAGCTTTCCAAGCCTTCCTGTCAGCTGCAGTGGACTCCCAGTCATCACAAGCATTCAGCACGTTCAGATCTCGGGTAACATTGTCCATCAATCTCTGCATTGGTCTTCCCAGAGGTCTTTTTCCCACAGGGTTATTTTGTTGGATACGTTACTATTTGCCTTAGATTATATGGATAGCCTAGTCTTTTTTTAAACATAACCTACAAAAGTTTGGAAAAAATACCAATTTAGTCATTTATTTTAATATTTTAGCTACTTTTTTTAAATATATAATGCAACTGGCTCACGCCAGCCGCAATTATAACTACGAACAAACCAAACCAACCTATTTTTACCAAACTTTTGTAGGTTAGGTTTACAAAAATGGTGTGAAGACTATGTTAACCAGATAATATATTCTATGCTATTAGCATTAATATGGTGTTGTCTAGCACCTATTCACATAGTTATGTATATCCTCGGAGACAGTCGGATGTCTTCGGGAAAAAAAGGATTGGTCGAGGTCATACTAACGCCACCGGGCGGTAATCCATAAGAACGACTCGTATCGTGAACACCGATTTAGTCTCAGATATTGTTTAACCTTTTGAACGCGTAAATCGACTAAAGTCGCCCAATTTTTTCCCTTTTCGACGCGTAAATCGACTGTAGTCCATGGCTTGTATAAAAACGTTACCTTTGATGTGAAAAAAATAAAAAAAAAAATTTTGAGCCCCCCTCCCCCCAAAATATATACGTGACAACTATTTTTTGGTGTATTAAATAAAGATATTGATTCTTTGTTTCCCCTTAGCGCTTTAATTTCGTTTCTATCGGGGTACGCTTTGACCATGATCCTAGAATTGGCGAGTCTGGTTATTACATTGAAGCGACTGCCATCTGACGTTTATAACCCTTAGAAAGGGGAACCAGACAAATTGGACCATGGCTACATATAGCTGGTGATATAAATCCGCACATAAATTTTTTAAAAATCCAGAGGTGCGTGCCCCGCCCGGATTCGAACTGTCGACCTCACGCATGTGAGGCGACGACCTTACCGATGGGCTATCACCGCTTTCAAATAAAGATATTGATTAAAAAAATTAAAAGGAATTTATAGAATAGGTACATTATTTTTTATTGAAATTTTGCATTTTTCAGATCATATTTTATATTTTGCTTAACGCGTTCAAAGGGTTAAAGTTTACGCGTGCAATATAATTATTATATAATATTTATTGAAACTATTGATTTATAATAAATTCGGTGTTATTTATACATTTTATTTATTAATTTGATAAATACTTGGAATGTGCTGTGCAATACTTTGTTTTTCAACATTTCAATTTTGTCTATATTACTTTCAAATTGATGTTTGTGGTTGTATGGTTCTGTCTTGAAGTTTGAGGGGTGTATACGAACAGTCTATTTTAATTATTGCCTTATGATTTCTTGTTTTTTAAAGAAATTAATTATTATTATTATGTGAATTTGAGAGAATTTCTTACGTAGGAAAAAATATATTATATTATATTAAAAAATATAAAAAATATATTCGTTGTGCGACGTAAATAACTTGTCCAGATGCTAATAATTTCTTTTAAAACAACGTGTCAAACATTGGGTTACGGCCCATTACTTATATTTATTGTAAATTGAAATTTTTCAAACACCATTATGTATATTTCATATTAAAAAATGATTTATTTTTCACGCCCTATCGAATTTGTACGTACAATTTTACACAAATGTAATATTGCAATATTTATGTTATACAAATTCCTTCGGGATGTCTAACGCTCGAAAAATTTTCTAGAATCAATCAGATTGACATAGGAATTTTAATCGATTATACATAATAATCAGCCGATATTAATTGAACATTTAAATAAATAATAATGAGTCTTGTATAAATAAAACCTTATTTAATTTCAATATTAGATATAAATAATATAGGGTAGAGGCGAATTTCTAAAATGAATTTTAAAATTTTATGGTAACATGTGCTCTTGATAACTTTTTCAATATCTAATTATTAATTTAATGAATTATTTTTGCTACGCACATCGGAGCATTTACCCGTAAACACTTCGTATTACGTGCGTTACAAAATAAAACGATTTGGTTGTGGCCAACACTATACTCTTCTCTACCAAGTCACTCCAAAAAGTTTTAATTTTTTTTTTAAATTTTACAGCATTTTCTTTGAATGAGTTTTTTTCACAGTAAAATGAATATGTCCTTGTTAAACTAGTACATATAAATTTCCCTACGTTCCCTAAAATAAGCATAAATGCTTGTGCTATAGGTGAACGAAATCGGTCGAGGCAGGATTCGAACTCGCGACCACTGGATTGCTAGCCCAGCGTGCCAACCGCTCTGTCTTCGACCCATCTATCTAATTATTATTTTATTTATTTCTAATAGTTTGTTTAATTATTTTTGATTTAAATATTTTATTACGAAAACTTGGTAATTCATCAATGTCATTTATTTAAGTGATGTGCCCTTTTAGCAATTCGTGAAATTAAAATATCAAATTTCAAGTTTCCTGAGTTTGGGGTCACTTTGAAATATTTGACAGTTAAAAAAATTGAGAAGCACAGATCAGGGGGCAAGTCAAAACCAACCGGCGAAATCAAAACCCTCACGTTTACCCATATCATGGATATAATTATGATATGGAGTTCTATAATATCTTTAGATGTCATAGAACTCCATATGATAATTATATCCATGATAAGGGTAATCACGAAGGTTTTGATTTCGCCGGTTGGACCAGACTTACCCCCCAGACATCCTCCAAAATCTAACGGGGTTTTAGCGAGTATGAGATATACAAATATGCAAAATTCGAAAAGAATCGAATGAGTACCTCAGGGGCGAACCTAGAACCTCCGGACTAGGCAAACCCTGGAAGAAAATTAGAAAATGTCGAAAATTTAATGTTTTTTTATCGTCGTTGTTCATTCCAGTGGCCATGAAATATATTTTTTAAATCACATTATCTACAAACGCTTTTAGTATCTATGGTTTTGTCAGTATGGTTGCAATAAAACAAATAAATATTTTTTTGAATTTCTTAACATAATATTCATAGGCAAGCCAAGATTTTCGGCTTCTGTGAGCAATTCCGCTACTGGAGTACCTACTTTAGTCTACAATCGATTAATTATAATAAAAACGCCGTAAGAGAACGCTCGTACATAGTACATATTAAAAAGCACACACACAGAGATACATTGTGATGAAACTTTCAAATCTCAAACTCCTCAGTGCGCGCAGTTTGCTCAAAGGGGGTCTTAAGTTTTCGCCTCACGTATCAATATGTATATGAGTCATTAAAAGATAGCTACATCTAAAATATTGTTTTAAGTATGGCTACTTTCTATTTCATATATTTTCATTGATGATTTAATTTCAGGTGTGAACGAGAAGATCACAGCGAGTGACATAAGACTTCGTGAGATAGAATTGGTAGAAGAACTAAGAGTTATGACGAGGAACCCCGCGTTGGCTGAGGTATACTTTAATTACTTATTAATCAAGTGAAGTTCCTTTTTGATATTGTTGAGAATATTCACTATTGCAAAATAAAGGGATGAGCAAAATCACATGTTAGGTAGGTACTGCGAGACCAATACGAGATTATGACGAGGGGGGAAAGTCTGGTCAGCAGGCGGAATCAAAACCATCCATGTTTTCCCATATCATGGATATAATTATCTTATGGTGTTCTATAACATCTTTTTTTGTATGAGGCAATTCACACTGAAAAGAGTGCTTTGTGCCAATTTAATATTAACTGTTTATAAGGAAAGTTATTTTTGATTATATGTTTAAATTATTTAATAATATTAATTTTGATATGACAGACAATACCTACACGAGAATTTTGGAAAGACAAAAGATGTTGGATATTAAGTGGAGATTGATGAGTAATTTTGATGAGTAATCTGTATAATAATTTTGAAATTGGAATTGTTTTTACAGTTAAAAAATACGCGATTAATTGTTTCATCCTCCTCACCACACTGACAAAGAGGACTACTTAAAACCCTAATTCTATACAGATGGGAGGCAATTGAACAGTGACCAAATCTCATTCTGGAAATACATGATATAAACCTTTTTGAAAATTTCCTTTTATGAAACCAACTTCTTGTAGAGATTTTTTGGTGGATACATGCATAATATGATCCTTTGTATTTTTTTGTTGTGGACCAATTTTCTTTCCACTTGGAAAACATATTTGCTTTAAGACGAGGAAAAAGATCTGAGAATGGGATTATGAAGTCATCAGGAATGGCGACTGAGATCGTCGCATCTATAACATCTTAAGATATAATAGAACTATATTAGATATAATAGAACTACATACACTGTATAATGAAAAATTGATATAATTGTTTGTATGTTACTATAGATTAGGGTATATTTTGTAATATCTATTTTAAATAAATAAATGTAAGTTTTGTAAAGCATGTGTTGATGAAAATATATTTTTCCAGGATCCCCAGATGTGGCAAGGCGTAGCTCTGAAGAGACTAGAGTCATACAAAAAGCAGTTGACAGATTGGGTCAAACAAGGGTCTTCTGACAAAGCCAAGAACACGTGGTCCTTCTGGAATGCCATGTTCTATTGTGGCACCATTTACACCACCATTGGTAAGATAATATATTTTAATAATCATTTTCCTTTTTTTTATTTTTCAAAAGTGAGTACTCGTATTAGGTACATAACAAAGAAAAATTGATTCACTTTTAATAAAAATGTAAAATAAAATTAACGCTGTGGAAATGAGGAACTTAAGACGAACGTGTGATAAAACAATCTATGATAGGATAAAGAATGTGGATATCAGACGAGAATGCAAGATTGAAAAATATATTGTTAGTAGAATGAAGATGTGGCGAGGATGTACCTCCCCATCGAGGATGCCATCTCGCTCGGACGATCTCGCTTCTCACGAAGATTGCCGAAGACGACCGAGAGACAGCGCATCGTATTTCGATCAATCAACGCGGCGAATCGTGATTCGCTCGTCAGCCAGGCGTTCACGCACAGTGTGCATAGTGTTCAATAAATATATTATTTTATCTCGACCCCAGTATTCGCGGAACAATTATTTGAATGAAATTTGTTAACTATTTAATCTGAAAATATAATCAATCTGAGTAAGTTTTCTTTTATTATAAAACCTATCATCACTCTAATATTTCAATTCTAAATAAATGGCTGAGTAAAATAATATCTAAAAATAGTTGTATGTACTTTGGGAGATGATTTGGAACACTTAATTTAAACTCGCAACCTTTTCTGATATCTTATTAATATACTAATTAAATATACAGCTTCCTCCCAACATATATACCGCTAAAAAGACGATGGTTCGGACATGTAGAGAGAATGAATGATGGACGCCTGACAAAGAAAGTATACAGTGAAAGAAGAAGTAGGGGCCGGCTGAGAAAGAGTTGGGATGATCATATAAATGAGATTTTGAAGGATATACAGAATAATAGGAGAGCATGTATGACGCGATGCATGGAAGTAAATGACATGTATATCAAGATAAAAAGTGTCTGGCGGTCGGTTCTCTCTGCCTACCCCAATTAGCGAAACGAAGTGATAGTATATATGTATGTATGTACCTATAAGGTTTCAATTAAGAGCTAGTAAATATTCAATTCATAAACATCATTCTATTATTCACAATAGCCTATAAAAAAAAAAGAGATAGCAACATCAAAAAACAATTAATTTTGTTTTATGAGTGGTTTTGTGATATTTCCTTCCTCATTGAATATAGGAATAAAAAAAGTAAGTCTGGTACCTGTGGAAGTGGTTGCGTTTACCAGTGCGCATCCCCTTTCTATAGGTGAAAATTGCAGATTTTAGTTTCATTTGATTTTTTGTAAGTCCTTTTTGTGCTCTCATACCATCATCATCTTTGAAAAGAGTGAAAGCAGAACAGTGTGTCGAATAAAAGTAGAGAGTGAATGGCTTGAACAAGTCGACGAGTATGTCTATCTGGGTAGTATGTTCCAACGGAATGGACGGCCTGATAAGGATATTGAAAGAAGAGTTATGGCAGGAAACAGAGTGAATGGAGCACTTAGACCAGTTATGCATGATCGCAACATATCAAAAGATGCTAAAGTTGCCATTCATAACGGAATCGTAGTGCCAACCCTGACGTATGCAAGTGAGACCTGGACATGGCAGAAGTCGCACGAAAGCAGAATAAATGCAGTTGAAATGAGATCGCTTAGAAGAATTTGTAACAGAACGATGTATGACAGAGTTCGAAATGAAGATACAAGGAAAGAATGTAAGATGAAGAAAGATGTAATTAACAGAATGAAAGTTAACACATTGATATGGTTTGGCCACTTGGAGAGAATGAATGAAGAACACCTGACGAAGAAAATATACAAAGCTGACAGGAATGGAATAAGAGGTCGGAGGCGCCCAAGAAAAGGATGGCATGACCATGTCAACGATATTCTGAAAGATGGAAATGTAAGAAGCGTGAACAACAGACGAACGTGTATTAGACGATGTATGAATGTTGATGAGGCGATGAATGTGTGTCAAGATAGAAAAATGTGGCGTTCGGTTCTCTCTGCCTACCCCGTGAGGGACATGGCGTGATGGTATGTATGTATACCATCATCATCATCATAAGCTCGACAGCCCTGGGTGGGCCTTGGCTGAATCCAGGAGTCTCCTCTATTCCCGTCTATCCGTTGCCTTCGTTCTTCAGTTTCTAATATCTACTGTGGAAGCATCGGCATCGACACTGTCCATCCATCGACTCCTTGGTCTTACTGGTCTTCCTCGACCTTGTGGCACATAAAGTGTGAGGCGTTTTGTGGGGTTGTCGTCGTCCATTCGGATTATGTGACCAGCCCATCTTAAGCGCCCTATTTTGATGGAACTGTTCACATCGAGCTCTTACATAGGTCTCGTATAGCTCCCTGTTGTATCGACGACGCCAACCATTATTCTCTTTTATTGGCCCGTAGATAGTTCGAAGGATCCTTCTCTCAAAAGCTGCTATGGACCCTTCAGTTTGTTTAGTCATCTTATAATACCATCCATCTAATTTTTTTTTAACATGTCCACGTAGGGTACGCCTGCTATTAGGATTTGGGTCCATTTTACTCTTCCGAAGAAGCGCACTACGTAGCGTTGGGAGGGGTTTGCAATCTAGAAAAGAGTTTATTAATTCGGATTTTAAAATGACCCGGGTTGTACGAAGGTGGAAACACAAAGGTGGGTCGTTCCATAGTCGGGCTGCTGTATTAATAAAGGACTTCGAGAAGCGACTTGTTCGTATATGTTGAAGGTCCACTGTGAATGAGTGCTGCGATTGAGTGAAGAGAGTGACTCTGTTGCGAGTTGGTGGAGGAGGGACCAAAGATGCAAGTTCTTCTGAGCAATTCCCGTGGTAGTATCTATAGAATAAACTTAAAATACCGACTCTGCGTCTGTGTTCTAGTGATTGCAATCCATCAGTCAGTGATGGATCATCAATCAGACGTATAGCACGCCTTTGGACAGCGTCGAGGGTATTCAGTAGGTATTGGGGGGCGCCATTCCAGAGATGACTGCCATAATCATATAAATACAATGATACTTGGTGATTTGTTCAGGGCACACCCAGGAAGATTTTTAAAACTCATATTTTCTTATTCTTCTTTTTTTTATTTATTTTTTTCATATTTTTGAAATAGTAAGTAAATTTTTCAGACGGATTTTATAGGTAAAATAATAGAATTATAATATATTATAATTATATTATAATTCTATGGGTAAAATTAACATACACGAACATTAATGATATTATAAACTAAAATTTTCACCTATAAAGAGAATGCGCACTGGTAAACGCAACCACTCGCAGATGCCAGACTTATCTTTTTCATACCTATATTCAAGGAAGGAAATATAAAAAAACTGTCCTCAAGGAAGGAAATATAAAAAAACTGTAAATAAAAATTATTAATCGAAAACCTTTGTTGTCTCTGGAGCTATAATGTTTGAATTCTTCTAGATGATGACAAAATAATGAGAGCGTTTACATAGGTAGGTACATTAAAATACATTTTCATTGATTATATTTTTTGCGGACACGACGTACGTCGAGTTACCCACCTACGTACTTAAACAAAGAAAACATTTTTTTATGTCTAAAAATAAGTCACGGAAAAATAAATTTACCCTGCATTTTATTTCATGTTACATTATTATTAGAATGTATTCGAAAATACTCTTTATTCACACGACTATTTTTTTGTATTTCTCAATCAATTACAGAATGTTTTGGCATACGTCGGAATATAAAAAAAAACATTAATATTTTTACGAATTTATTTTAAATTAATGCCAGGAAAAGCATTTAACGCCATCTACACATTTGCGGCGAAAACATTATGCGAGTTTTGGAAATAATAAGAAAATTGGAAATTTTTTAGAAGCGGTGTCTTATGCGACATAAAGCTTTTACCGAATATTTATAGATGTCAGTAGTATATACGTAATTATTAACTATGTATATAAATATAGTGGTGAGTAAAAATAAAGAAAGATAATGAAAAACAGTTTTATGCACAAGCATATAAAGAAAATAATTTAATCTTTAAATACTATAATCTAAAACCCGACTTCAAAATAAATGTGTGTCGAGATAGAAAAAAACTATGACGTTCGGTTCTTTCTACCCCATGAAGGACATAGATAGGGTTATGGTATAGGATAATATGTATGTAGAATGTACTAATATTAACTTTCACAATTCGTAAATCCTTCTTAAATTGATGAATTTCATGATTTCTCATGATTCAAATCTCTAGTTATAGTTCAGATGGAACTATCCCAGCAGTAATTCCTTTCTAAAGAATTATTATTAACTGACAACTTTGCAAATTGAAAAGTTGCAAATGAGTTTTTCTCATGTTTTCCGTTATTAGATCTTGACCAAATTGAAATGAGACCAATCGCAAGATATCCCCTTTCTAATGAAAAAATAATATTCGAAATTAGACAATGTGGTAAATATTTATCGCTGAACATGCATTAAATAAAAAATAATCAGTTCGAAATAATAACCTTTTCCGTTTAAGTCGGACTCGACCGTGGGCCGAGCGCCGTGGCACAGTTGGTGAGCCGCTTGACTTCTGTGCGGGCGTCCTGGGTTCGATCCCCAGCAGAGGAGAAATTTATTAAAATTAATTTCGCACGCAATTCTTGCTTCTCTGGGCTGGAAACACTGGTTAGTTGGAATAAATGCCAAATGGAAATAAACTCGCCACTTGCGCAGGGTGCAAGAAAATGTTTATTTATTTCATGTTCATTCCTTACTTTATAATTACAATATACCTATATCAACTTAAATCTTCCTGGGTTGTCCACGACTTTGGACTTCTCAATTTTTCACAGGACACGGAAATTTTAAGAGTTATCTTTAAAATTGCCTCCTCTGCCTCATGTCAGTTCTGTCAATACCCAGACCAAACTTCGTAACATATTCTGTAGGATTGTTGTCACCCAATGGTGTCCTCTTATAGATCGGAGCTCCTCGTTGTTGTCCGTGGGCCTCTTCAAGGTCCCATTGATCATGCGGATTCTGTGATCTCGAAGAACAATTTAAAGCCTTTAAAAAGTTCTGTCGTTGTTATGGTGCCTTGCTATTGTTAGATTACCAGTAGGTTATTTTTTACAGAGATCTTGGTCATACCCCTCATTTAAAAAGATCTGAATTCAATGATAGTCCACGAGTGTAAATCTTCCATTCACATTCGTCGATTGTTCTTTTGCACTGTGGTGCCGAGATTGCTAATATAGAGGGCTCCGTGAGCTTCTTTTCGTACTATGTACTTTTTTTTCTTGTCACTTTTTTATTGTCGTATTATTGCGAACCCATATCATAAATATCTAACATTAATTTAAGAAGCAATTTAACTACGAGTGTGAGGTCTATTGTAATTAAGCGGTGTATTTAATAGTAGGTACGCGGTTAAGTGGAAAAGTTTTTAAGTGGAATTGATAGAGGAGTAGGTATCTACTGGTTTAAAACACAATAATAGAGTAGTTTGCAGTACAAATATTATTTCAAAAACACTTTATGCATTTTCGTATAAACTTTTAATTGAAGGGGGGGGGGGACTGCTGCCAATGTACCTATTTTTCAATTTGATATACCATCATTATTTCTTATCAAATCGTTTAAAAAAAAATTTAGATAGTTTGGGTATTAATAAAGAAAAATATATCTTTACTTTTTGATAATGTTCTGTATAAATTCTTGTAGAAAAATAATGGCATACCCCGATTTTCAACGTTTATCTTATATTTTTAGTAAAATATAAGGCGTAGTTCAACATATTTTTTTTTAAATTAAAGAAGACAAAAATATCTAGAAAAATATGATGTGACGTTGCATTAATGCTTCAGGTTTAGTAAATTAACCTAAAAAACATTTATTTTTCATTCAGCGCCATTGCGAAATAAAAGTTTTTTGGTTTATTAACTTAACCTGATGCATTAATGCAACGCTACATCGTATTTTTCCAGATATTTTGATCTTCTTTAATTTATAAAAAATATATTTTATTTATTCTTTAATTTATAAAAAATATATTTTATTTATTCTTTAATTTATAAAAAATATATTTTATTTATTCTTTAATTTATAAAAAATATATTTTATTTATTCTTTAATTTATAAAAAATATATTTTATTTATTCTTTAATTTATAAAAAAAATATATTATATTCTTTCTTTAATTTAAAAAAAAATAATATATTATATTGGGTGGTTAAATTTCAAGGGCCGATGTTCAATGTGAACCACACCTAAACGTCAAGTTTTTTTCTGCTTTTCATTTGACATTTCTCAATTTCAGACTAACTCTATTTGAACCATGGAAAGATACACAATCGAGCAGCGCGTTTAAGTTATTCAGGCCTATTATGAAAATGGGCGTTCAAATCAAAATGGATATCGTGCACTTCGTGATTTTTTCGGTCAATTTAATCGATCAAATGTGCGTACAATCGGAAAAATCGTGTAAAAAATTGAGCAAACCGGGTCTGTAGAAGATGTGAAAACACCAGTGCATGCTCGTACAGCTCGTACTGCAGAAAATATTGCTGCTGTTTGCGATAGTGTGGCTGAAGAGCCGTCTACCTCAACTCGTCGTCGTGCCCAACAATTGTACCTCTCACGCTCGTCGTTGATGAACATTGAACATTATGCATAGACTTGCATTTACACGCTTACAAGGTTCAATTGACTCAAGAACTAAAGCCTCTTGACCATTTCAAGCGTCGTCAATGGTCAGAATGATGGCAAGAAATGGCAACAGTGGATGATCAATTTTCGAAGATAATCATCTTCAGTAATGATGCACATTTTCACCTCAGTGGATTCGTCAATAAGCAGAATTGCCGCATTTGGGCGAATGATAATCCAAGAGTGATTGTCGAAAAACCAATGCATCCACAAAGAGTGACTGTTTGGTGCGGTTTATGGGCTGGCGGCATCATCGGGCCGTATTTTTTCCAAAATAAGACCGGTCAGGCAGTTACTGTGAATGGAACTTTTTATGGCCCGAAATGGAAGATATGGATGCGGACGATATGTGGTTTCAACAGGACGGTGCCACTTGCTACACAGCTAACGAAACTAATATGGCTATTTTGCGCGAAAAATTTAAATGTCAATAATTTCCTAAATAATTTGTGTTTTATTCAAAATCAACATCGGCCCTTGAAATTTAACCACCATTTACCTTATAGTTTTTTTATAAATTTAAGATAAATGTCAAAAATCGGTCTTTTGACGTTTAAAAAATCGTGTGCCTTTTTACCAATTTGAAAATAAAAATTTCAAATTTTAAGTTACCCGAGCTTGGGGTCACTTTAAATATTTAACAGTTAAAAAAAATGAGAAGCACTTTTCAGATATCCTTCAAAATCTAACGAGGTCAAAGTGAGTATTAGATATACATATTTGCAAAATTTGAAAATAATCGAATGAGTACTTTAGTCTATACTCGATAAAGTAAAATAAACACGCTGTATATAGCACACAGCACATAGCACATAGCACACAGCACACTGCACATATCACACATACACAGATACGTTGTGATGAAACTTTCAGAATACAATCTCAGCATGATACTAGTCGATAATCTGCAATAAAAAAATACCCACTATATCTCCTTGGGTTAGTGAGGAGTAAAAACGTATTTTTTCGACAAACTTTAGGTATACCTTTCTCAGAAGAGACGAAGTTAGAATTTAGCTAAAATGAAAAAAATATATATGCCGTTAACAAATGTCATGGCTGAGAAACAAACATACACGAATGGATCGGTATTGAGACTGTCAAGCTTCTCTTGGTGCTGGCGAGGGACAGGAAGCGAAGGAGAAGAATATATATATTTTTTTAATTTAGTGTACTAGGCGATGAAAACTGTAGATGCAGTAATGCTTAAAATATTAGTATTTATTGTGCTATAATTTTAATTTATGTGTAACTTCTTTGATGTAATACATGTAATATAATGATATTATGAAAATATTCCGATAGATGTCTATATATTACATATCTATGTACCTACTAAACGGATGTGATCTTTGATAAAGATTGCCAAACGACGCAACAGATGTCACTATATTATTACAAAAAATATATTTTTCTAACGTCCATTTCACTCTAGATATTATATAAAATATCTCAGTTTATTAATTTCGTCATCTGTGAATTCATAAGACAGATGTTTTCAAACGGGAAACCAAAAGCATTAGATTTAAAAGGTTATAAAGTTGTCACCAAATATGTCGATCAATTTCGCCGAGAAGGGGAGCGATTTGCACGTAAACCAACAGAGCGAGAAGGCACAAATTTGCGTAAACAAAGCGGTTTACTATGATCGATGCTTTCGTGTTAGTAGTCATATAAAGTGGGAGAGATTGCCTCCAGATGTCCGTAGTGCACAAAGCAAGAGCACTTTCTTATCGTATGACAAAGTGAATTTACAATACTTACAAAAAAATCAAATAAACAATTAAATATACTGAACTGCTGAACTGCCTACTTATGGAAGGAGGTTGCTCTGAGGAGGATCTGTGGCAAGCGAATCAGAATGCTATTATGGCTGCAAATCACTGGAGAGACACAATATAGGTTGATGATCTTGGACACGGAAAGTAAGTAAGTAAGTAAGTAATTAAATATAAACAAAATATGATCATAAATTCAGGTCGAGGGCCCCGAGCCAGTCCACAAATGCAGGCGTCAGCTCGCAAATATCCGTCTTTGGGCCCTCATATGCACGGACGCTGCATACCTCCAATATACATATGTTGCATTGTTTGAGAGGGATGGCCGAAATCGCATTGAGCGCAAGCACTTCCTCTAATAAGTGACATAAAACAGCTTATTTTCATAGAGCAACATAAGACCGAAATATAAGCGCACTTGGAATGATCCCGAATCATTAAACGGCGCTTTATAAATTTATATTATTATTTTTATTGGACAGTCAACAAGGTGGTTTACTATGATCGATGCTTTGGTGTGAGAAGTAGTCCTATAAACTGGAAATGATTATCTCCTGGTGTATGCAGTGCTTTGTAGAGCAACACAAGATGACTATTAGCGAGCTCTGAATGATTCTGAATCATAAAATGGCGCTATTAAAAAAAAATCGCGGGTTAATAATTTATATTTTTAATAGATTAGGAGCATCACATTAAGAGATTGCTACAAACGATAAATTCACGCAAGACACGTTTTATTTCTCTCGATTCTATTAAATTACACGTTCGTTTTTATTTATCCGTCACACACATTTAGGAATTATTTTTGGCCAACGATCAACATCTTCGGTATTCGTCCGGCGCAGCTTCGACAAACAACCGCCAGGTTCGCCGTGTCCGCTCCGGATAGAATTCGACCACAGCGAAGTTAGCCAAAACGAATCTCAAGTGTGAACGGTTGAAAAGAAATAAGAAGGAAAATGACTCGAATGTGATGTGAAACATTTGTGACGAAACGTTCAAAACGACCTCAATGCGAATTCTTGCAATGTGTGCCCAAAGACATCTTTTGTTCGATTTATAGTGGTGAAAAATATACAATAAAAGCTATTTTAGATGGCAGAGGGACGCTCTCAAAATAGCTATATTTAATACGAAAATATTGTGAGTGTTAAGTTGATAAGTGAGTTCTGCATTTCCGACATTGAAAGGTAAGTGATATTTTGTGCTTTTCCCGATTTGAAATTCATCTTTCATATTCGGGGCTAAAAATAGTCTCGAACTTTATGGGCTATTTCAGTATCATTGCTTATTTCTAAAATCTAAATGAGGCTACGACGAATGTTTTCGAGTTTCAATACTGTTTTCATGACTTTTAGTTTGCAAATCGTAACATTTTATTAAAATCATGTTTACAAATTAATATATTCAATAGTCATTTTTTGTTTATTAATCTTATTGACATTAAGTATTGAAATAAATAATTATCGTATAATCGCATATGTAAACACATAATCATCAATTGATAATAAACTATTCGTATATTCTTTTAGAATCTAAACAAACATGGAGGGTGTCAGTCAAAAGTTTGATCCGAAAAAGACTTCAACTTCTATCAAAAAAGTACCCAGCATCAAATCTGAATCCGAAACTCAAACATCAGTTGCGGTTAGAGTGCCTTCGGTAAAAGTGAAAAAGTCCGACGAGAATACAGCAGCTGCATTAGTTACTCCTGAACAACTGCAGAATGCATCTATTGCCAGGAAAAGAAGAATGATTACTAAAAAGGCACAGGGCGTACGGACAAGAGAAAAAACTCCGGAGCCAAGCAGAAATATTGTACCACACGAAGATACGACAACAACTGACGAGGAAGACAGCAAGACTCCAGTCACGCCAGAAATGGAAGCAGACGACATATATTTAGAAATGAAGAAGAAAATTCAAGAAAAATATTCAGAAAAAGACGTGGATGACATAGATATTAACGCTATTCGAGAAGCTCAAAACGAAGTGGCAAAGGAAAGAAGACGAAGAAGTATATCACCATTCGCATTACCGACAAAGGAGGAAATTGAAGGACTACAGAGGAAAGGAAGTTTCATCGATCCTGGAAATAAACTATTAACAACTATACCAAGTTATCCCTTAACACCAAAAGACGAGATAGACCCTTTAATTATTCGAAAGAATTCTTTGATTGTCGAAGAAAATTTACCCAAGAGTATGTATGCTGTTCCACCCAGTCCAACAAGTCCCAAACATTTTGAGTCTGCTCATCAGCTTTCGACCCCTCCCAGCTCCAGACACGGCCCACACTCTACTCAGAGAGTAGAGAAAAACACTGCTTTACCATCAAGTACTAAGAATGAAACTAACCAATCAAAGCTACAGAAACCTTTGTTAAATAAACCAGACCCTATAACAATAAAACCCAAACAATCCTGTCTTAAAACGTCTACTAACGTCAATGTGGTCATACCTAAAGAAACACCAGTTCCTCAAAAAACAGAATCAAATGAAACTTCACAAGAAGCACCACCAGTCAGACCAAAAAGAAGTAAATCTGGAACACGAAGCCAGGTAAACTCAAGATGTATAATAATTTGAAAAATACATAAAAATAACTCCTTCAAATTACATTTAGGGGTAGTAATGGTGTTATAAAAATAGTGAATTTAGATGTTGTTTATAGTAATACAATATAACAATTTTAGGGTCGAACGAGTGAAAGCGAGATGAGCGAAGATCAAAGTAGTAAAGTAGTGATGAAACCGCAGAGAACACCGAAACCAAAAGAAAGAAGAAGAACCATTGCCTCTGTCAAAAGAAGTGTAAGAGAAAGATCACCTGCAGCGCGATCGAAGTCTATGACAAGAGCAGATAAACAATTGGATGTAAGTGGGATAGAAATGACGAAAACCACAGGAGAAATAATAGATCTTTTGCAAAAAGCTCGTCGGAGGAGTGTCGATATATCCGATGATGAGGCGAAGAAAACAGATCAAATAGACAACAGCAGACATTTGATGACGCCTAAGAAAATTCCATCGACACCAAATAAGAGCAGAGCTTTGTCTTGCCCCAAAACGATAAAAATTCTTAGCAAAGAAGAAATGATGGAGAGCTTCTTAAAAGCACAGAGGAAGAGTATTGAGATTGAAAGGAGCAGACACAGTTCCGGCTACATAGATGCCAGCCAATCGGAAATGACGAGCTCCTGCTATTCTTCGTCCTATAGTGAAGATGAATCCGACTTCGATTTGAGCAAGAAAAGTGCCGAACTGACGAAAAAGTTGTCTCTTCTTCACACTGAGAAGGAACGAGAGCGTCTAAAGAACGAAGAGAAAGAAAAACGACGCGAATCGATAAAAGCGAAAAAGGAAAATAAAGAGTTGGAAATTGTAGATGATGTTGACGAATCAAAAATGTCGAAAGTGAGGGTGATGTTCAGGATGACCCGACGCGGCTGGAGGGAGTTCAGAGTGGAGCAGAAGAAAGAAACGGAAAAGATACGGTTGTTGGGCAATAGGTGCTTCAGCGATTTGGTGTTGCTCATTATCCTATGCGGATTAGGGGGTGTAGTGTTTAGATATACAGAGGGTGCCTTTGAAAACTTTTACAAGTGCGGAGTAAAGAGAGTGAAAAGGGACTTTATTGACTCGCTCTGGACGGGCAGCCACAACATGAGGGAGGAAGACTGGAAATCGATGGCGAGGAGAAAGCTTTGGGAATTCGAGTCGCAACTGCATACAGCCCACGAGGCTGGGGTCCATTCTTACAGTGGACAAAAGGCCTGGTCGTTCATGAACTCTGCTGTTTATTGTCTCACTGTCGTCACAACAATTGGTAAGATAAATTGTGAATGAATTTGCAAATGAAAATGATGTCAAAAATTTTTGACACGAGTAAATATTTCAATTCTACATTTATATTTCTTAATATGTACATACGTAATGGTATTTGGACTATTTCACGAGCAAATCTTTATTAGGATGAGAATATATAGAGGCTAATTTTGTCATCATAAATAGATCCATTTTCTGGTTTACCTTTGTTTTATTTTTCTGTAAATAAAATCACACAAGAAGATACTTACCTACAACTATTAAGAAAAACATTTTTTATGACAAATTTGTGTGTTTATATTTCCAAAGTTTTTAAAAATTTCGGAAACATCCAACTAGATAATTAAATTTTCTATAAAAAATATCAACATTGTACTAGTACCAACATATCAAAATTTTTGTAACAATTTTTATAAAAATTGAATTTTGTGACGACATCGTTTCATACAATTTTATTTATTTATTTATTTAATATTGTTTCTCGGGCAACTAACAGGTACTATGTCAAATATTAATTTAACACGCACCCAATAACAAGTTGCCACATTCTGGAGACTGACGATATTAATCGTCTCACAGATCCAGACTGAAAACACAATTAAAAACTGTGTCTCCACCGGGAATCGAACCCGGGACCTTTGGCTCAGCAGTCAGATATCTAACCAACTGAGCCACGAAGGCCGACATTATGGCAGAATACACAATATATACGGGGACTCAATAGTTTGATACTTAATCTCCAAACATAGATACCATCAAGCTGTTTTCATATTCTGGGTAGGAAAAAAGGACTGACCTCTCCATATTATCTTATCTTGGCATACATACATGCCAACATTTTTTATATAGTAAACAAAATATCTTAAAATATTCAATGATTTGGATTTAAAGGTTTATAGTTTGGTTCTTCAACTATACATACTGTTGCCATCGTGAGTTGCATCTCATGTGTTACATGCAACTAGTATGTCAATTATAATAGCAGATTTATAGAAAATATATTTATAGGAAAGGAATGTTTTTTCTTTTCAAGTTATTTCTTTTCTACATATTTATAGACAGCTTCGTTTTATGTATAGCACATACCGAACCTATCAATTTTGTGTCCTAGATTCAGCCTTAACCAGTTTCTCTACATAAAATAATACGTATTTGATATTTTACAAGATCAGAAGACACTTGCACATAAATCTTAGTCCTATAGCCCTGCCCCCCCCAGACAGCGTGTCATTTAGCTCAAGGAAAGATAACTCAATCTTTGTGATTTTTGTGTGTCTCTGTGTGCGTATCCGTCCGTCCCTTATAACTTTTGGTCCTCTTGTTGCACAGGGCCCAAATTCTCGACAAATACATATACCCATATTCTTTTCTTGTTTTAAATGACACGTTGTCTAAGGGGGAGGGAGGCGGTCTTGATCTTACAATAACACATGCATTAATAAAATGCTATTAATTTCGTCTAGTAAAACATTACTTTAGAAAAAAAAACTTTGTGGTACATTTTGAACAATTTAATTTCTGTCAATTTACAAATTACGTTGCTTCAACCTCGAATGAGTTTTTACTCCTCACTAACACAAGGTGATATAGTGGGGAGTTATGATTTCGCAATTTTTAAGGGTATTTTTTTTTGCAGATTATCAACTAGTATCATGCTGAGATTGTATTCTTAAAGTTTCATCACAATGTATCTGTGTGTGTGTGCTATGTACGGCGTGTTCATTTTTTACTTTATCGATTATAGACTAAAGCACTCATTCGATTCAAATATGTATACCTAATACTCGATTAGATCCCATTAGATTTTGAACGATATATGAATAGTGCTTCTCAATTTTTTTAACTGTCAAATATTTCAAAGTGACCCCAAGCTCAGGAAACTTAAAATTTTAAATTTTTGTTTTCAAATTCGTAAAAAGGCACATCACTTTCATAAAATGGCATTGAAGAATTATCAAGTTTTCATAATAAAATATTTAAATAAAAAATAATTAAACAAACTCATTTCATGAAAATGTTGGAAATTTTCCATACAAAATTTGAATACTTTATAGAATGACTTGTTAGTGAGGAGTTTAGCGTTGGCCACAACCCACTTGTTTGTAATATGACCGGTTTTGTAACGACTGCTTTGTGGTTTAAACTAAGTGAAATGATACATACAATCTTCTTAATAATCTTATTCTACCAATTATTTTCTTGTTATCTTTTTTGTAAATACAAACCTTCACTACCCATGTATTAATTAATAATAAATAATAATATTTTTATTCCATTCTGTGGGCAGGGGGGGTGCAATGCTACACAAACCATATCTTTTGCATACAAAATTTACATCTATCGTTATAAAGAAGTAAAATCCTTTACACTATTTCATTTGTTTTTTATTATAGACTACAAACACAACAAATGAAAAAAATAACATATGAGTTCCTTTTTTTTACAAAACAAAAGAGTATTATATATACACACATGCACACACACACATACATACACATACGTTTACACATAATAATAATAAAAGAATGAGCAACAAATACATATGGAAAATAAAAATCATAAACACTATATAGACATCATACTACTATTTATTTATTTTTTTTTTAATTTTATTAACAAAAACAATACAAGGTTCACATATAAATCATAATTTACAACGGTATACAATTTATAACATATAATTCATAATAACCCTCTTTAATTGAGATAAAATCTCGTGTTAAAAGAGGGGAGTATCTATTTGATATTGTTACATTTACCAAAACATTGTACATCTACTAAAAAATATCTACTATCGTCCTATAATCGTATTGATACTAGGTATTTTTAAATAAAACAAAAATAATTTTGCTTCTAAATATATATTTGCCTTGTATCAGGATGCCAGTTTTGGCTGACTAGATCCTTATCTACTGGTAAAACATAGATTATTGTTAAGTTATATAGAAACCAATGGTACAAACTGAGTTAAATAATAAAAATAAGTTTATTTATTATTTAACTGACAGTTATAATATTACGTTTCCATATTATTTTAAAATGCATAGACATAACTTCCCAACATCAGCTATACTACTAATGTTATAAGGCCCTTATATTATACCCTGGGTATACGAATGTACACAAAATTGCACGGTAAATTACCTTCTAATGTATCAAACACAAAGCAATATTGTATATCACCTAATATGTGATATACAACATTTTTTGTGAAGAAAAGGTAAAATTCAGAGGTTTTTTTTAATAGCACGAATAGTAATTAAAATATTATAATATCAAAAAATTCAATCGGTAGATTTTCAAATTCTCTTTCGATTTAAGTAAAAATCTACTTCATAGGTCTTGTAGTTTTTTTAGTAACTTACAATCAAAAAATAACAAAGGGTTTTAACAAAACTAATTTTACAAGAAAAGTATAAAACAAATTCAAAATTAAAAAAAAACTCATGCAATAGAATAAAGATGTAAATTCAAACTGTTTTGTATTTAAAAGACGTATCTTTTGAGGGTTCTGGAGAAATTAATTCAAAATATACTGTATAGCCTACTATAGCCTCTTAAGGATAGTTTCACACAAAAAATTATATCTATATTTTACCGGTTGATATGGGTCTAGTCAGCAGAAACTGTCGTCTTGATACAAAGAAAATTCTCTGGAAGATACATATATATGTAGAACAAAAATCATTATGTTTGATATAAAAATACCTAGTATAATGGAGTTCTACCGTCAGTATTCACATTTAAAACGAGTGGATTGTGGCCAACGCTAAACTTCTCACTAACAGGTCACTCCACAAAGTATTCAAATTTTATATGGAGTATATTCAGAATTTTCATGAAATGAGTTTGTTAAATTATTTTTGATTTTAATATTTTATTATGAAAACTTTATATTTCTTCAATGCCATTTAATGTAAGTGATGTGCCGTTTTACCAATTTGTAAATAAAAATTTCAAATTTTAAGTTTTCTGAGCTTGGGGTCACTTTGAAATATTTGACAGTTAAAAAAATTGACAAGCACTTTTCAGATATCCTTCAAAATCTAATGGGGGTCTAAGCGAGTATTAAATATACAAATTTCCAAAATTTGAAAATAATCGAATGAGTACTTTAGTATATAATCGATAAAGTAAAATAAACACGCCGTACATAGCACACAGTAATAGCACATTACACATAGTATACAGCACACAGCTTCTTCTTAATTTATCTTAAAAATAATTAACTGTCAAAATTAACTTTGTATTAAAACAAGTCAATGATAGTGAATATTTATTTTTATATTTATGCGAATAATCTAATAATCAAGATTAATTTTAAACAATTCCACTGATCGTGTTTATTTTTATTTTTCGTTATTCATTTAATACCTAATTTACCTATTATGTTTATTTGTTCATTTATACCTACTTTCATTTGTTATTCTGTCTATTATTTTGGTTAAATTTTATTTTAAAAAAAATGTATATGTCCTTGTTAAGGAAGTACATATACCTATTTCTTCCTACGTTCCCTAAAATAAGCAAATAAATGCTTGTGCTTAGGTGAACGAAATCGGTCGAGGCAGGATTCGAACTCGCGTCCACTGGATTACTAGCCCAGCGCGCTAACCGATCTGCCACCGTACCCATCTGTACCCATTTGTACCGACCCATTTTTTTTAACATGTCCACGTAGGGGACACCAGCTATTAGGATTTGGGTCCATTTTACTCTTCCGAAGAAGCGCACTACGTAGCGTCGGGAGGGGTTTGCAATCTAGAAAAGAGTTTATTAATTCAAATTTTAAAAAGACCCGGGTTGTACGATGGTGGAAACACAGAATTCGGAAGATCGTTCCACAGTCGGGCTGCTGTATTAATAAAGGAGTTCGAGAAGCGACTGGTTCGTATATGTATTTTTTTTAAGTTTTTCTTTGTATTTCTTCTTGCTTTATTTTCATTGTTTATTAATTGGATATGTTTGGTTTTTTTATATTGTATTTTCACACATTATGTACTATATTTTGTATCTTTCGTATTCTTTATGTAAATGACAAACGCCGTTAGTAAAATAAATAAAATACCGTAAGTACTTAATTATAATTTAATTAATTGTTAAATATTCAATTGATATTTCGAGAAATAATATCTTCTATGAAAATAAAGTATTAATATAGGATATTGTTAATGTGAACAATACTTACAGAATTTTAAATTTTTTAATATCTTTTATACTTTTAGGATTATTTCAAATATTTTCGAAATCTAATTACCCATTTGTACTTTCAATACCTACTTGAACATAGAATTTTTTTTCATATACCTACCGATACTTATAAAAATTTTCAATACCTAACGGACCGAATTTTTTCTCAAATACCTATTACACTTTACATCCCCTTGGGTTAGTAAGGAGTAAAAAAGCACATATTGATATTTTACGTTGAAAATACAAACAAGGCTTCGTTGTAATGTTTGTAATCTCTGGGCGGTTTATTTGTCCAACTGATATATCTGCTGATTTTTTTATTCACCTTCACACTTTATCGGGAAAAGAGGGTTTGGTATTTTTCCATAGGGCGGCAATCTACGACAAACTAATAATGAAATTGTGATACAACGGTGGCTTCCAGCACGCCCTGGAGGTTTGGAGCACTACACCAACTAATAAGCATACATGAATAGGCACTCACAACTTGTGGAGTGAACGATATTTTTTCCTGCGCATTTCATTTTACGAAAAACTAGCTGGTTCTGTTTTGAATACGAATATTCGTATAACAAAAGATTTCATAAGAAATGGTAAGAAATCCAGTTCCTTTCGACATCCTTATAACGTATTACACATTAAATCGAATATTCTTTTTGAATTGCATATACGCAAACATTGGATTTTTTTCCCTTTCGGGAGACTAATGATATTTTTATTGACAAACATTTGAACTTTCAAAATTACATCGATAAGGGAAATCGATAAGAAGGCATAATTGGTGAACGTTGCGCAAGCGCATAAAGTGATCACGTAAACCAGCCGATGACAGGTCGTAAGCCCTGTAGGTGCCTCGAGTTCCTGGTTCTTCTACAATATCCCTACTTCGTCTCTATTGAGATGCTGAAAAAATGTTTGTCAAATTATAAAATGTTTCTTACACTGTACCTCTCCATCTGTCAAATGACATATATCGACATATATCTACATATATCTATGAATTAAAACTGATTATATTAAGTGTGAAAATTGAGTTTCTCTTGATTAGGACAATATTATGAAGTCACGTGACAACTGTCACTTCCATACATTGAGTTATCTTTTCTTGAGCTAAATGACACGTTGTCTAGGGGGGCTGAACTGTGACTTCTAATACATTTTATAACACACTAGTGATGTTCCTTTGTTATTTTGATTTCCTTTATTTTATTCAATCTTCAGAAAAGCAATAAATCAATTATGCATTTCATTAAAATTATAGTTCGTTTCAGATTCGAACCCATTATTGAAATAAAAAAGCATTGAAATTATTTTATACACGTTGAATTGAACATATAGAACTGGATTGAGGAATTTTAACTAAAATAACCGAATTGAACTTAAATTACTAAACAGACTATGAGAAACAACTCTAAGAATTGAATCGATGAATTGTTTTCATGAATTATACTTCTTTCATAGATCTGAAGGGTCTTTTTTGTGCTGCTGTGTTTGTCTCCCGGGAGGTCAACTTCCAGGTGTCTTGCCATGTTTTCAGGGGTCTACCAGGGGTCTTGTGACTTCGGAGTTTCCACGAAACACTCTTAATGAATATACTTGATAAATAACTGGTCTATGAATTGAACTTTAATAACTGAGTTTATGATTTGTATTCAAATACCTGACTTGAATTCAAAGATAAGTCCGACGAGTGCATTTTATTTTTGCGGTATTACCTATATTAATTTTCTCAATTTGTCTTTCAGGATATGGACACATAGCTCCTTCAACAACGACAGGAAGAGCTCTGACTATAGTCTATGCCATCATAGGCATTCCCCTATTCCTCATTCTTCTCGCTGACTTTGGTAAACTTTTCACCAGGTGCATCAAGTTCCTCTGGGCCTTTGTCAGAAGAGTATACTATACTGGTAGCTGTCGAAAAGTCAGAAGGACTGCGCCAGTTCAGGTAATACATATTTAATAATAATATTTAGTACCTATCCGTTATTTTGGTGTACCTAATTAACCATGTTAAATATTTTTTAATGCTTTTGTGGCAAAATAATTATGTTGTATTTTTTTTTATTCTATGTCTATCCGTCGACAGAAAAAGGTCGTATGTATTATTCAATTTCCAATTTACATATATTTCATCTTTTTATATTAACAATGTGTATTTTTTTATGATTATATATATTTTTCAATTTGTATTCCTTTTTACAATGCATTCATTTCATAATTAGGTATGTTAATATTTTCATTATAGTCGTTCGCATTTTGTTTGCTAGCTATTGTATTACTATACCACGCTTAAGAAGAATATTAAAGTGTGCTATTATTTTGATCTTTCCAAATTATTTAATATTTTAAAATTTTCGTTTTATATACTAAACATGTATGTCAAGAGAGGATACTGTGGAGGTTAGTCCTTTTTTCCTACCCCGAATATGTAAACAGCTCGATGGTTTGTATGTATGGAGACTAAGGTCCGAATGCAGAGTCCGACCTAACCTAAATACTAACCATGTTTTCATTGCAAAGTCGCTCAGTTAAATTAAGATATCACGTGGCTTCCCAACTGGAGGATGCTAAGAAGTTTTTGTATGAGAATTGCATTGCAAAGACATATATAAATACTTAACGCATGCGCGTCGACGTAAACTAACATTTGCGAATTGTCAAAAAGTAAGGTTGATAGCGAGGAACCTTACAAGTGGTTTAATACTAAAATACGAGATGTTTTCGATGGATGATGATTTTAGCGACATAAAATATGTATTTGGTTATTTTGTCCAATCAAATACCAAACAGAGTATTCAGCGATCTACACGAGATGCCGAAAAATCGCTAGAATTAAAAAAAAATTGTGACATCGAGCTGTCAGTGTGAGCTTGGTTAGATGTATTTGTGTTGTTATGACAAAAGAAAAACATTTTAAACGTCAGTCTAGGCCCATAGAAAACTATCTATCTCATTTCTTCATATACAATGTTGTGAAATGCTACCCCATCGACCTTTAGTTTGGCGTAGTATTTAGTATTTAGTTAGTGATGTCTCTGCAATACAATTACTAACTTAAGAATATTAAATTCTCCAGTGAGGTTGGGAGTTAGTATTAAGTTACCTAGGACTTTGCATTCGGGTCATAGTTTTTAATTGTGCTTTCAGTCTATGTACATCTGTGAGACGATACATATCGTTCCTTAGAATGTGGTAATTTGTTATTGAATGCGTGTTGAATAAATATTTGACAAATTATCTATTAGTTACTTGAAAAGTTATATAAAATGAAATAACAGAAAAATTTTAAAGAATTCCATAGGCGAGTTCGAGCTCCAACCTAGCTTCCTCAACCAATTTTGTTCACCTCTAGCACAAGCACTTATGCTTAATTTAGGGAATTTATGAGGATGTAGGTATACTTACGTAATAATCATGAGTACCTACATGATTTTTGTTATTCCAGGAGGTAATGAAAGGTTTGAACATGGTATACGCGGCTGCGTCGACATTCCGTCGGCCGTCTCAGTATCAGATGGACGAGGAGTCTGGAGACCAGCAGAGAGCTCCCGGCCTACCTCCGAAGCCTGGCCAGCAGCCGAGCGGTGGTCTCCTTACGGTTCCCAGCGGAGACAAGCCTGATGGTTCTCCTGAGGAGGTCTGCGCAGCAACTGACGAGCAGGGTGCTCAGACTCCGGCGCCTTCTGCTTTTGAGATCGACGACGAGTTCAACCTGCCCATCTCGGTCGCTATTACATGTCTGATCATCTACATCTTCATGGGCGCCTCGATCTACGTCGTCTGGGAGGAGTGGGGCTTCTTCGAGTCCTTTTACTTCGTCTTCATCTCGATGTCGACCATAGGGTTCGGGGACTTTGTCCCCAACCATCCGATGTACATGATGTGCAGCATCGTCTATCTCGTCTTCGGTATGTCTCTAACTTCCATGTGCATTAATGTCGTCCAAGTGAAGTTGTCGGACACGTTCAGACATGCGAGTGCGAAGATTGGAGCTACTATTGGGTTGAAGGTGTCTGATGAAGACGGAAGTCTGGCTCCGATAACCCCTCCGCCTGTAGAGATGCCAGGAGTACACGGAGGGAAGAATTCAGACTCTCCGGAGGCAGTCAAAGTATAAGGGCCGTATTTATAAAACATTCTATGTAAGTAGGTATTCAAGTCGATGTTTAGTACAAAACTCATAATGCCGCTTTCATCAAGGTACATCAAATCAAATATCATTCAACTACCCATTCGGAGCTTTCTAAAAATTCTTGAGTTGAGTACGTGGAAGTACCACGCCGTTAGCCACCATTGTTTTCAAAGACAGTTGAAACTGGTGCGTATAGTTATAGGAAATGGGCTAAAAAATGAAATTTAAAAAAGTTTTTCAAAAATCTACCGTAAGGTAAATTCTGAAAATTTTAATAAAATATGAAATTCACACAAAATTGCGAATCTGTATTGTGTCCAAATATTTGTGTGGAACATGTTAGTAATTGGTAGAACAATACGTCCGATCCCATAACTTTTTAAGAACGTTCCGGCTAAAAAAGGTGCGTTACTATTTCACTTATTCCAAGTTGATATTCTATAACTCTGAAATAGGAACGTTCCTATTATGGAACGTTCTTAATTCAATTGAGTCACGCATTAGTTAAATTCCCGATTATATAACCAAATTTAGATTAATCAAGTGTCAAAACGTTCCTAATTGGAAGCGTACTAGTTACTTTTACAGCAGTCCGGGATATTTTAGTTAATTTGAAAGCTTCAGTTGTGTACGGAAAAAATATAAAAATGGATAATTTACGCGTGTGGCGTTTTGTTGTAAATAAAAACCAAAGAACATCAGTGCAGCTCGATTAATCTTTTAGGTTAGAAGGCATGACATAAATAAATATGTCCGAAAAGTGCGCAGTATGTCTGCGCCATATTCAATTTGAGTTCAAATTAGTGCCTACTGTGCACTATTTTTTATGTTTTGTTTTAGGATTAACGTCAGTTACAAAATACGAAATTTATGTTCAAATGTCCTTTATTATAGAATTTTAGAACGTTTTCATTTTAGTTCAAAACATAGGCGATGATGACCTGTAACTAAAAGCATATAAGATTGAAATTTTGCGCTGTGTTTATTTAAATACCTTGGTGAAATTGACGGATAGATTTTATCATGCTAAGTACTGATCAAGTTCTAAGAACGTTTTGTAAATTCGGCCCTATGACCTCGTCGACATGAGAGATCGATGGACATTGTTAAAAGTTTGTTCTTTCTTTATTGAAGTTCGACATATTTTGAATACAATGGTTATCATAAGTCAAGTGTACCTTTTCAAAATTGTTACATCTTTATCAATATATCTGTTTTTTTTTTCTATTTTCGATTTACAATTATCTGCTTTGCAATTCAATGTCTTTGTGAATGTATATAAAAAAATTAACGAATTGTAAAATAATTTAACTATGGTGCTATATTTGCTTCCATTTAGATAGAAATAACGTTTTTTATACAATTTATCAGAGTTTTGATTTATAAAAATCCTTAATCAGGGACAATCTGAAATAAATTTATTTATATTTATATAAATTTAATTTAATTAATCGGTGGAACTCCATTTAAAATTATTAAAATGAAAACAATATATAATTAATTATTCCACTTATTTATTTTGTTAACTACTACTTTTTTTAATAAGGCACAGCCACCAATAGAGGCGGATTTGTGACACTACTACTTAGTAGTCAACAAAATAAATAAGTGGAATAAGAAGATATTGTTTTCATTTTAATAACTGAAATAAATTATTTTTATTTATTTCAAAATCCTTTTGACATGTATAATAATTTCAGGTGCAGTATTAGATGATGCGGTTAGTAAATAAAATGTGTAACATAATACAAAATTTAGTTAAACGTTTAAAAGATGAATCATCAAAAAATAATTAAGGGTTTTTGCTCTTGAAACACTGCGTAGTAAATACACAAATAAATTTTATTTTTAATTGTTCAGGATACAACCTTTATTGGCTTTCACAACCTGGAAAATTAATATAAGGAAACAAAGCTATTAAAACAAAAGAACCTCGTACATAATCGAATTATTCATGTTTAAAATATCACTTTGTATAGAAAGATTTCGAGGAAAACACAAGATGCCTATTTAATAATTTAATGTGTGTAGGTTATGAAACCAATATTTTGAAAAAACGCTTATGAATTATGTATAAAAGAAATCATAAATTTATGGCATATTAATGAAAATCAATATTTACATTTTCCTTCGTCCTGTTTTTATCAAAGACCAAATAAATAATATGAAAATTATCAAAGAAATAAACAAAAGACTTTATTGATATTAAAAATATCCATAATTATATTAAAAATTATATGCTTAGATACTAAGATAAATAAACGTGTATATTATCTCAGTATCTCTATTATCTCATAAAAAAAATATTGATCTGGCTAGTATTATGAAAAATATATTTAAGAAAAAAATAAAAAAAAACCTAGGATCTATTTTTTACTAAATAAAAGTTTTTTTATTAAATTTCACTTAACATTTTGCACTGTTTCAGTAATCTTGTTGATGTTGGTTATAGTCACGTTATCTTAAAATGTAAAATAATTATATTAATGAACAATTATAACATTTTTAAAAAATTGAGAAACGAACATCTTTTATAAGAGAACCGGAAAATCAAGGCACCTACAATATTTTTTGTTTTCATTTATCAAAATCCTTCATTCACACCATCACGCTTTATCCCACAATGTGGGGTAATCGGCGACCGGTGGGCTGGTGTGTGTAACTTTATAAAATGAAGTACTACACATACTTGTATGCCCACGCACTTTCGATTACTCGGCTCTTACGGGACACCCGAAAACTACGATAATACAAAAGAGTAGAAGCACTATTCTTAGCCGGTGCCTCACGACAAAGAATTTATTAAAATTATACCGTATATTTGTTATAGAGAAATATCATTTATTTATTTTTTTTAATTTCATTTCAACAGGGAAACAAAACAGATATACAGTAAAAATAAAATTAATTAAAAATACAATGAAGTACATATTACATAAAAATCCATTATCCCAATAAGAATTTTTCACAAATTGTAAACTAACATAAAAATATACAATGTACCAAACAATCGAATTAAATTTTCTAAGAATAGCTCAACAAAATTCAAAATAGAACAAAATACAAAATAGAACAAAATACAAAATAGGACAAAATACAAAATAGGACAAAATACAAAATAGAACAAAATACAAAATAGAACAAAATACAAAATAGAACAAAATACAAAATAGAACAAAATACAAAATAGAACAAAATACAAAATAGAACAAAATACAAAATAGGACAAAATACAAAATAGAACAGCTCAACAAAAGAGGGAGGAAAAGAAAGAGTGAAATAGCGAAGTAATGAAATTAAAATAAGGGATGGAAGGAGAAGATAATACTCATATTTGGATGGGTGGATGGCAGAGCGGTTAGCGCGCTGGGTTAGTAATCCAGTGGTCGCGAGTTCGAATCCTGCCTCGACCGATCTCGTTCACCTATAGGACAAGCATTTATGCTTAGTTTAGGGAACGTAGGAAGATGTATATGTACTTGTTTAACAAGGACATATTCATTTTTTTAATAAAAAAAAAAAATATATTATAAGGTTTTCTGAGATTTTTATAAGTTGTTTTTTATAGATTGATATGGCAGAGAGATTTTGTTACTGATTTTAATTTTTGATAATACTTAAAGTATCTCTATCATATTATATATTGTAAGATTGAAAAAAAAATCTAGTCAAATGAAAAGATTTGAGATGTCTTTTATATTATGTTTTTTTTATTTATGGTAATAATGTTATTCTATATTGTTAGACAAATTATATACATTTTGAGAAACATCATTTTGAATATCAGCGGACACAATATGGATATTCACGAATTGTCGTAAAAATGACATATTAAAATATTTTTTAACAGATTTTTAATTATCTCAATAGAGACGAAGTTGGGAAATTTATTGTAGGAGAACCGGGAAATCAAGGCACCTACAGGGCTTACGACCTGTCATCGGCTGGTTTACGTGATCACTTTATGCGCTTGCGCAACGTTCACCAATTATGCCTTTTAATGAGATCCCTATCAATTCAATTTTGAAAGTTCTATATATTGTAATACTGAAATTCTTTTCGCTTGAAAATAAGGAATTTTTACTAAAGCCATCTATGGGTGAAATTGTGAACAACAATCTTATTATTTTTATTTATTTTTGTTGGAACGCCATCTATTGAGAGAATTGGTTTTTTGTAAATAATGAAAGCTACAATTCTTATATCTGAGGTGACAATGCATTTTTCGCATAGAAGTCACCCCTGAATTGCGCCAGACTTATAAGGTCATTTTTGTCTTATTTACTTACTTGTACCAATGTGTAAGTTAGTAAAAATTCCTTATTTTCAAGCGAAAAGAATTTCAGTATTACAATACATAGAACTTTCAAAATTGAATTGATAGGGATCTCATTAAAAGGCATAATTGGTGAACGTTGCGCAAGCGCATAAAGTGATCACGTAAACCAGCCGATGACAGGTCGTAAGCCCTGTAGGTGCCTTGATTTCCCGGTTCTCCTACAATAAATTTCCCAACTTCGTCTCTATTGAGATAATTAAAAATCTGTTAAAAAATATCTTTGACTCCCGACAGGGAAAAAAATCCAATGTTTGCGCATATGCAATAATAAAAATATTCGATTAAAATATTTCATACATCAAAATGCATATAATTCTTTCAAAAATATGAACGTAAATCCTTTTTTATATTAAAAGCAGATGAAAATGACATAATCAAATAAAGACTTACAATGTTCTCAAGAAATTTTAAATAAATTTGTGAAATATATTAAGTTTGTATGTCCGCGCCATTAAAAGTTTATTATAAATGTACAATGTTGATGTTTTTTTTATAATTAAGTTTGAAATTATTTATTGTATAAATATTAATTTTTAAATATACTTTTTTAAAGCATTTTGTGTTTTTACCACGTAGACCCACTTCTAAGTTGCATATTTTTTATTTTTTAAGATTGTTTTCTAACCCTCTATGAGAGTGACGTATTTATTGCCAAGCGGCAATTCATTACAACTAGGTAATGTTTCAGTTCAGAGAAACAAGCATTACGTTTTAAATATTTTTTATTATATTTTACCTCTATAAGAATGAGGCCTAAAGAAAACAAGCTCTCTTTTAAATAAATTCAGAAATAATTTCAAAAAGATTTTAATATAAAAATTGTTCAGCCTTTTATTGAGTAGACTTTTGGCGTTACCCGGGGCACAGCGCGTGGAGCTGGTCTACTCTACGTGCCCCATATATTGGAGGAATGCAGCGTCCGTGCATACGAGGGCCCAAAGACGGATATTTGCGAGCTGACGCCAGCATTTGTGGACTGGCTCGGAGCTCTGTACCTGGATCAGGTTCTGCAGAAGGCGCTGGGTTATTGAGCCACAGATAGATACATAGATGTACGCTCACTCATTGGCTACTTTAAGTAGAGGGATGATGTACAACTATATGCTGGCACGTCCTGGATTCAGATTGCACAGGTCAGGAAGACGTGGTCAAATCTATCGTGGCTATCTAAAGTAGTAGGTAAGTGGTTATTGATAGTATAAGAACCAATCATTGTGCCTAATCCTTTCATATTTTGAGTATCTGGATGGGTGAATTATTTCCAATTGAAAGCTTGATGGATGCGGTTGTTGCAGAATAGTTAACAGTTTAAACCAGTCATGGGCAAAGTACGGCCCGCGACATGGTTTCGAAAAACCCCTAAACTTACACCTAGAATAAGACAAAATGTATTTTCTGCGTTGAATTGAGGCAACTATTTCTCAACATTTCTAAAATTGAGTTCTACAAGGCCCTGTCAAAATCAAGTTTCTCAAATCCGAAATCTCACGCTCAGAAGACAATAGCGATGTGTGCATCTTCCTACATCTGTGAACAGGTGTTTTCTACTATGAAGCATCGCAAAAACAGCGGTAGAAACTGATTAGCTTCACTACTGCGAATCAGCTTATCCCAGTTTCTATTAGATTATGAGCAATTTTTAGAAGCTCGGTCACAGTTTCATCTGTCACATAAGCTATACTCTTCTAAAGAATAATCAATTTTTGTAACTTTTTTTTTGATAGTATAAGTATAATCTATTTAATATAAGGTGTGTGTGTGTTCTTAAAATGAAAAATAAAGTATATCACTTATAAAAATCTGTTCAAAAATTTTTGTTTATTTTTTTTTCGACCCGCTTAGATAATTTTTTATTTTATCTGGCCCTCCCCTTAAAAAGTTTGCCCATCACTGGTTTAAACATTTATTTGCCCACTATTTCGAAGAAATATATAAAAAACTTTTGAGATAGACAACTGTTTGTTGGGTGAAATCTTTCTCCAGCGTACGACAAAACCGCTCTGGGGAGTACTGCACTCGACAATAGATCCGAGAAATTCTTTGAGTCGAATAAGTGCATAGGTAGGTACTTTGAGAAAAAATATTTTATTTTTCCTCTAGATCGCAAACGTTTCGTCGTACAATAAAATAAACCCCTGAAAACTGCCGACAATAGGTTTACTTACATCTCTCCAAAGAAACAAACCAAGTGTTGGTTTACTGGAAGTTTGCACAGTACCGGTAGATGGCAGCACCATACAATAGTTATTTTAGAGTGATATGAAATCTAACAATTGCACTATAATGCGTTCCGGCTTAAATAGGTGCGTTCCTTTTGCACTTACGGGCTATTTCACCACCTCTGGATAAAGTTCTAGATAACTATCCATAAGATAAATTTATCTTAAGGATAAATGACGCGAGCGTTTCACCACCTACAAATTTCTTACAGATTGTTATCCGACGGATAAAGGGTGGCAACGTTGTAATTTCATCTATTTCAATGGTCTTGTCTATGGGTTGATAAAGCTGTCACATTGTCAATCGTAAAAGTCGCAGTAAACAACGGACAACGGTAAATATTGTAAATAAACACGCGGTCAAAACGAACACGTGGACACAAAACAAGATATGTCAAATATTTTGAGAATGTATAAAAGAGAAAGAACTACGAATTTCTGAGAGGATGACATCAACGTGATGGTGGATTTAGTTTGTCAGCATAAAAATGTTATAGAAAATAAGATATAAGAAAAAATAATTTCTTTTATGAGTCCTAAAATGTTCTATGCAGACGTTTTCGTCAATCTAAACCTCGCCTTGAAATCAATATTGTCGAACTCCGAAAAATAGTCTTTTCGCATTTGGAATAAATCTCTGACGCCGATATTGTCTCGTATTATGTAAAAATACGATATCATCGTCGATTTGGTCAGAAATTTCGATCATTTAAAAAATAACTTATACTCAGTTTAACTTATCTATCACTTATCGCGAACCTATTCCGCTAGACAACATATCTAGAACTTTATCCATGGGATAGAGCCTTCAGAGAGTCGTGAAACGCATTTTTCGGTTTATCCGTTAGATTTGTGTTAGATTGGCTATCGGGCACTTTATCCAGAGGTGGTGAAATAGCCCGTTAGTCCAAGTTGATATTCTATAACACTGAAATAGGAACGTTCCAATTTGAGAAGTTTCTTAATCCAAGTAAGTCACGCATTGATTAGTTCAATTCCCTATTCTAGGTACATATACCCATATTTAACTTTAATCAACTGTCAAAATGTTCCTAATTTTAATTCATACCTAATCAAAAGTGTACTAGATATTTTCACAGTAGTCCGGGATATTTCAGTCAAGTTGAAAACATTAGTTGTGTACGGAAAAAATAAAATGGATATTTTACAGGTGTTGCGTTATGTTGAAAATAAAAACCAAAGAATATTAGTGCAGATCAATTGAAATGTTAGGTTAGGTGACATCACGGCGACATGACATAAATAAAAATGGCCGAATAGTGCACAGTGCGCATGAGTAGTCTGCGCCATAGACAATTTGAATTCAAACTATTACCTACGGCGCACTATTTTTTTTATATTTTAGTTATAGGAACAACATCTGATTTTTAATTACTTATCATAAGTGATATGTGGTGTTAATATTTTTTTATGATTGTTATTTATTTATTTATTAATTTATTTACTGATTGATCTAAAAGTTTTTTAATAATTGAATAATAGATTTCTTTTTTAATTACTTAAATTTGAAAACATTTAAAAATTGGTAATATCGGGAGTCTTCATCGGCCCGTTTGCTGGTAATTAATTTTTGCTTTTATATTGTAGACATGACTGTTTGTACTAGATAAAATGAAATGAAAGAAATAATTTAAAATAAAATAAAATAAAACATCAGTTAAAGAAAACGAAATTAAGTTCAAATGGCCTTGATTTCAAAATTTTAGTATGTTTCGATATTAGTTCAAAAAGTTACTGAATTGGATGTGAAGGATTATTACCAAGGCATAGAAATGTGGCGTTTCTATGTCTTGGCAATACATAGAAACGCCACATGTGTTGCCAAGACATAGAATACTCGATTCTATCTGGGGGATAGCTTTATGGTACATATATACTAGTGATCGTTCAGAGGTCAAAATTCGACCGTAATTTCTAAGTTGGAAAAGTCATCGGACCTGTGGGGCAAGTGCATAGATATAATTATCATATAGAGTTCTAGGACATCAGATATTATAGAACTCCAAATAACAATTATATCCATGATATGGGTAATCGTGAGGGTTTTGATTTCGCCGGTTGGACCAGACTTGCCCCCTGATCTATGTATGAAACTAAAAACATTGACTTTTATGGTGATACGAGACTGGTGTATGGTGATGCACATACATATTTGTCGTGCTTCCTTTTATAAGGTAATGCTCACCCACGCACCTGTCGCCGGTTACCAAAATTGTAGGAAATGTAATTTATTTATTTATCTTCTTGTCTATAATATAACAAATATAATGCACATTGGCGGGCTTATTGCCATTAGGCAATTTCTTCCAACCAACCAGATTACAAAGTTTGACAAAATTGTGTATGTACATCAACAAAAGAATATACATATATGTTGTGATGGTATAAATATAAATGGGTGTATTTAATACAGATATTATTATAAAATTCAATTTTATTTCAAGAATTTTATGAGTGAAACGCTTATATGTGACGGAATTTCAAATTATGTGCTCATTTGTTTTTTTTTATCTCCCTTAATAATTTCATGTTTTTGTTTTTTTTTTGTTTACCTACCAACATAATGCTCCGGACATGTAATAATGAAATAGTGATATGGGAAAACGTTATATTATCAAATAACGATGTCGTTACGACATAAAGGGAGGAATATTATAACGAAATTATTGGTTATTAGTAAAATTAATTGTTAATTAAATCTTGTTTCAGGATACATTTATAATATCGATAAATGTTGATGGTAATAATAATAACTGTATTGGATGTCTTTATTATTTGGGCAAAAAATTAACACAATTTTTTTTAAGGATTGGTAAATTTGGTACCGATATAAAATTTCCAATGAAGGGCAGGAAGATATGATTCTTTGATGCATATCACCACGGCAATGCGGACTGACCAGAGAGAGGTGTGCGGGTGCGCATAAGGCTGGGTTGTCCATGAATGGAGAATTTTATTTTATTTATAACATATTTTAAAGAAAGGGGTCTCAAAATTGCGCATTAATATTTATATTGTAACTGTATTTATAATTTTCAAATTCAATTGTACTTTTGGTTCTCTACTAATACTTGAAGCTGGGGTTTGAATATCCAAATATTAATTATTTTAGATATTCAAAAATTAATTGATTTAATCAAGATACATAATAAACGTTTTATTGGAGGTAGAGAATTTTTTTATTAACAACATAATAAAATTCCTTAGGTGTATGCAGTACAGAAGTCATGAACGTCAGATCCAATATGACGATTTGCTTAAAAAGTATAACATGATATGTAATTCTCTACAACAGAAGAAAATATTTGATGCTTTAACATTATATAAAATATGCCATATGAAATTAGATTTTATTCAATTAAATAGTATGTTTCAAATACAAATTAGATTGTATTCAATTAAATAGTATGTTTCAAATACAAATTAGATTGTATTCAATTAAATAGTATGTTTCAAATACAAATTAGATTGTATTCAATTAAATAGTATGTTTCAAATACAAATTAGATTGTATTCAATTAAATAGTATGTTTCAAATACAAATTAGATTGTATTCAATTAAATAGTATGTTTCAAATACAAATTAGATTGTATTCAATTAAATAGTATGTTTCAAATACAAATTAGATTGTATTCAATTAAATAGTATGTTTCAAATACAAATTAGATTGTATTCAATTAAATAGTATGTTTCAAATACAAATTAGATTGTATTCAATTAAATAGTATGTTTCAAATACAAATTAGATTGTATTCAATTAAATAGTATGTTTCAAATACAAATTCCATCTAGAATAACGAGACAGCGCCAACTTTTTTTCACAAATACTCCGAGAACTAATGCAGGATTCAGGATACCGATTTATAGAATGTGTAAAAACTTTAATGACTTTATTGACATTTTTACTGTATCTGAATCTATATTCAAAAGGGAAATTGTAAAAAAGATCACTGATACACTGAAAAAAGATCCTCTTAGGACCTGGGTATGGCTGAAATGCACTGTTTAGGTAATGATGTTATAATATGAATGATTTATTTTTAAATTATATACTTAATAATTCACAATATGTTTTTCAATATTTATAGTTTTTTTTAAATATTATTTCTTTTATCTCTACCTTAATATCTAAGCAAGTCTATTTTTTCTTTGTAACTTCTCTATGGGAAATATTATGATTGCACCTATATATCAGCTTTATTATTTACTAGTTGCATGTAACACATGAGAGCCAACTGTCGATAGAGATAGTATGTATAGTTGAAGAATAAAAATCAAACTATAAACCCATAAATCCATTTCAAGATATATGTCAAGATAGGACAGTATGGAGGTCAGTCCTCTTTTCCTACCCGGAATATGAAAACGATCCTATCAAAATATTAAGTTTTCTTACATATTGTGTATAGGCGACTGCCATACAAATTGTATGAAGCAATATCGTCATTAAATGCAATTTTTATAAAAATTGTTAAAAAAAATTAGAGATGTACAAATACAATGTAAACATTTTTTATAGAAAACTAAATTATTTAGTTGAGGTGTTTCGGCTTTTTTCGATATTTTTAAAAAGTTTGGAAATATAGGCAGTTAAACTCATAAATTTATCATAAAAAAAATATTTATCTTAATAAAAAATGTTTGAGAAACCCTGGAATTTAAAAAAAAAACTCATTTGAGATTTTATATATATTTAACTCATTTATATTTGTCTATGTTTATACCAATTTTCAGCGTTCTAGCTTTTATGTTTTCTGATATATATATATATGGAAAAATAAACCAAAATTTCAAAAGTTGATAACCCCTGACTGAAACAAAAATTCACAATTCTGAGTATAAAAGTTTTGTAGGCCTATAACTATTTATATATTCTGAAAATTTGGGCTCTGTAAATTGAGCGGATCAAAAGTTATAAGGGACGGACGGACACATACACACACACACACACACACACACACACACACACACACACACACACACACACACACACACACACACACACACACACACACACACACACACACACAAACACACACACAAAACTCACATAAAATGTTCTACTCCGAATTCTGAGTAAATTCATGTATGGGAACATATATGCTGCGAGGCCTCTAGTTGGCGTTATTAGCATGCAAAAAGTCCACTACGCCATACAAAATTTTCCTTCGTACACGCATCTTGGCTTAATAATGTCGATTCATTAAGAGAATTGAATTCTCATGAACGAATCGACAGTTGGATTAAAAATAACAAAGAAAAATACACAATATAACAATATATACAATTTTTAAAAAGATACATAATAATTTTGTTTTTTATGACTCAACTTCAAAAAGAGTTTTCTCGTGCATTGAAGTGAGTCACATTTCATAAACCTACAAACTATCTAATCTAATTATATACATACATAATATTTATCTAGGCACTAATCTATTTACAATAACATACACATTTAGATACAAACATACATAATATTATATATAAAGAGAGAAAAAAATAATAAAAAATTGGTCTGTAGAATAAATAAAAATAATACACAAATTGAAAATAAATAAGATAAATAGTGTACAAATAAGCATCTTTTAAGACTCCTTTTATATGTAGATTCGAAAAAAAATGTAAGGGCCAGTCTAATGTGCATTACTAGATATATAAAAAAGCACGACACGTGCGTGTATCTCCACACACCAGTATCGTCTCACCAAAAAAGGCACTACAAGGATCTCATTTTTATTCTTTGTGACTGTGTTATACCACAATCAAAGGCCTACCATAACATATGTAGTGGAAAATCGTCCAGTTTTCTATTTATAGCGGAAGAAAAATGTAATTATATTTTGTAACAGATTTTTAATTATTTCAATAGAGACGAAGTTGGAATAATTACTGTAGGAGAACCGGGAAATCAAGGCACCTACAGGGCTTACAACCTGTCATCGGCTGGTTTACATATGGTTTGGTATCTTTGACTCCCGACAGGGAAAAAATCCAATGTTTGCGCATATGCAATAATAAAAATATTCGATTAATTAAAATTATTTCAATCGCAAATCTTGCTTCTCTGGGCTGGAAAAATTGGTTATTTGGAAGAAATTGCTATTTGGCAATGAATTCGCCACTTGCACGGGGCGTAAGGAAATGTTTTAAATGCATAAAAAATTAAAAATATGTCATTTGACATATTTTTTAAACCTTTTTCTCTAATTTCATTTGTCTGTTTTGGAATTTTAGGGAGTCTTTATACTATTTTTTTATGAAGTCTTTGTGTTCTTTATAGCCTTGAGGTCGTTTGGACTTATTGAAAGATTGAACGATGAACGACTGACCAAAATAATATAGGTACATGGGTGTAAGAGATGGAGTGAATAGCAAGGGTCGTCCCAGAAAGGGATGGCATAAATATGTAAATGATATTTTGTAAGAAGGAAACATAATTTTGAAGAGAAGCGAGGTAGTTAGAGACCTGGGCGTAACTCTTGATGAAAAAATGCTGTTAAGAACCCACATTGATAATATTGTGGAAAAAGCATTCAAGCAGCTGGGTTATATACTGAGAATATCTAAACCTTTTCAATCTAGTGACACTTTAAAATTGTTATATTTTACTTATGTTCGACCCTATCTTGAATATGCTTCAGTTGTTTGGAACCCCCAGTATGTTACCTATATAGAAAGATTAGAAAAAGTCCAAAATAATTTTTTGAAACACCTTGATTATACCTAAATGCCGTCTTGCCTTTGATGATAGAATCCTTTCCGCTCGTCATCATAAGATAACATCATTAGAAAATAGACGTACCATTGCAGACATGACATACCTACATAAAATTATTGATGGTGCCGTTGACTCTGAGTCTCTTGTTGGGAGTCTTCCAATTAATTGTCCCTTTCGTAGTACTAGAACAAATCTTACTTTTAGATTGCCTCTCTGCAGAACTAACTATGTCCAAAATTCATTCATCCAAAGGGCATGTAACATTTATAATGTTTTTTTTACGAATGTTGATATTTTTAGACATACTAAAATAAAATATAAGAATGCCATCTCTGAGACCCTTAGAGGTTTACGGTAGCTGATTCCTGCTTTGTCCTTTTCTCTTTTTGTCCTTTTTATTCTGAATTTTGAGTACCTACTAAATTCTAAATAGCAATTTGTTTTACACTGTCCAGCTTAAAAAGATAATGTAATATCCGCAAACAAAATTGGTCTATGATATATTGTTAAAATTGAATTTGTTGTAATTTGTTTGTATGACTGTATATTTGTTAGATTTAAATAAAATAAAATGAAATAAAATAAGAAGCTTGAACAATCGACGACCATGTATGAGACGATGCATAGATGTAAACGAAGAAAGGAATGTATGCAAAGATAGAGAAGTATGGCATCCGGTTCTCTATGCTTACCCCGCACGGGACATGGCGTGATGGTATGTATGTATGTATATTCTTTACATTATAGATCTAGGTCTCCCTAGGGGTAAAATAAAAGAACTTCTAGAGATAGGATGTCAAAAGCAGCATTGTCAGCATCCTATTGGATTTGGTTGCGCAGGTGAGTGGAGTATAAGTCGGAGGTTAGTGGGTGAGTGGTGACCGTGACTCAAGTCATAAAGGGGCCCCTTGAGTCCACATACATGATAGGAAGCCCGTATGGCTCGCTTATTCTGGCTGGTACTCTGGTCACCTGTGCTCGTGGGCTTGGATTCGTGAATCCAGTGAAACCACCATTGGCTTTCTCTTTTGTATTTTATATTAGGTACTTCTCGGGATTTTATTTCAAATATTAATTTATCATGCACCCAATAACAAGTTGCCACATTCTCCAGACTTACGATATTTATCTCACAGATCCAAACGAAAACTGAATGAAAAAATGTGTCTCCACCAGGATTCGATTTAGATATCTAACTATCTGAGTCACTAAGGTCGATAATTCCAATTGGTACGTATTTTTTATTTTAAGAAATCTTTTGTACGCAATAGTTTTCATCTCTTAGGGTCGTATTACGCATGTTATATAAGAAAACGGTAAGATAATCTTTCCCTGTCCAAATTCTCAAGTCGTATTACAGAAGTTATTTTCTATAACAGATAATACCAAATAACTTCTGTAATACGACGTGAGAATTTGGACAGGGAAAGATTATCTTACCGTTTTCTTATATAACATGCGTAATACGACCCTTAAAGACAAACATCATTTGTATCGATCCAAAATATGGACAACTGAACAAAAAGTACCAATTTATTTCATACAATGTCACCTGTTCACAAATCAATTGAATAAGGAAATTCAGAAACCCCATAAGTCATTTTTGAATATAATCATAATTTTGATCGCAACAGTGTAGAGGTCTTACATCTGGAGTCCTAGGGACGAAAACTGGATGCTATAGAAATATAAGAACAAATACATAATAATATGTAGGACTCCAGATGTAGGACCTCTACACTGTTGCGATTAAAATTATGATTATATTCAAAAATGACTTATGGGGTTTCTGAATTTCCTTATTCAATTTGAGTGCAGTGATAAACCTACTCCGATTTGAATCAAAGAATAAAATCAGTTGACGTTCGAGATTGTGTAGCGTATTGCGTGTTACTTTTGTCCTGATTCTTGCAACCATTCATTTGCTGCCATGCTGTATGAAACTATCACGCGAATACTCTCACTTGTCGTGCTCTGTTTTAAACATTTAGGTAACCTGCTTTATTTTTACGATTTTTATCGAAAATATTATCTTTTTCGATTCGTTTTGTTCCGATAACAACAACAGAAGACAACAACAAAGTAATATAATAAAAAAAGGCACGGAACGGTTCCGATTGTGTTGTTCAATTATACCATATCGGAAAGGAATTTTCCAGAATCATTTGCGGCTTTAGAGAAACATCCCTTAGGCAATCGTACCCCTAAATAACAAATTGGATATTAAATAAAAATAAATGTTTGAACCTTAAAAAAACGATTATTGTTTCGTTTCCATTTAATTTATTTTAACTTGGATTATCAAAGTATTTACGAATTTAATGCTATCTCATTTATCTCTGCTTTATTTTATTTTAATACGTTTCTAATGTTAAAAACCTGGTTCCCTTTTTACATTGGAAACGTTATGACGTTTTAGAGCTATAACAGAGCTTATAGCTCTATTTATCCCCGGAGAGGCTGCTTATCCTACTATTAAGCATATTTTATACCACTATCACTAAGAGGCCAACCTCAATCGTGGGGGGCGATCGAATCGATGCTTGGATCAAGTACTGACAATTTGTGGTAGGTACAACGTAGTGTAGATGTGCTCCTGAATATTAACTAACTACGAACTACTTAGTAAAATAGTAATGATATTTGAGAAGAGCGAAAGACGAACAATATGCGAGATACGAGTTAATAATGAACTACTAGAACAAGTGGATGAATATGTGTATCTAGGAAGTATGTTTCAGCGTGATGGAAAATTGGAAAAGGATATAGAAAGAAGGGTAACGGCAGCAAATAGAGTAAATGGTGCATTAAGAACAATAATGGCTGACCCAATTATTTCAAGGCCAGCAAAACTCGCTGTGCACAACGCTATTGTCGTTCCAACCATAATGTATGCAAGTGAGACATAGGCATGGCAAAAGACGCATGAAAGTAAAATTAACGCTGTGGAAATGAGGTCCCTAAGACGAATGTGTGGTAAAACAATTTATGATAGGATAAGGAATCAAGATATCAGAAGAGAATGTAAGATTGAAAGGGATATTTTGAGTAGAATGAAGATGAATGCTTTGCGATGGTTCGGACATGTAGAGAGAATGAACAATGAACGACTGACAAAGAAAGTATACAAGGCTGAAAAGAGTGGAATGAGATGTAAGGGTCGACCTAGAAAGAGCTGGCATGATCATATAAATGAGATTTTGAAAGAGGGGAACATACGAAGTCAGAACAATAGGAGAGCATGTATGACGCGATGTATGAATGTAAATGAGGCAAAACAGGTATGTCAAGATAGAAGAGTCTGGCGTTCGGTTCTCTCTGCCTACCCCAAATAGGGAAACGGCGTGATGGTATGTATGTATGTATGTAACTACTAAGGTACATACATATCATCGCCGTTCGTACACTAGCGCTTATAATCCACATTCACCTGTTTCCGGTTGGCTCTCTGATTGGTAAGATCTCGTAGTACCTATTAAGTCAAATGACCTGTGAAATTTTATATTAAATGCGAAAATTAAAAAATATATATAATAATTTATATTGCAACTCGTTCGCGCGAGTCGCTATCATTTTTATTTTATTTTTTTTAACAAAAAATTAATATGTCCTTATTAACAGAGTACATATACATCTTTCTACGTTCCCTAAAATAAGCATAGATGCTTGTGTTATAGGTGAACGAAATCGGTCGAGGCAGGATTCGAACTCGCGACCACTGGATTGTGAACCCAGCGCGCTAACCGCTCTGCTATCGACCCATCTTATTATCAACAAACTTAAACTTAACCAAAGAATGTAGAACAGAAAAGCTGGGACTAGACGCTACTGTTCGTACAAACCAATCGAGCAGCATTCATGCGTCGACCGTCGCGTTTATCGTAGTTTATTTCGTCTGCTGACTGGAAGAAGTCACTAACTGCCTATTTTGGCAAAATTGAGTTAACTATGCTATCATATTCACCAAAACACAGTTTATATCTGGAAAAAAAATTATCTTCATATCAGGTCCCGTTGCGGAGGTTTTTCGGAAAAATATTCATTATCTGCATTTTTTTTCAATTATGCCGTCTGGAAAAAGTCATTATCGTTGTAATGAAGTCTTTTTTTTACATATTTTTGTATTTATTTACCAACATTCGAAAATTTTAACACATTAACTAAATAATTTAATTTTCGATAAATACATATCATCACATCCTAACTGGGTAGGCAGAGAGAAAAGATTTTTTTCTATCCCGGATTGCATTAATCGCCTTATTTACATTGATACATCATCTCAACATTTTAGTCTGTTATTCTCATACATCAACCCATGCATGTCCCTAACGGGGTAGGCAGAGAGAACCAAACACTATATTTTTATATCCTGGAACACATACATCGCCTCATCGATATTCATACATCATTATTACATGTTCATCTTTTTTCATGTTTCTTAGATTTCTTTCTTTCAGAATTTCGTTCGTATGGTCGAACCAGCCTAAATAATATTTATATTGTAGTGATATACCAGAAAAACTGCATTCCTGGTACAATATCTCTTATCAGTTAATACAGGAGAGAGAGAAGGTGTTTGCCTGACACTGTTCATTTAAAGGACACGCATATGCTTAAATTTGGGGATTATGAGGATGCATAAATGTACATGTTAAAAGAACATATCTGTTCTTTAAAAAACAAAAAAAAAACTTTATTTTTTCATGTATTGTTGATGTTGACGGTATTTAAGGTTAAGATTTCATAATATGATTTAGAACAAACCCAGGTTTAATATTGGTTAATTCATAAAAAAATATGAAGTTGATCTGAATATCTACTGAAAATGTGAGTAAATACCTAAATTTATATTAATTTTAAAGTCAAGAAAACATTTTAGAGGTCCTGGGCACAATATGTACCTTTCATTTGAAACATCTGAAATATTCATGATAGGTACTAATAAAATGAGAATATTAGAAGAATACAAAAAGTTTCGAAGAAATTGCAAATTGGCAATAAACTCGCCACTTGTGCAGGTTGCAAAGAAGTGATTAAAATTTGTTTTTTTTTTTATGAAAGCATTACAATGAGTTTTGCCACATAGAAATAATATATTACATACAATCTCACGCAATATGGCAGATGAGCCGTCAGGAAAATCTCATTATATGCAATTTTGTGTATTTTTTCTTTCCCTATGAGTTTTTGTCAAATTTGAACATTAAATATAGTTAGATTAGGTTACTTTTTATATTTGTTGAAAAATTCATGACAATCTATAAACAATTAAAGGAGTTATGAGAGTTAATATTGCCAAAAAACTTTGACAGCCATTATCTCGAAAACATGTTTCTCGCAATTAGTGACTTTTTCCAGTCAGCAGACGATTTACTACGACCGTCGACATCACGAACAGCTGAATTATTTTCTATTCATGCTATGTAACTTTTATAAGAATACACTAATGTTGATCATGTTAGTAAATATTTTATTTAAAACCCTTCAACACTGTTTTATACCTGTTAGATATTGGTATATCTAATTTGGAATTTTTTCTTTTGTTTTTATTTTCTATGGTTTTTTCAGTTGTCAAATTTTTCTTGCAATTTTTGATTTTCCTCTCCAGTCATATTCCCAATTCCTTGTCTGGACTCATCTGCGGTCGGTCATCACATAACGGTCGGTGAATGTGCAACGATACGCTGCTTCGGTTGCATATTTCTTCGGTGATTCGGCACGTGTGATTTCGGAGACATTTCGTTCGAACATCGCAGTGAAATCAGTGTTGTGTTGGTGACTATTTGCATCGGAACAGCCCCCCTAGACAACATGCCATTAAAGCTAAGCGTTATATCGCTAAGCGATAGAAATGTATGAAATTTGTGGCTGTCACGTGTTGTCATAGCGACCAATTTCATACATTTACTATCGCTTAGCGATATAACGCTTAGCTTAAATGACACGTTGTCTAGGCCCCCTGATTGGAAAACTTCAGGACAATATCAGTGAGTCTTCGGCTTCCTTTCATATACAGTCCACAATCCTTTCCGTGGTATATTAAACCTTTTTTATATGACACAAGGAAATATATCACACAATACCATTAAATATGAACTGATCGACTTTTGCAATGTCATATTTGGAATTAGATGTTTAAATAATAAATCTTTGAGCACGCATATATAATATTATCCTTCTGATATATTATAATCCTTTTAGTTAATCAATAAACATATCCCCAAAGTATCCAATGGAGTGGGGTAGGTGAGGTTTTATTTGAGTTAAATAAATTGAATTGTTTTTATTTTATCTACCTACAAAAGAAGAAAACAAAAAAAGCTTGAAAAATCGACGAGCATATGTGAGACGATGTATAGATGCTATACCCTCTAATGACATAAAAATGGTTATCGGTGACTTCAATGCCAAAATAGGTAAGGAAGCAGTATACCAACACATCACAGGGAAACAAAGTCTCCACACAGAGAATAATAATAATGGGCTACGCACAATTGATTTTGCAGCATCCAGGAATATGGTGATATCATCCACACAATTCCCTAGGAAAGATATACACAAGTGGACCTGGACATCTCCCAATGGTAGACATCATAACCAGATTGACCACATCCTCGTCGAAAAAAGAGGCGCCTCAAGTATATTAAATGTAAGAAGCTACAGGGGAGCAAACTGCGATTCAGATCACTGCATGGTGATCACTACCTACAGAAGCCGTATATCTAATAACAGGCTTTGTAGACAGCAAGCACCCCCTAAATTAAATATAGAAGCACTCAAAGTCCCCGAAGGATTGGAACGGTACAAGGATGCACTGAATATTAACTTGCCAAATACACTGAATGAGGTAACTACTAAGGAAGCATTGGAAGAAGATTGGAACTCACTCAAGAGTGCAATACTAAACTCGGCAGAGACTTGTTTGGGAAACAGACAGAGACAAGATAGAAACCCATGGTTCGATGAAGAATGCCGTAAAAATATAGAAAATAAGAACAAACTCAGAAAGGTGTACATAGAGCGGAGGACAAGAGCTAAGAGACAGTTATATGGACAGGCCAGAAGGGACACTAACAAACTCCTAAGAAAAAAGAAAAGAGCTCATATGAATAAAAAAAAAAACTTACTACTAAGTCTTGCTCTACTTTCCTATTGAAAGTAGAGCAAGACTTCATAAACAATAATCCTCGTGAAGCTTACAAAGGAGTAAACATATTCAAGAAAGGATTTAAGCCGAACACAACCCTGTGTAAAAACACAAATGGAGATATAATAGCAGATTCGGACATGATAAAAGATAGGTGGATGGAATATTTTCAATGTCTACTCAACCCACATACAGACACAGGAACTCAACCAACAGCCATATCATTAGAGGATGATCAGATAGTGAACTCACCAACACTAGCGGAGACAAAGGCAGCAATAAAAAGCCTGAAGAACAATAAATCACCAGGAGTAGATAACATTGCCTCTGAACTACTCAAATATGGCAGCGATCACCTGCAAACGCTATTTCACGAACTGATCATAAAAATATGGTCCCTTGAGGAAATACCTGAGGAGTGGCAGATGAGTGTCATAAGCCCAATACATAAAAAAGGAGACAAATTGAGGTGTGAAAACCACAGAGGCATCTCGCTGCTAAACACCGCATATAAAGTATTTACCACCATATTGAAGAACCGGATTGAGCCCTATGCGGAAAACATTATAGGAGAATACCAAGCAGGGTTCAGAAGAAACAGGTCCACCAGCGACCAACTGTTCACAGTTAGGCAAATACTTATAAAATGCTGGGAATTTGACGTAGATATATGCCAGCTGTTTATTGATTTTAAGCAGGCCTACGACAGCATAAGCAGAGAAAAGCTCTATGGCATCCTACTAGAATTTAAGATCCCAACAAAACTCATAAGGCTGGTTAAATCCACAATGAGCAATACAAAATGCACGGTGAAAATTGGCAGCGAGATGACCGAAGAATTTGTTGTATCCCAGGGTCTCAAGCAGGGTGATGGTTTGGCACCTACACTGTTCAATCTGGCTCTTGAATATGTTATCAGAAAAACATCTGTTAACACCAGCTCCACTATATATTTTAAAAGTTCTCAAATAGTTGGTTATGCAGATGACCTCAATATTATCGGAAGATCCCTTGCAGCCCTACGGGAAGTCTTTGACCCACTTGAAACAGCAGCAGCAGAAATAGGATTGCAAATTAATGTAAATAAAACCAAAATAATGAAGCAAACTAGAAATGCTAGAAACGCTCTACAAAGCAACATAACGTTCAAAGAAAAATACAATTTTGAAACTGTAGAGGAGTTTGCATACCTGGGTTCTACTATTAATAAAGATAATGAAGATACCCTAGAAATAAAAAGACGAATAATGACAGGTAACAAAGCATTCTTCTCTCTGTTACCGGTGTTCAGGTCTAGAAGTGTCCATAGAAAGACAAAAGTAACCCTATATAAAACAATCATCAGGACTGTTGTGTCATATGGGTGTGAGGCTTGGACGCTGAAAATAAGGTCTGCGGAGATGCTGGACATCTTTGAGAGAAGAGTGCTGCGTAAAATCCTGGGACCCGTGAATGATGGACAAACATGGAGAATTAGATACAACGATGAGTTACAGCATTTACAAAGCACCCAAACTGTCTGAACATATAAGACTAAGCAGGCTAAGATGGGCCAGGCATGTTCAGAGAATGCCATCATCACGGGTACCAAAAAGAGTCTTAGAGGGGCACCCAGGTGGCAAAAGAAAGGTCGGGAGACCGAGGCTGCGATGGGAAGATGATATTGGGAGGGACGCATCCCAGCTTCTGAATGTGCCAAACTGGAGGGTCGCAGCAGGTGACAGGAGAGGTTGGAGGAGGAAGTTGCTGGAGGCCAAGGCTCGATATGGGCTGTAGAGCCACTGAAGAAGTATAGATGTAAAGGAAGCCAGAAATGTGTGCAAAAATAGAGGAGTATGGCGCTCGGTTCTATCTGCTTACCGCGTAAGGGACATGTCGTCTTGGTATGTATGTATGTAATAGCTAGATCGTTCAATGAGGACACTTTCACAACCATGAAGACACTCTCAAAGTGATGATGACGCTATCAATACTATGAAGACACTATCAAAAATATGATGACACTATCAAGGAGATGATGATACTATTGTGACGTTGATGACACTATCAAGACGACAAAGACTCTATCAAGACTATGACACTATCAAGACTACATATGAAGGTCGGCCTTCGTGGCTCAGTTGGTTAGATATCTGACTGCTGAGCCAAAGGTCAAGGAGATGATGGCAATATCGAGGAGATGATTACACTATCAAGACGATGATGAAACTATCAAGACGATGATGACCCTATCAAGGAGATGATGATACTATCAATGAGATGATGACACTATTGAGACATTGATGACACTATCAAGACTATGACGACACTATCAAGGAGATGGTGATACTATTGAGACATTGACGACACTTTAAAGATGATGATCACTATCAAGACGATGACGACACTATCGAGGAGATTATGACACTATCAAGACAGAAAAACAAAGAAAGAATTTCTTATTGGTTTTTAACAATAAGTATTTATTTATCAACAACACAGCATATGTATACATTACACAATGCTGCAAGTGTATAATCAATACCAATAACCAGCAGTTTTTTTATTATTAAAAAAACTACTGAAAAATCATATATTCTCATACATTCCCTATATTAAGCATTGGTATGCTTGTGCTATAGGTGAACAAAATCGGTTCTGGCAGAATTCGAACTCGCGATCACTAGCACAGCGCGCTCACCGCTCCGCCAAAACCCATCTGTCACCATAATATATTGGTTCGGTGACCAATGTTTGATTTTTTTTAATTTAGGGTATAATATTTTTCTTTCCTAGTGTAATTTCGTCCAAATTTTGTCAAGTGTAATTTTGTCAAGTGTGATTTTGTCCTGAGTAATTCTGTCGTGTTACCTTGTTTTATTGCCGTGTGCTTCCCGAAGAAAAAAAATAATCAATTGTGCCGGGCGCTTTTAATCATGAATCTCCAGAATTACTCGGTAACACCATCTTCAAAATAATGCATACGATAATACATTTATTTGATCAGATTAAGTGTGATTAATGTTGAAACCACTTTGTGATAACGAACTCCAAACTTGTGATTATTACAAAGTTCAACCAATCAACTTTAAATGTGTTTCGTTCAATCTAACACCCTTTTTATTACAAAATTGTCACCCACGTGGGAATTACGACTTTGATGTTCGAGATTTTAAAAAGGTTCGATCAACTTTATATTATTATTTTTTTATTTATATCACTTATCTATTTATATATTTATTATTGCTTCTCGGGTAACTAACAGGAACTATGTCAAATATAAATTTAACACGCACCCAATAACAAGTTGCCACATTCTGAAGACTTACGATATTTATCGTCTCACAGATCCATACTGAAAACACAATTATAAACTGTATCTCCACAGGGCAAGGAGAGTGATAATTATTTACTAGAGTATAAGTATGGAATTGTCTACACCGAATAGATTTACTATGTAATTTTTTACTTTGATATTCATGTATGAAAATCTTTCCATCGCGTAAAAATATATAATATATGTTCAATTATGTATTTGTATTTTAATAATTTTATTTATCGTATGGGTTAATCACATATACACTTATTTACTAAATAAGAAGTGAAATCTCAGTGTGAACACTTGCCTTTAGATTGTTTAAATGTTTTATTTAGTTAAAATAAATTCTTGTCTCTTTAATAAATTAAAGCAAGATTTTACGCCGGAAATCCTAATAAATGAAATAATTTCACAATCAGCAGTAATATAGCAATATCTATTTTTTTTACTGTAAAACATAGTAATTGTTTTACTATTTTGGAAATAACAATAATTGCGCCAACTTTTGCAAGAATTTGCCAGGTTGGCGTCATACATTTTTTTTTCAGTGTGAACAATCAAATTTGGGTAATATATATTTTTTTTAATTCATAACCATAATTATATTTTTTTTTGCGCAAAAAAAAAAGTTTTATTAATATTTTTGATTGTGATCAACAGCTGAGTTATTCAAGATTGTGAAACATAAATTAGAATTCCAATATATTGAAATTTGTAAATATGGCACTCGAAAAACCAATCTAAGGCGGAGATTTTCGGGCACTTTGTAAAAGTGGCAATATCTCGAAAACTAAGGCACTTTTACTAAGGTCATATTTACATATTCTGGCGAGTCATGAGTTGGTATAACAGCCCTTAAAAGGAATACGTTGACTTATGGGACACCCTGTATATCTTTCATCATCCCTACCCGTAGAACTAGACACCTCTTTTCCGCCTAACCACTCAGCACACCAACTATGCTCAACATGCATCAATCTACAGAATCTGTTATACATACAATAGGCATTTCCAAGAGATCGACATATTCTTACTTAGCGCCCCTACATTTAAAAAATATATCAAACTTAAAATTTCATCCTCATAATCAAATTTAACACTTAATGTACTGACACATTTATATATGCAATTTCACACATCATTCACACAATATCTGACCATAATATGTAATTATTCCTAATGTATCTTAATATACTACAATAACTTCAGCGACAACCTGTAATTGGCTTTATTATTAATCAAATCATCTTTTTTTATATAAATTATTATATGCTGTATGTTGTCCTCTAAATAAATAAATAAATAAATCCAAAAACTTTAAATATATGTAGTTTAAATACTCGGCGGATATTTTGTGGTTGTTCATATTAACCGTTTTTGCATGTGAATTTTGCCCTAAACCACTTGACCAAAAACTTTTATTTCGCAATGGCGCTGAATGGAAAATAAATGTTTTTTAGGTTTATTTACTTAACCTGATGCATTAATGCAACGTCATATTTTTCTAGGTATTTTTGACTTCTTTAATTAAAAAAAATATATATATTGAATTATGCCTTATAATTTATTGAAAATATAAGATAAACGTTGAAAATCAGAGTATGCCATTATTTTTCTACAAGAATTTATACAGAACATTATCAAAAAGTTAAGGTATATTTTTCTTTATTAATACCCAAACCATCTATTTTTTTTTTTCAAAACGATTTGATTAGAAATAATGATGGTAAATCAAATTGAAAAATAGGTATGTTGGCAGCAGTCCCCCCCTTAACAGGCATGGGGAATTTCAATTTAGTTTTATATCGACCGACCAACGTCGGCGTCGCCATCAACTTAGAGACTCGTTATTTCAAATAAATTTAATGTAGGTACATTCTCAAATGCGAGATCGTAAAAGCGTTATAAAACTAAATTTATCGCCACCGTGTCATCTACATGGATGACACCAAAACACGGACTCAACAACTCTTAACTCGGATTTTCGGTTCACACCATAAATCTACGAAGGTTCATCTCCGCGTTAAAATTACTCTTTAAAAGGGTGTTTTTATAGGTAAACGAATTCCACCCGCTTCCGTGTAATTGTTGGTACCATTTTGACATTACTTTGACAAGTGTTAATTACTTTTGATTTATAATTTTATTTTTAAAAAGAATGTATATGTTTTTATAACAATTACATATACATCATCATACATTCCCTAAATTTAGTATATTCCTGGCAGTAGCGGTATTGATATATTTATTTATTTATTTATTTATTTAATATACAGAGACACCAACAGAACACTGAACAACACAAACAAAAAAAAACATGAAACAAAAAATAGAATCTCCAGTGCTCCAATAACAGGTATCTCCCGCATGGCTATTGTGCATAGTTATGTATGTACAATCAACGTCTCCTGACCATTCATTATAAAAAAGACATTACTTTGCACAGTTAAAAGAAAAGTTTAAAATACACATATACATATATGTAGGAAAACAGAAAGAAAACAAATGTTGAACTAATAAAATAAAACATAAAAAAAGAAGGAACAATTGAACCGAGACAAAAAAAAACAAATAGATTTTACCCAGCATATTTTAAAGGATAAAAATAAGCAATTTATCATAGATCAATTTCTATGAAATATGAACGTCATTGTCATTACATTAAATTGTCACAACGATTCAGACGCAACGTCTGAATCTACCAATACAATGACACTCCGACACGGCAGAATGTCACTGTATTGGCAGGTGCATACGCGAGTGCAATGTAACGACAGTCAATAAATAACGTCGCGGACAAAATCGCGAACTCGGCAACATGCCCGTCTAACTAGAATATTTTTAGTAAGACTTATAAGTTAATATGTTGTCGAATTTGCTGGTTTATATGTCGTACTATACACGTGTTAGTATTTTTTTATTTTTAAAACTATAAAAACTAAATAAAAACAAAACATACAATCAAGATACCAAATTATCCTAATACAAAATACAAAAGTGGGGAGAAATGCGCAATACAAATCAACACCCACAGAGCCACACAACATCAGGGTGTCCCTATCACTAGATTTCCTCGAATCAAACGTTTGAAAGTGGACACCGGATTATGAAACACATCAAGATCCGATACAACCCTTGACAAACTATTATATGAGCTCATCATTCGGCTTATAGGACAAAACTGTCCCACATTGGTTCTATACCTTTTCAGACGAAACACTTCGCTGCATCTTAATCTATTATTTGCATGAAAGTTTAACAATTCAATGTCAGATGTGTCCAAGTGACCTCGAATCAGCTTACGAAGATACATTAATTCGGTCACACTCCGCCTAACTGACGAACTAACCATATTAAAAAGCGAAAGGCGCTCCTGGTATTCCAACCGGCCACTATGACCCGCTCTAAAAGAAAGAACCCTAGTAAAATATTTCTGAACACGTTCTATTTTGTCTCTATGAGACACATAGTAGGGGGACCAAAATCTTAAGCCGAAAATCTTAGCTTGCCTATGAATATTATGTTAAGAAATTAAAGACCTAATATTTTTTGTGTTTTATTGAAACCGTAGGTACTGCAATATTAGAAAATTGAACCGTTTGTAGATAGATGCTTGACAGGGCCACAAATGTAAATATCATTTTGGCATGTGATTTTAAAATTTTCATGGCCACTCAAATGAACAACGGTGCATAAAAAATATTTTATTTTCGACATTTCCCAATTTTCTCTTAGGGTTTGCCTAGTCCGAAGGTTCTAGGCACGCCCCTGATGCCTGGCTATATAGGTGAACGAAATCGGTCATGGTAGTATTCGAACTCGCGACCACTGGATTACTAACCCAGCGCGCTGAGTTAGTAATCAAGTTGTGATCTCTTATACGAATCGCAAGCATGCGCCGTCCATGCAAAAACATCACGCTGAAACTTAAAGTATGCACTTATTTACACGATAAATATTAGGAAATTGATGAAAAAAATAAACTTGAATATATCAATAATAATAATGAATACTTCCTTGCACCCTGCGCAATTGGCGAGCTTATTGCCATATGGCGATTTCTTCCATATAGGAAACCAGTGTTTCCAGCTCAGAGAAATAAATATCTCTATAAATTTCTCCTCTGCTGGGGATCGAACCCAGGACACTCACACAACTGTACCATGGTGGTCGGCATGATAAATAAGAAAATAAGATGTGTGGTGGCTGAGCGGTTAACGCGCTGGGTTAGTAGTAGATCGAATACTGCCACGACCACGATTTCGTTCACCTATATCACAAGCATTTATGCTTAGTTTAGGGAATGTATGAGGATGTATATGTACTTGTTACAAGAACTTATTCATTCTTATTAAATGAAAAAAAAAACTCATGTGACTAGTGTACAAATAGAGTATAATTTAAATAGATTGCCATATATGTAAAAATTGGTACAATCCATCCTTTTACATATATACTTGTAACATCTGCTCGGTACCTAATAAAAAACATTATTACTCAAATTGAATTTCACGTTTTGAATTCAAAGGATGTTCAAGCATTATATTACAAAGGGGTCAAACGCCATTATATCGTCAATAACTACCAATTGGTACTTGATCTCTCTTTACTGTTATGTCCTTGTCGTAGGATGGACATTAGGTAAGTCCACCTGCTATTTTCATGGAAAATATCAAAATGTCAAATGAAAAATTTTATTTTTATACCAATACCTCTTCGCAACATAGTTAATGTACGTTTTGTTTTCATTTTGAAAGGTTGGCAATCGCTGAATGCATTTAAGTGAAGTAAATTTAATCTATATAATAGAACTCATAAATTTAATATTAGACAAATGCAAAACAATTACATTTATATGGGTATAAAGAATTTCAATTGCTTTCCAGATGAAATAAAAGGGATAAATGATTTTAAAAGGCTCAAACAAAGACTGAAAAAATCATTTCACAATCTAAACGTGGTGTAGGGACCTATGTATTGATATGACTAAAATTGTTTCGAATTGCCTATTTTCTATTGTTTTTTTATGCGTCTTTTATTTGTTTTTTGTTTGTGCATAGCTTTTTTTCATAACTCTGTTTTCGTTATATTATCCATCATCTAATATCAATCTAATGATTCCGTCACCAAGCACAACGTTTTAATCTTATTGAACAATTTTACTAAAGTAAATATCATAATTTATTTTATTTATAAATTTTTAATGTTGTTAAACAAAAAAAAAGATGTTAAATAAATAATAATAATAAGACAGATGGATCGATGACGCAGGTCATCGCACTAGCTTAGTAATCCGATGATTGAGATTTCAAACCCCATCTTTCTTGACCGATTTTATTCGCCTATAGCACAAGCATTTATGCTTAATTTAAAGAACACATGAGGGTGTATATTTACATATTATTTATTTATTTATTTATTTATTTATTTATTTATTTATTTATTTATTTATTTATTTATTTATTTATTTATTTATTTATTTATTTATTTATTTATTTATTTATTTATTTATTTATTTATTTATTTATTTATTTATTTATTTATTTATTTATTTATTTATTTATTTATTTATTTATTTATTTATTTATTTATTTATTTATTTATTTATTTATTTATTTATTTTTTTTTTTTTTTTTATAAGTAGATTTGTAATATTTATCGTTTCACAGATCCAAACTGAAAACACAAAAACTATGTCTCCACCGCGAAATAAATGCAGGACTTTTCGCTCGGGAGTCAGATATTCAATCAACTGAGCTACAAAAGCTGACTTATATTTGAACAAATATAAAAAAAAAACAATTTCCCAGAACGCAAGAGCATATTGATAGTTTTAATAACATAGTGAAATCATATTAAGAGATAAAATGAGTATGGATAAATGGTCAGCTCTACTAGCTAGGCTCCAAAACCCAAAATAAAGACGAATTGAAAATCTTAAAAGAGGTCTACATACAGCAGTGGAGAGATAGCTAAAGGAACATGAAGTAGTCAGTTTTACATAAGTCAATGCACAATTTACATAAAATATTAATATATTGAAAATTCAACAAATGCTTTGGATTGAACTGGTGACATATAATTTCATCGTAGGTACTCACGCCATACACACAAAAACATCGTGACGAAACACATAGCATAAACTCCCAACATGATATTGGTTTAGAAAAAAAACAGCATATAAATTGTGAAATCAGAATATTCCACCATTAGGTAGAAGTGCGGTCCTTAAATTAAAATATTTGTCCAGGGCCGTATTAAGGTGATGTATGCACAGTGCACAGCTCTGCGAGTTTATGCATACGAAAATAAAAATATCAAAATATCCTTCTCTCTGTGAAATGTAATATTTCATATTATGTACATTGTACATACCTATGTATGATATAACGTTCATATATATGTATGTATGTACGTTATTAATGTGATGCAGTGACTTTACTATGAAACTTACACCGTACATATATTATGTATAATAATATTATGTATGTATGATGTGAGTGCACAGCTAAAAGGTATGAAACCGTGTAGAAATATTTATCAAAATAAACACTTTTATATAAATAAATATGTATTTATGTCTAATTGTATTTATTGAGTTTAATTAATAAATAGTACCGAATTCTTACAGGTATGGCTCCCCTTGATCTAGAAACACAGCGACGATCTTCAATCCACAACCTCTATATATAGAGGTCGAAGCTCGAATTTGGATGGCGTTAATTTTGCCTGTAAATTTGCCCACCATTCGTGAAGTGATTGTGAACTTAGCCAAGAGTTCTCTTCTAGACGCTTGACAACGTCGCTGGTCGTCTTTTTTCGTGGGCAGACTAACATTTCATGGATTATTCCTGATAATTGGACCACGCAACTCATTACTTTCAAAAGTAAAAAAAAATTCAATATAAATATAACACATTAATTTGTCATAAAAATTGTTTTTCTTTATAAAAAATGTTTCAGAATTTAGATATTGCATTTTTCAGTATGAACACAAATTTTCAACGCTATAGCTTTTATGGTTTTTGAGATATAAGGAAATATAAAATAAAAATTCAACTGCTGACAATCTCTGACTGGAACATAAAATTTTGAGTACAAAAGATTTGTAGTCAAAATTATCTACATTTTTAGAAATTTTGGTGAATCAAGCAGATCAAAAGTTATAAGGGGGGACAGACACACAGACAGACCCAGTCCTAATATGACACAGAAAAAGGGAACTTTAAAATGTTTAAATATTTTATTTTTATGGCTTTGGTATGTGTTATGTTTTTAAGTAATTCACGAAAAAGATGTTGAGATAAAATAAAAAAAAATGTATAATTTCAAACAAAAATTAAATTATCATTTTTTGATCGTCTAAAGGACGGGTATTTAGGTTACGATAGTGATATTTATTTTCTTGTAGTAAAATGGTAATTCAATTTATTATAGGTATGTAGAAATATCTTCGTATCATGGCAGTTATAGATTAATGAGAAATATGGGAAGTGGTATAAAATAAAAAGAGATACTGTTGCGACAGTTCAATAAATTATAAGCAATTTTTACTGGTTCATTCATTCATACAATCACGGCAGATACCACAATGTGGGGTTACCAGCGACAGGTATGCGGGTGTACATTACCTTTCAAAGGAAGCGCTGCATTTGTGTGTATACCCACACGCCAGTCTCTTCTCACTTCAAAAGGTACTACATTCAGGCATAATAAAAAAGTATTCTAAGACGATGCGCCAAAATAGAGGTCACGCCTTTCAATGTTTTCTTCGCGTTGTAATGTTATGTGAAAAGAAATTCATAAAAATACTCCTGGTTTTATGCCATTAGTATATCACTCACCGACGATGCAATCAATCGATTATATCAAGGATATTCATATTTGACAAGCAGGAAACTTAACCCTGCGCAACATTAATTAACCTTGAAACTAGTTGCATGTAACACATGAGATCCAACTGTCGATAGCGATAGTATGTATAGTTGAAGAATAAGTACCAAACTATAAACACTTAAATCCAAATTATTGAATATTTTAAGATATTTTGTTTTCTATACAACACATGTAGGTATGTATGTCAAGATAGGATAGTATGGAGGTCAGTCCTTTTCTCCTACCCGGAATATGAAAACAACATGCTGGTATGTATGTATGTATGTTTGGATATTTAAGTATAAAACTATTAAGTTTTCTTACATTATATTATTGTGTATAGGTGACTGCCATACAAATTGTATGAAGCAATGTCGTCACTAAATTCAATTTTAATAAAAATTGTTAGAAAAAAATTGAGATGTACTACTACAAAGTTTATCTAGTTGAGGTGTTTCGGCTTTTTTCGATATTTAAAAAAAATGGAAATATAGGCAGTTAAACTCATAAATTTATCATAAAAAAATATTTTTCTTAGTAAAAAATGTTTGAGAAACCCTGGAATTTTTTTGAAAAAACTAATTTGAGATTTTATATTTATATATATTTGTACCAATTTTCAGCGTTCTAGCTTTTATGGTTTCTCTCTGTAAATTGAGCGGATCAAAAGTTATAAGGGGGGACAGAAAATGTTCTACTCCGAATTCTGAGTAAATCCATGTATGAGAACATATATGCTGCGAAGCCTCTAAGTTGGTGTTATTAGCATGCAAAAAAGTCCACTACGCCATACAAAATATTCCTTCGTAAACGAAGGAACATCTTGGTTTTAAACTGCCTCATCCTTCAATAGAATTTCATTCTCTTGAACGAATCGACAGTTGGAATAGCAAATTTATGTTTTTATTCTATTTTATTGTTGTGAGATATGCGGTCAAACGCTAAATATTAAGAGCTAAAAAATTAGTACTATGAATTGGAATATATACTTAATTAGAATAAATTGGATAATCCAACTGTCGATTCGTTTAAGAGAATTTTATTCTCTTAATGAATCGACAGTATTAAGCCAAGAAGCATGTATGAAGGAACCTTTTTGTATGGTATAGTGGAATTTTCGCATGCCAAAAACACCAACTTTGCATCTTAGAGTTCTATTTATATGGATGAATTCAGAATTTGAATGATGTAATATTATGATGTGGCCAAACCATCTTGATGTGTTCATTTTCATTATATTAATGACATCTTTCGTCATCTATCATTCTTTCCTTATATCTTCATTTCTTCCCCTGTCATACATCGTTCTATTACAAATTATTTTAAACGATCTCTTTTCAACTGCATTTATTCTGCTTTCGAGTAACTTCTGCCATGTCAAGGTATCACTTGCATACGTCAAGGTTGGCACTACGATAGTATTATGAATAACTATAATAACACTATCATAACATTATTTGTTTATTTAACTTTTTGTACATAATATAAACAAATATAAAGCACACTGGCGGGTTTATTGCCATAAGGCAATTACTTCCAACCAACCAAATTACATAGTGACAGAATTATACATGTACATCACAAAAAAATGAAAACTACAAAAGAAAAACAAAGAAGAAGTAAGAAAATATACATAACACCAAGATAAATATACATAACACCAAGATAAATATACATAACACCAAGATAAATATACATAACACCAAGATAAATATACATAACACCAAGATAAATATACATAACACCAAGATAAATATACATAACACCAAGATAAATATACATAACACCAAGATAAATATACATAACACCAAGATAAATATACATAACACCAAGATAAATAAAAAAACATCATTGTAAAAAAAAGAACAGAGAAGGAACAGAAGAGGAAATCGAGATCAGGTGTTTAGGGATAAATATTACGTAGCAAAGGGAAGGAAGGAAAAGGAGAGGGATCAGGTATTTTCGGAGAGATATCCCTGCTTTAGTCTTTTCTTGAAAATGAAAAGTTTGACGAAGTCATATCAGGACTCAAATTATTCCAGAGTCTTGCTGAACTTATTACTTTGTACATATATTACTGAATTTACTATTTGAATATTACTGAACTTACACACTTTGTACATAATTATATTTAAAATGACAACAAATATGTTAATATATACCTATGCTAATTAATATCGTCCATAATAACCTAACACAAGGGACATGAAAGAAAATCAATATGGCGCCTATTTGGGGTATCCGGGGAATCGTCTAGGGCCACGCAGCGGTGTGGGGGTAAACGTCAGTGGTGAAGCAACCTGAATAGAATGATTGATGAAGCCCCCATGTTGGTTGGTTGCCTAATGACTCAGTCTATTTGGTACGCCACTATTGTCTTTGTTATGTAAACATGTAAAATGTCTTTGGTGGGATGTAAATAATATAGGCATACCCGCCTTTCCATACATAAAGACGCAATCGATGTAGGTGTATGTAGATTTTCCACAGCTGATTTGATACAACTGCAAATAATACTCCGATGAACTGCACAGCTTTTTCAACTCCTACTTCAATTTTATTTGCCTCGATCAGTTATCTTGTAATCACTTGGTTGAAGTTGAGATTTGCACTCCAAATGAGTCATTTTATATTTATGTAGGTATTAAATTTTTTTTAGTTATAATTCAAGTATTTGGGTAGTGTAATTACTGAGAATTTAGACCCTGACACTGAAGTATAATGCAGAATAGATGCGGCCCTATCGGCATTTTACAAAATGAAAAATCTTCTCCTCGACGACAATATTAACTTAAAGGTGAGACAAAGAATGGTCAAGTGTTATGTGTGGTCAGTTCTGCTTTATGGAGTGGAGGCGTGGACTATCAAAGTTAATATTATAAACCGCCTTGAAGCATTTGAAATATGGATCCACCGCAGAATGTTTAGAATACCATGGAATGACATGGTCAGTAACACTGAATTACTACGTAGAGCCAACACCAAAAGAGAATTATTCACCAATGTAAAGTGTTGTACTTCGGCCATATTCAGAGAGGTGAAAAATATGTCATCCTTCAGCTCGTCGTGAAGGGGAAGATTGAGGGTCTTAGAGGGGTCGGAAGAAAACAGATTTCCAGGCTGCAAAACATCCGCGAATGGACCGGTACAGGAACTGTGGAGGAGCTGTTTCGCACTGCACAGGACAGGGAGGCTTTCTCTATGTTGGTCGTCAACGTCGGCGGGACCTGATATGACACAAGAAGAAGAAGAAGAAGAAGTTATAAAACATAAATGTATGTGGGACATGTGGGTATACTTGAATAAAAACATTTTTACATATTCCAGTTAGTAAGCCACGTGATCTCTTAACTTTAGTGTTAACGTTATACTAACATTAGTATTTAGTATTTAGGTCGGACTCTTTCTGGTTGGTGAAAGATCCCTGGATCTTACATCCTCCCATTTTTCTCATTACTACAAGGAAACCAGGTGCCTTTTGGCACCTGGTTTCGGATCTTACATCCTCCCATTTTTCTCATTACTACAAGGAAACCAGGTGCCTTTTGGAAGATTTTAATGTCCGAAATACTGGAGGATGGACTGTAAATAATATCCTTGAAATTTTTTTTTTATCATTATTTTTTTTTATTTAATTAAATTTATAATACAAAAAAAAACGAGTGGGTTGTGGCCAACGCTAAACTCCTCACTAACAAGTCATTCTATAAAGTATTCAAATTTTGTATGGAAAATTTCCAACATTTTCATGAAATGAGTTTGTTAAATTATTTTTTATTTAAATATTTTATTATAAAAACTTGATAACTCTTCAATGCCATTTTATGAAAGTGATGTGCCTTTTTACGAATTTGAAAATAAAAATTTCAAATTTTAAGTTTCCTGAGCTTGGGGTCACTTTGAAATATTTGACAGTTAAAAAAATTGAGAAGCACTAATCATATATCGTTCAAAATTTAATGGCATCTAATCGAGTATTAGATATACATATTTGCAAAATTTGAATAGAATCGAATGAGTACTTTAGTCTATAATGGATTAAGTAAAAATGAACACGCCGTACATAGCTCACACACACAGATACATTGTGATGAAACTTTCAGAATACAATCTCAGCATGATACTAGTTGATAATCTGCAAAAAAAAAATACCCTTAAAAATTGCGAAATCATAACTCCCCACTATATCACCTTGTGTTAGTGAGGAGTAAAAAACAATAAAAAAATATAGAAAAAGATATACAGTAAGTTAAAAGATATTTCTCTTTACCAGAGTGCAAGTACTCGTGTGTAATGCAGAAATTTAAAAACAAAATATTATATATACCTACATAATTATTATCTATACAAAAAGAAGTCAATAAATTTAAAAATAAGTCAAACTTAATAATTTTATTTTATTTTTTATTTTTATTTTGAATTCATTATATTCATTTGCCAGTCTCAAATCTGTTTCAAGTTGATTGAACCACACCACCCCATTGTACGTGTTGTAGTGCTGTGCAAAACTTGTATGTGTTAACGCGGTACACAATTAACCCACTATATTTTGTCTTTCACTCACCACACGACCTTCTTTATGTATTTGAAACTGTCTTGATGTATGTATTTGAAACTGCACAATTCTTTTATAAATATTTTTAAATTCACAAAAAGATGCAAATCTGGGTAGTCAGTTCGTTTTTTATTTATTATTTTAATTATCAATCTTTTTGCAATTTCTAGAGGCATAATGGATGTTTAATAGCCCCCCTCCATGCAACAATTCCATCTTGCATTATCGAATGGGCGAAAGCGTAATAATATACATTTTTAAGTAATTTTAAGTTAATTATGTTTCTAAGGTTAATAAATATGTAAACAAGCTTTCTTAATATGTTTATAGTGTTATTTATTTGAGTTTTACATTAAAGATATTGTTGATATTCTCGAAAATGTTGAAGTACTTCTCTTTGCGGACGACATGAAAATATATCGAATCATCAATAATATAAGCGATTGCTTAATCTTGCAAACTGCTTTGAATAATGTTAACAAAAAAATAAACTTTACTTAAACATTATGAAGTGTCAATATATACGTTTCTTCAAAATTAAAAATCCCATTATATTCACGTACACCATAAATAATATACCTACAGTTAAAATACCAGGCAGAAATTCTTGATTTGGGCGTAACGTTTGACGAAAATCTCTCATTTGTTAAACATATAAATAATATTTGCACTACGGGACTTCAAACTTTGGGGTTCATTTTAAGAATTTCCAAAGATTTCAAAAATTTGTATACATTAAAATTACTTTATACATCACTTGTAAGAAGCATTGTCGAGTACAACTCTTCAATATGGTCGCCCTATTATCGAGTCCACTCGGACTCTATAGAAAAAATTCAGCATAAATTTCTCCGTTTTGTAAATTTTAAAATGGGTATACCAATCGAAAGATTAAATTATGACTTTCTTTTAAAATCAATGCATTTGTTAAAGCTTTCAGATAGGCGTAAACTCACCGATTTGTTTTTCTTGTTTAAAATCATTATGCATAGCGTGGACAGCCCTGAAATACTGATGCGCATCAACTTTCATGTACCGCGTGTGGGTACTCGCGATACAAACCAATTTTATTGTGACAATTCCCGCACACTAGCGCATCACAATTCTGCACTGAACATAATTCAGAGGTTGAGCAATGAATATGCTAGTCAATGAATATGGATCTGTTTATAGGCAATATAAATAATCACAGAAATACCCTACGGGTTAAATTCCACTGATCGTGTTTAATTTTTATTCTTCATTATTCATACCTTCATACTTTACCTATATTGTTTATTTGTTCATTTTATACCTACTTTCATTTGTTTTACCTTTATTTTTTGGTTAAATTTTATTTGTATGTATTTTTAAGTTTTTCTTTGTATTGATTTCTTCTTGCTTTATTTTCATGGTTTATTGATTGGATATGTTTGTTTTATATATATATATATATATATATATATATATATATATATATATATATATATATATATATATATATATATATATATATATATATATATATATATATATATATATATATATATATATATATATATATATATATATATATATATATATATATATATATATATATATATATATATATATATATATATATATATATATATATATATATATATATATATATATATATATATATATATATATATATATATATATATATATATATATATATATATATATATATATATATATATATATATATATATATATATATATATATATATATATATATATATATATATATATATATATATATATCCCGCAATACTTGTTGCGTCACCTATGTGAAATTCGTATAGGGTTGTTGCGTCCACCAACTTTTCGCGTCCGGTATACGGACGCAAGATAATTTTCACGCCAAAAACTACCATTCTGTTGCTTATACCATAGAGAATCAACTGGCAAAAATTTACATGGAAGCAAAAAAAATATCAAAATATCTTGAAATGAATATTATTAGTTCAACCATTGGCCGCACGGAGATTTATTCAGTGTATATTTTGAAGGTGTATATTTTTACTAAGCCACCGATCGTTTTGCATCCGCGGCAAAATATTACATGTTGACCTTGGCCGCACGGAGATTTGTTCGGAGTATATTTTGAAGGTGATTTATATATATGGCTCCGATCGTCTTGCGTCCGCGCTCAATACTCTTCAACCATGTCTCTGTGACCTTCGCGATAAAATGAATACAATTCAACGCATTTTAAATATTGCCTTGAAAAAGCGCGTACCTACTTACTTTTATTTTTACGACTTCATACAACTGTCGATATATGTATTGATACCTACTCTCTCTCGTGCGCGTACCTACTTACTTTCAGTTTTACAAAGTTCATACTAGGTATATGTTGATTTGATTATTGTTACTTTCTCATGCGCGTACCTACTTACTTTTATTTTTACATGGTTCATAAAACTATCAATTTGTTTATTGTTACTCTGATGCGCGTACCTACTTACTTACTATTGCAATGTTAATATTTTTTATAGAAAATTTCCATATATCTCAGAAACCATAAAAGCTAGAACACTGAAAATTGGAATCAACATAGACATATACAAAATCTAAAATGAGTTTTTTCAAAAAAATTCCAGGGTTTCTCAAACATTTTTTGTAAAGAAAAATATTTTTTTATGATAAATTTATGAGTTTAACTGCCTATGTTTCCATTTTTTTGAATATCGAAAAAAACCGAAAAACCCCAACTAGATAATTTAATTTTCCAACTGTCGATTCGTTTATGAGAATTCAATTCTCTGAATGAATCGTCCTTATTAAGCCAAGATGCGTGTACGAAAGAACATTTTTTATGGCGTAGTGGACTTTTTGCATGCTAATAACATCAACTAGAGGCCTCGCAGCATATATGTTCCATTACATGGATTTACTCAGAATACGGAGTAGAACATTTTATGTGAGTTTTGTGTGTCTGTGTGTCCGTCCCCTCTTATAACTTTTGATCCGCTCAATTTACAGAGCCCAAAATTTCAGAATATATAAAAAGTTATAGGCCTACAAAACTTTTATACTTAGAATTTTGAATTTTTGTTTCAGTCAGGGGTTATAAACTTTTGAAATTTTGGTATATTTTTCCATATATCTCAGAAACCATAAAAGCTAGAACGCTGAAAATTGGTATAAATATAGACAAACACAAAATATTAAATGAGTATTAAAAAAAAAATCCAGGGTTTCTCAAACATTTTTTAATAAGAAAAATATTTTTTTATGAAAAATTTATGAGTTTAACTGCCTATATTTCCAATTTTTTTTAAAAACATTGAACAAACCGAAACACCCCAACTAGATAATTTTATTTTCTATAAAAAATATAACCATTGTATTAGCACATCTCAAATTCTTTTTAACAATTTTTATAAAAATTGAATTTAGTGACGACATTCCTTCATACAATTTGTATGGCAGTCGCCTACACACAATATCTAAGAAGACTTAATTGTTTGATACTAATCTCCAAACATACATACATACCATCATGCTGTTTTCATATTCTGGGTAGGATCAAAGGACTGACATCCATACTATCCTATCTTGACATACATATATAATTTAACTGTCACAATCCTTTTCCCATCCTTTTTTTTCTCTTCCCTTCCTTTCCCGTCACAGGCAAACATACATCTTAGTTATATTTAAATTAATGATGTTTAAAATGTTTCATATTTAATATCTGTGGACATATGTAATTGGTCTGTTTATTTTTATTTTATAGTGTATTATACTATTTTAGTATTTTAAGACTGTATTTGTCCCTAAATAAATAAATAAATAAATAAATACCTAGGTAATGTGTTGTATAGAAAACCAAATATCTTTAAATATTAAACAATTTATATTTATGGGTTTATAGTTTGATACTTATTCTTCAACTATACATACTATCGCTATCGACAGTTGGATCTCATGTGTTACATGCAACTAATTTTAAAAATCTGTTGGTTAAAAAATCATCTTATTTTATAATAGACGAGTTTTCAATCGAATGTTGATATTCATTTTCGTTCAGTGTTTGAGTTCCTAAGTTGTTCAAGGTTTCAATCGAATGTTCATAATATAAAATAGTCGAGGTTTCAATCGTATGTTAATATTGGTTTTCGTTCAGTGTTTTATTTTCTAAGTATGTATATCTGTTGATTAAAAAATTAACTTAACATATTGATATTAATTATCTTTCAGTGTTACAGTTATTTAATAAATAAATTGTCGTCTATCATTATTTAGAATATGATATTGAATAGTTCACAACATTCATTTCGAAATGATTGTTGAATACCTACTATTATTGTTTAGTTATTATATTTTTAGTACCTTATGTAAATAAATAAAAAATTAACAAACTCATTCATTTTATTGTTAATCATTGGTATCATACTGTACACTTTCATGGATCGATCCTCACTGCGTTCCACACAATGTGGGGTAACCATCGGCAGGTGAACGGGTGTGCATTATCCTATAAAAAAGCATGCCATGCGCATTTTTGTCGACACACCGGCATCTTTATTAATATATATTTTTTTTTAAATATAAAAAATGAATATGTCCTTGTTAAACAAGTACATATACATCTTCCTACGTTCCCGAAAAAAATCAAATAAATGCATGTGCTATAGGTAAACGAAATCGGTCGAGACAGGATTCGAACTCGCGACCACTGGATTACCAGCCCAGCGCGCTAGCCGCTCTGCCATCGACCCATCTATCCATTAAATTAATATAAATGATATGAGAATATTTTAAAGCTTGGTGACTGTTTATTTTCGATGTCACTAAATGTTTATTAAGGGTCATTTCATTTACTCCGTATATTATTTAAATCATTGGTTTTCAGTGAATTTTTGAGGAGTGAGTATAATTACTTTACCTTTTTTCAAACCATAGATTGGCCGCGTCCCGGCTTAAATAGAAATTCGTTAGTGGTAAACATAATTTCTACATTTCCGTAAAAGGGATTTAGGCTTGTATTATAGACTTCCCGTTTGTCACGCAGATCAGATAACACATTGATTAGCGATCGTATTACTTAACTCTTGGTACACATTCTCTTTCGAACTCACCACAGTATCGTGTATTTGCGAAGAAAATAAATAATAATGATACTTTCGAATATTTGTATTATTGCATATGCGCAAACATTGGATTTTTTTCTGTCGGGAGTCAATGATATTTAAGCCCTGTAGGTGCCTTGATTTCCCGGTTCTCCTACAATAAATATTCCAACTTCGTCTCTATTGAGATAATTAAAAATCTGTTAATGATACTTTCAACAAAATTTAAAAATATTACAAACCCGGCAGATGTTGTACTAACTGTGTATAATGGTTGATGTTTATGTAATCCAACTGTCGATTTGTTTAAGAAAATTTATTTATCTAAACATATCGACAGTACTAAGCCAAGATGCGCGTATTAGGAACATTTTGTATACCTACCATAGTGGACTTATTGCATGCAAAAAACACAAACTTAGAGGCTTCGCAGCAAATATCATATTCTATATAATGTCGTCCATCATACCATCATGCTGTTTTCATATTCTGGTTAGAAAAAAGGACTGACCTCCATACTGTCCTATCTTGACATACATACCTACATCTGTTGTATAGAAAACAAAATATCTTAAAATATTCAATAATTTGGATTTATGGGTTTATAGTTTGGTACTTATTCTTCAACTAACATACTATCGTTATCGATAGTTGGATCTCATGTATTACATGCAACTAGTTTCTTATTGTTTTTTTGCGTTTATCTTAATTACATATTTCAACTGTCGATTTGTTTAAGAGACCTTTGTTCTCTTAACATATCGACAATGTTTCAAGCCAGGATACGCGAGAATTGTATGCAGGGTCTACTTTTTTCACGGCTTTTCCAAGTCATAAAACACCAACATAGTGGCTTCACAGCATATATGTTCCATACACGGATTTACTCAGAATTCGGAGTAAAATATTTCGTGTGAGTTTTGTGTGCGTATGCGTGTGCTTGTGCGTGCGTGCGTGCGTGCATGCGTGCGTGCGTGCGTGCGTGCATGCGTGCGTGCGTGCGTGCATGCGTGCGTGCGTGCGTGCGTGCATGTGTGTGTGTGTGTGTGAGGGTGTGTGTGTGTGTGTGTGTCCGTCTCCCCTTATAACTTTTGATCTGCTCAATTTACAGAGCCCAAAACTTCAGAATACATAAATAGTTATAGGCCTACAAAACTTTTATACTCAGAATTTTGAATTTTTGTTT